>OZ037781.1:15643998-15651498 GCA_964035525.1 Porites cylindrica | reverse complement strand
ATCTCAGGTAAATAAAACAGAACAGCAAACTCAACAACGGTGGATTCAACAAGTGGCTGGAAATCCTCGCTGGGAAAGATTTACAAACAAAACTCCTCAAGAGCGAGGACGTCGACTTTAAATTCAGCGCGAGTAACGGCACATCGAAGGCCAACACTGTCAACTAGAGACAGAGGAGCAACAAAATACTACAGTCACACTGCAAAAGAAGCCGACGAAGAGAGGGAACACCGACTGCCGACGTTTCAGTATTCGGTCAATAGAATTCGCAAGGAGAGGCAAGTTTACAGGCAAAATTATCTTCTTCGATGCAACGACAGGAAGCAAGAATTACACCATCTGTAAAATCGACACAAGGAGTATCTTTGCAACGGACTGAGGACAGCCGATCAACCTTTTGACCGTTTTACAGTAAGCTTTATTTTACAAATGAACAGTTTACAACACCGATAATGTGTGACATGTAGGGAAGCGTTACATTTTGTAAACAAAATCCTTACTGGGCAAAATGTTTCGTTTAAGCTTACAATTTTCATTCAATTTCCTTCACAAGTAAAATAGATGTATGTATAGCAACCTTATACATAAACCCTGCTGTGTCTTTTAAGTCAAACATGACAAAAATTTGTTATTTCTGGCCCCCTGTATTTTTGTTCCTATATTACTCGAATTCGGATATCCTCAGAAAATTAGTGTGTGACATGGTTGCGATGCCAGGAACGTTAACTCCTTTCGCTGTTAGGGAAAATGTAACAGGTCAATCATAAAATTTCACTCTTTCAAAGAAGTCAGACAGAGTTTACATATTCACAGAAATAAAACATTTGTTCCATTGGCAGATGAATATTGTTTCAAGAAATTAAACGACATGCAAGCAGATATTTATGTAGGGTTTTCCGTAAGATCAATCCATCCTGTACTTAGCTTTACATTCACCAGAAATGTGTGTAACACAGGGAAAGTGTTCATTTGCCTCGTCTCAGTCTGGGAAATTAAAAATCTATGGCTCTGGCACTGTCTCAACAAGCTCATGCATGTTTAGAATGGAGACCAATGGAGAAGCTGATGACCTTCAACATAACTTGTTTGTGGACATTTCATACAAATTCACTCTTGCATAGGGATTTGTTTCTTATGCATGTACACGAATAACTATGAACACTTGCCTAACTGGTAAAAAACTGGTACTTTTTACATGGACTCAGTTCTTTAAGGTGAATGCCCACACATACAATAATCATAAATCATGATCACTTTAGTAATTCTCATGAACCGCATCCTTAATGACATTGCTACTTGTAATTGATTATGTTTGCACTTTACTGTTACATACAATAGTTGTCAAGTATGATTATGTACCAAAAAAGTGCAAACAGTTTTATAGCTGTAGTTCGCCGAACAATAAATTCTTTCTCCAATTAGCAGCATTTATATTAGTTGTTGTTTTCACTGCAGCACTTATCTCCTAGAATTGCCATCCACTCACTTCTACTGACACATTTCACAAATAATTATTGCACTTAAGGGTGAGCTTTTATTAAGGAAATGCAACTGAATACTAGCTGGCAGTTATCCACTATCACCCCCATTTCCCTTTGACCATAATTACACACATTTAGGAGGGTCAAATGGAGTGAACATGGGGGGATGGGACCTATGCAGCATTCGCTGACAACAGCAACCCTATTTAAATCTCAGAAGATCCTTTTTAAAGCCAGAGCACTAGGTTCAAATTTAATCCACGGGAGATTACGTACATCTCAGCTTCCACTATTAGATCCACCCTCCCCAGTTACATGATTTACTTCATTTCTTTCCTGTCCTCCCACCCCTTATGGGCTCCCCCGAGCTTCGCGAGGTTCTGTGATACACGTATTTCTAGTTATATGGCTGAGTCTGTTTTCGCCATGCGATTGGTCAATTTGCGGTCCGTAACTTGCTATACGGACCAAAATTTCAGAGAAAAAACTCATTTCTGGGCTCTAAATCTCTTTACCTCGGAAAAAAAGGTTAAAATTAAGTTACAAGACGTCTATCAACATTGAGGACTTAGATTTTGACTTTGTCCTTCAACATTTTAAACTGTGTTTATTTGTGAACAAAGGCGATGAAGAAACTAACTGGTAATCTCATCGAAGAGGATTCTAGTCAGTGTTTGAAAATTTTATCGTAGTACACAGTTAAGAAGACGAAAATCGACTGGCAGAGATTCGACATGTTTTGCCTAAGAGAAAATGAGTAATTCTTTCGACAAATATGACAACAAACATGTATGCAACCGATCATCTTGACTAGCTTCTTTGTCCTTTGCAGTGTTTTTCCAAAGACCAACGAAAGAAAGATAGAAGCGACTCCGAGCCAGACACAATTTCCAGTTTTCAAAAGACTCCAGCGTCGCATTGGCGAGTGAATACTTACAGTGCTCTTAGTTTTGACCGACTACACTAAAAATATGTCTGTAAACCCTGAGGACTGGGATGTTGACTTTGCCTTTCCAGATTTTAACCTAGCTTTGTTTGAATGAGAACGAAGCTGATGAAGGAACTGAATCGTATAACCTTTCCATGGAAGAAAATATTGTCCGTGTTTTTAACGCAGATCACGCTTGAAGACGGGAATGAACTGGCAGAAATTCGAGAGGTTTTCCCAAAAAATTTAACGAGCGAATTCTTCGACAATGACAAGAAACTTACCTTGAAGAGCTTCTTTGCCTTTTGAAGTGTTTTTTTTTTACAAGGACCAACGGAGGAAAGATGGAAACGACTTCGAGAAAGATGCCCGGTTTCCAAAATACTCCAGCGTTACATTAAAGAGCTAAAACTTACAGCGCTCTTAGTTTTGGCCAAATAATCTTTTTCAACATGGCGAATTTGTTTTCACTTTCTCGGAAACCCTTTGTTGTGTGCTATTGTTTCGTGAGCCAACAGAAACTTTCTTTCTTGACGCCTGTCAAATGATTGTCAAATCGCGCGTCCTGGACTTGTTTCCGGTCCCCCAAACTGGAAGAAGCCATATAATAAACATCTTATTAGCCTCGTTTTCTCGGTCCGTACTGTAAATTACGGATCCTCGTTTTTTTCAATCGATTTATGGCCCGCGCGCTTCGCGCTTGGGCCATAAATCGATGGAAAAAAACGAGGATCCGTAATTTACAGTACGGACCGAAAACTCGGCTAATAAGAGGTATTCATATTATGGGTGATTTTAATATCAACATCCTCGAAACAACTCTCATTCTCATCAACCTACAAATGAGTTCATTAATCTTATGACATCTAATAGCCTCTATCCTTTGATCTCCAAACCAACGCGCATAACTTCCTCAACTGCAACTCTGATTGACAACATATTTACAAACAATCTTGAACTTAACATGAATAGTGGCATTCTTTACACTGACTTATCTGATCACCTCCCAGTTTTTCAAGTTACCCACTTGAAAATGATTGTTGAGCCACCACGCCAAAAGAGATTTGCACGTCTTATTAACTCAACAACTATGTCAGCATTCAGGTCTAAACTGGAAGGTGTCGACTGGTCTTCAGTCTATTCCATTAATTCTGTAAATGAATCTTATGACACATTCTCTAGTCCTTCTTACTTGGGCATACAGTATGTCATTTCCTCTTCAACCCGCATGTTCTAAACCTCACCGCTCTTCAAAACCGTGGTTCTCAAATGGTCTCTTTACTTCTTGTTAAAGGAAAAATTCTCTTTACAAACAGTTCCAGTTAAATCCAACTGCACTCAACAAGTTGAGATACAACAAATACCGCAATAAATACAATTTTCTCATCAAACTTGCCAGGAGAAAATTCTTCCATGACAAACTGCTCTCTGTCCGTTCAGATTTAAGAAAGACATGGTCAGTCATAAAACAGATTCTCTCCAAAAAGGAACCTGAGCAACGTTTCGATAACATGAAAGATAGTTCTGGTTCATACTCCAATCCTACCCAGATAGCTACAAAGTTTAATAATTTCTTTGCTAATGCTGGTCCTTCTTTGGCAAATAAAATCTCTCCCACTCAAATTACGTATAGAGAGTTCCTGATTGGTCATTACGCAAAGTGTTTCTATCTTAACCCAACTTCTCCCACTGAGGTTGCTAATATAGTCCATTCTCTAAAAAATAGCAAATGTGAGGGTTTTGATGGCCTCTGTATATCCCCTATAAAAGATACTATTGATTTAATAGCTGCCCCTTTTACCCATATCTGTTATCTGTCATTTTCTCAAGGTGTTTTTCCAGATAAGCTCAAAACAGTCAAGATCCTTTCCATCTTCAAATGTGATGACTCTTCCTTGTTCTCTAACTACAGGCCTATTTGTATTCTCCCCTGTCTTTCCAAGGTCTTTGAAAAACTCTTTTACATGAGATTGTCTGCATTTCCTGAAAAATTTGACATTCTTAGTCACCATCAATATGGCTTCAGACCACATCACTATGGCTATCCTCGAATTTGTAAACAATATATATGAAGGCTTTGAAAGTAATAATACACTATTGGAATTTTCTTAGACCTCAAGAAGGCATTTGATACTGTAAATCATCAGATACTTACTGGCAAATTAAACTTTTATGGTATCCGTGGTATTCCTCTAGCTTGTCTCACCAGCTATTTAGACAACCGACAACAGTATGTTATGGTCAAAGGTCATGTTTCTTCTAATAATACTGTTGTGTGTGGGGTCCCTCAAGGTTCTGTTCTTGGCCCCTTATTATTCCTCCTATACATTAATGATATTTTTCTTTCTTCAAATTATCTTTCATTTATTCTTTTTGCTGATGACACCAATATTTTTCTTCGGCATAAAGACTTGGCTACTTTAACTAGAATGATTAATCAAGAGCTTTGTCATGTCTCCTCCTTGTTTAACGCAAACAAGCTTACTGTTCATCCTGATAAATCCAAATTCATCATCTTCCATCCACGACGTAAACAGATCAATCCTTCAGAATTAAACATCTTAATAAATAACACCCCTATAGTGCGGGTACAGGAACATAAATTTCTTGGAATAATTATTCACGAAAACCTTTCATGCAAACCGCACATCACTTCCATCTGCGATAAAGTCGCTAAGGTTATAGAAATTTTGTCTAAATCGAGACGATACTTACCTTCGGTCACTCTAGAAACCTTATATAATTCCCTCTTTCTACCTTATATCAACTATTGTAACCTCATCTGGGCATCTACATATGCCTCCTACCTTGAACCCCTCTATCTATTCCAAAAGAAAGCCATTCGAATTATCACCTTTTCTCCTCCAAGAACTCGTTCTAAGCCTCTTTTCTCGAAGCTCAATATTCTTTCTCTCCATTCACTTTATAAATTTCATGTTTCTTGTTTCGTATTCTCACACTTTAATCGCCTTTTACCGGCCTCTCTTTCCTCCCTCCTCCACTTTAATCGTGATTTTCATGATTATCTAACTCGTTGTCTTTTCAACTTGCATAAAATGTCCCTCAGGTATCAATTTGCGATTAGCTCTCAAGCCCCGACTATTTGGAACGATATCCCCTTGATTGTCCGTGACAGCCTTACCACTACTAACTTCAAAAAGAAACTAAAACTTCACTTTTTAAGCCTAAATTGAACTAGCGCAGGATTCTCATAGCTTGTTGTTAGTTTATTTGTCACTAGTTTTGGGCTGTTATAGGACTGTTATAGGACTGCATGCATGTAAAGTTATTTAGTTTCAGTTTTGTATCTTGTTTTAGTTTTGTAGTTTAGCCTAAACTCTTCATTTCTATATAAAATAATTTCCCTCATTCTGACCACAGGCCGTATAAGCCCCCGGCTTTGGCTTACTGAGTTTGTACTATATGAGCGATGGAATAATAAAGTTAATAAGTTAACTGCATCCAAGATAAAAGGATCTGATGTGATAGTCTTCCATACATAAAGACAGTCTCGCAGCCCTCCGGCCTTAAAAGGAACTTTATTTGCAATAATAGTAGCAAGAGTTGTCTGGCTTACCTCAGCCGGTGATCCTACTGGGTCTTGGTTGCCGAGGTCCTGGGATTCTGCTGGGGCCGAGTATGGCCCTGGCCTTGACCTAAAAAAGAATTAGAGGAGCTCTTCCCCTGCCAGCACTCTGACTGAAGCGGCCACGACCACGTACACCTCTTGAGGCGGGGACTTTGTAAGGTTCCATGCGTCTCTTGGGAGTCACTTTATTGCTGAGCTTTTGTGACTTTGTTAACTCTTCCACTTCCTTGTTTAGGTCATCTCCAAACAAGAATGTTGACAAAGCTGTAGATGGGTTGCATAAAGGAGAATATTGCTTCTTTAGGTCAGGACGAATGAGATCTCTTCGTTTCAGATTAAGCTCTCTATTTGCTGACAACAGCAGGATTGCTGTATGGGTCAAAACATTCCACTGATCCCCATTTGCACTGTTACACAGCTGAAGTACAGCGTATAAACCTGACAAGAGCAGGGACTGTGCCTTCTGGAAAGCTGAATCATTGTTTCTGGTCTCCTGTCGTAATTGTTGCCAAATTTGCTTGTTTATCTTGGATGCAACCAAATTAGTACAGTTTTCAGGTCTGAGGTACTTGTTCTGTACCTCGGCCAACTTTTCTTTTGTGAGCTTCTCTGTAAGCAGACTCTTCACTTTTTCTGCCAAATTGGCATCTATGGCAGGTGAAGTTTTCTCTAGAACACTAAATTCATCAGCGAGTGATAAAGGAACCGCCATCCGAGCCTTCAGCATGGTCTGAGGTTTTTGGCTGGATAAAATCGTTTATTTTAGTTGCAACAGCCGTTGCAACAGCTGTATCCGAACACTCAGTACTCGCTTCACCGCTCTCAGGGCTGGTCTCATAATCTTCAAAATCGGCATAAACCTTCTCGATAGAGTCTTGTACGTGGGCCAAAATATCTCTTTTGGCATCATCTAAAAGTTCGGCAAACATCGCGTTGAGGTCCACAGGCGAAGTACCTCCAGAATTTGCAATTTTCTGAGACTCCTCAGACATCGTCTGACGAAATTAAGACCGATAAAGAAAACGTCAAGCTTATTGCACTACAAAATGGCGGACTCGTCCGCCACCTGGTATCAAAAAATCGGTCCAAATAACCGGCTGTATAGTTGGTCACAAACTCGTTGAGACTCGTAAAGATACGAGGAAAGGGTATAAACGCGTCACATCGCAATTGTTTAAACTCTGGACACGTCCAGGAGTCTTATCATAAAATTACAATTCGGCACAAGAGCCGAGTCCGCCTGTGACGCGTCACAGAGCACGATAAAGGAAAAAATCCAGACAATAACGGCTGGAAAATGTAATGTGGAGCGCGTCCACAGTAAAAGAAAAATAAACGAAAAAGTAGCTGTTAACTTACCGTGATAAGCAGCTGGCAAAGGCGGAGAAATATCGGAGAAAAATAAACACGACTAAACCCACGGCGAACGATACCTGTACTGACCTGCGGCGGTGCGTGCGCATCTCATGGTAACCCGGATGTAGGTAATGCTTTGGTAGAAT
>OZ037781.1:15618998-15638998 GCA_964035525.1 Porites cylindrica | reverse complement strand
TTGTGAGCAAGGTGAAGCAAGGACTCACAGGGAAGGCAATTCACCGGCTTTCATATTATGGTCCACGTTTTGGCAATGATGTCGTCATTGACATCACTAACAGGGACTCAGGAGCACGTTTGGGCTATCACTACTCTGTTCCACCTGCAGTGCAGAACAACCACACAGTCCTGGCCGGGACTCTGTACTTCTCACCTGATGAGATGGAGGTATTTTATCTTAACACATCCCTCTAAATGCAGGTTAACACAAACTATCATATTTATTACTATTAATTCTGAAAACGAAGCATTGCATTTAATGTAACTTTAAGCTTCCTATTAATTGCCGTTTTATTGTTGTTGTTGTTGTTTTTGCTTTTTGCCTTTTTTAGAATCCCTAAATATTCAATTGTCTGAAATCTGCTGTTTTAGGATTTCAATATAGCTGGACTATTTAGGGTAAAGGCTTAAGATTTAGCAATACCTGCTACTAGGTAAAACCCCGCTAAAGCAACCGTCGCCAGCCATTTTAAAAAGTGAATATCCACTGCTCATCACACAAACATTTTTAAATTAGTTACATTTAATAACAAGGCTGCAATCGTTCAAGTAACTGATTTAAAAATCACAAGTATGTTAACATAAAGTAGCTAGACTCAGATAAATCTCAAGTACAGTGAGACCCGCTCAGTTTAAAGAACCTCTACATAAAGAAGTCTTCGGTAACGAAGCACATTCCTCACCCCAGTAATAGTAAAATATATGAAAAAGACTGAACCTCGACATAAAGAAATCTCGTTATGGCGAAGAGTGCTACCAGTCCCAAGGCCCTTCGTTATATCAAGGTTCCATTGTAAGACACATTTTAGTTTTCCTCAGATCATAGTTAGAAGAGGAGACTGGTTATGAAAGCCGGCAAAAATCAAAGTTGAAACAACGGTGCTATAGCTTATGTTGGAAGCTCCCTAACCGTGCTGTGCACAATCCTTTAATTTTTGACAACAAATTGTAACTGAATAAACTAATGCGACGTTTCTATTGGTCGCTAATTTTAAAATGATAGGAATGCTATTGAACGTTGTTCACGGTCAGGTCCAAAAAAGCCAACGAAAACATACAACAAAGGAGTCTAAAGGGTTTCATAACCATTCCACTTTAATATTAATTTTAGAATTTGATTTGAATATTTGATTTAGGGCTTCGAGGCCCGAAAAGTTAACGAGACTTTGGAGACTGCCGTGGCAGGAGGCCTGCCCTGCCTTGCCCTGAGCTACCGGCACTATACTCAGACTCACACATTCCTGGCTTGGACTCTGCCCTAAGCAATTTGCCCTAAGCTGACTTCTCACTTATCTCGTACCCAGATCACTTGTTGACGAAGCCGTCAATAAGAGATCTGGGTATGAGATAAGCTTCTCACCTGATGAGATAGAGGTATTTTTCATGTCTTGCATGATCCACTCCACTAAAACCTAGCCTGTTCACAGACGTCGTTTTTTCTTTAGCGTGCGAGCACGGAGTGCGAGAACCAGCGCGAAGGGCGAGAAAAAGCTCATTGCCCCATATCATTGGGCTATTTCTTAGATATAAGAATACCAGGGACAAGTTTGCGTAAAATGCTGTTTGCCTAATAAGCATAAACATAATCTAGATGAAGGCGTTTATACGCTTCGATCATCTGAAGTCATTACTTGGTGCATTCATCCAATTATAAAATGCTTCTGTAGAGTTATATGAAGAAGATATAATTGAACATTTGTCAAATTTCATTAGAAAACTTTTAAAACTTGAAAAAGTCGGCCCAATTTCTTCAAGTATTTATTCATATGTCCATCCTTGTCATTCTTAGAAACAGACAACAGGGTAAAAGTTTCGTTGTCGATAGTATAGTCTTAATTGAACCATGACTTTCTGAAATCAATTGATGCGAAGACATGTTTTAGCTTTTTAAAAAGATGGCAAAGAGCAAAAGGACATAGTCTCTTTAAATTATACTGGGCTATGAAAACATGTACGCACTTAGTTGTTTTTAAAAATCCGCAGTGCTTCTTGTTGTAACCGATTATTGGTTCAGACTCTTCTTACAGTCAATCATGATCAATTTCATCGAAAAGAAAAATGGTATGGGCTTTTGGGGTTGAAAAAGGCGGATAAGTGGTTCAAGAAGTCAATCTACTTGTAAGCTTACTGCAAGACCCATAACCCCGAGTCCTGCACACTGAAAAAACGCTTCACTCCTTCCTCCCCGACCCCTCCTCCCCCAACACCCACTCTTTTCCGGAGTTAAGACAACCTAGACCTCTTATCCTCTACAAGTTTTGCCCATCAAGGGAGGATAAAAAGATGTCGATGTATTTTAAGCTTAATGCGCGTAAAGGTAATTAAGTTTGTGTGTATTAATAGGAGTTAAAAAAGGGTTAAATAGTTAGGGATGCTATACCTGACCCTCTCCTTAAAGGACGAAGATCAAACTCAGAGCTCAAAGCTAATAGCGTTCACTTTACAGGGAAGGGGTATAGCAAGAGGGAATTCTCATTCTCTCTTGGGTAAAGTGTTCTTTAGATTAAAGTAACATTTCATGTAGTTTTTAAAGAGAAGTTTTGTGCGTAAAATCAGGCAATACGTTTTCTCTTCTTCTGTTCGCTTTAAGCTGATCAAGAAATTTCATAACATAATATGGTGAGAGATAAAAACAAGCGCTCGCTGATACTAGTCAGTCGTTATTTCTTTGTTTTCTGGAAAGAAGAGTTACGCGAGGAGTTATAGAAAGGGAGGCAGGAAGCTTCCTAACATCCCGTACGCCAATGTAATTTCGTTTTTAGATCTCACTCTGTCTTTCCCTGAGAGAGATCTGAGCACTAAATTAATCACACACTCTACTCTGGGTTTCGCCGAAAACACATGAATAGTGGCTGAATATGAGTCTAGGACAGAGGCATTTGCCCTCACTTGGATTCCGGCAGCTGAGGGTATTGATTTTGCCTTTTAGGAGGGTGGTACTGCGTAAAGTAGGGTGATACCGCTCCCAGAAGTTTCCTAACCTAACCCTAACCCTTTAAGCCCCAAGACCCACATACAAATTCTCCAGACTGATCTCCATACATTTCTTTCAAGAATAGTTGAGAGAATTTGGTTTAAGATCAAAGCGTTCTACCTTTGGTAATCAATTTAGTAATTCTCATAACTTTTACTCTTGATGATCTGCTGATGTTGTTAGGAGAAAATTGATGTTGGTCACTCTTGGGACCTAAAGGGTTAATAAGAACAGAATCAAAGAGAAAACAGGAGGGTCATTGTGTTGGTAATGAATCTCTTATTTACTCAGTTTAACGCATGTTGTACTTTATGTCTAATAAGTTGCATTCTTAGGATAGATTGAGTATAATCTAGCTGGATTTTTGAAAGCTAGCGAACTCTTGATTGAAGAAAGCGAAAACGCAAGTTTCTTAATTCTTGCCTCTGATAAGCCAGAAAATCACGCAAAGAAAGGAAAAGAAGCGGGAATTCCGAAAATAGAGGGAAGTGGGAGAAAGGAAAGCGGAGAAGAGAAAAGACAATGGTCGCACTCTTAGTTTATATCGGCTACTTATTTGGAGATACGGTAGTTTTTTAAACAAAAAACTGGCGAAACGACAATGAGGACTTCTGGGTCTTTCAAAACTCCAGGTAGAGAATAGAGTGAAGTATTTTAAGAGCAGAATAGCCAAAAATTTTAATAGCATTGTTTTATAGTAGATAGATTATGTAATGGTCTCAGTGTGCTTTTGACCTCGGCTGTGATAGTCATCTAGGACTAGATCTACTTAAGAGTTTGGTTCTTCGCGTTGTTTTTGAAACATAGTCAAAACACTACTTATTGCGAGCGGTTGACACACCTTCTTTGCTTGATGACGTCACAATCCAAGGCTTTCAAAAGCGACAAAATTTGTTTTACAAGCTCTTCTCTTGTGTAAGTGTAATGATTCTAAATTTGTAGCCGTGCAGTTAATAAACGTTGAGATGATCCAAGTCTGTGTGTGGTAATTGATGAAAACCCATGGGAAAAAAAGAGGCAACACCTTCTTTCTGGAAGTTTCCACTGAAGGATTTCCATCATAACAAGGGTGAAGCTATTACGTTTAACCCGAACCCTAACTTAAATTCAGCTTTAATAGTCCATTTATAGTCCATTTGAATATCTGTCTTTACCGTGTTAACCCGGTAACTTTTGTCACATCAAGTTGCTATAAAAGCTCCTTTCCGTTTACCTTTTTGCCGAAATGTCTAATTTCAACTAGCCTGTACACAGACGTTTATTCAACTTTTCTTTTCGTTCTTTTCGAAAACATATATACCTCTTTGCGCCGGCGGTCAATAAATCCCCTGCTGTTTATATTTTATCACCCTCGCTCGACGGACTTTGAAGATCGAGAAAATAGAGGGTCTGATCTGTGAACAGGCTTAATTTCAACTGATGTCTATTGGCATTCAGTTTGATACTCATTGCCGTCTGACGATTTTATTTTTTACTCGCTGTTGGTAAATTTGTCAAATTACTGCAAATAGAAAACTATGATCTCCCTGGGTATAACTTATGCCCCTTAGAAAATGATAATTGCGGAGGTCAAAGCCATTAAAGCAAAATCTCATATATAACCGAGCAAGAGACTCAGATAACTAAAGATTATTGTCGCAAAGCCTTTGAAGTGTGATGGAAATATTACAACTTGTGACAGCTAAGTTTATTACAAAGTGTGAAGGACAAGCAGATAATCCTTTTTTACAAAGTGTGACAAGGTTTATTACAAACTGCGACAAGTATTTCAATTACAAATCGGCGGCCGGGCATTACAAAGCGTGATGGATTTATTAAAAATTAACACAGGTAGGATAAAGTGCGACGATACCCTGCGGATGAAAACTGCGCGGAAAAACTGCAGAGATGAATAAAATGAATTGCTCACTCATTTTCTGCTTCGTCGTTGGCACAGTTTTCGCAGCCGAAAAAGAATCTAAATCTGCCTACATCAAAACGCGAGAGAACAAGCGTTTACATGGCTATGTTTTCAAGAAAATCGATTCTACGGATGAAATGTCGTGCCGTAAAGCATGTTTAAGACATTCTTGGTGTACCTCTTCTAACTTCAAAGAGTCCTCGGGCAATTGTGAACTGAACAAGCATGATTTCTCTACAACTGACGATGACACCAAGCTCACTGATAATCCAGGCACAACGTTTTCAATGTTTCTTAAGGTAAGAAAAGTTCTGAATTTTCATTGCTTAGACAACAAGGGCGTGCGTGTGCAGACGACCCCATTTCCGCGTGCAAGAAGAAATAGACTCTTGCAACCAGGCTACGGCAGCAACTGTTAAAGCGAAACTAAGTAAAAGATAGAAATTTGGTAAAACAGTAAAGTTGAGTTGTTGTAAAAAAAGCGCACGCATTTCAGTCATGTTTCTTATGGGAGCGAGCCATGTTTTCCCCTTCCCAAATTTTTCTGTTCCCCAAAATCATTACCAAAGGCAATGTTTTCTTCCCTAACAAGAGGCTTACATGTTTTGAAAATGAAGTCAAGAGAAGTATAGAGTGCAAACAACCGTAAATGTTAAAAAAAGAGGAACGCAGAGCCAGCAATTTATCAGTGGAATTTTTATGTTCAACATTAGATTTGCTTTGTGCCGTTAAAAATGTTGAGAGATCAGTCTAGCTATACATACCTGCAAGAATCTGTAGCTAGTACCTCGCCCCCGCCCGAGAAAGACTGGCTAAAACATAACCCTCCTGGTATAAAAAGCTGTAGGACTGTGGATGGAAAACGATATATATAGTTTTCCTCAGGGCTGCCTAATGGCTGAATGCCTTAACGGAGGTTCTTGTTTGTTCGACGAAGGGAAAGATGCGTTTGCTTGTTCATGCAGTCCGCAATGGAGAGGAGAATAATGCGACATGGGTAGGTCGAAACTGTTTTTGTTCCTTAACTACGATAGACAGTCGAGGAGAAGAGTGAAAGACGTACCCGGCTGAAAACGAAATCACACAATGCAACTTTCTATACTTTATACGTGGCAAATTTTTTTTTAGAAGCCAGGAAAGAGTTATAATCTGGTGGCTGGTCTTCTCTGGCAATGTAGTTGATATAGTTCTCAGGGACCGGACTAATTTACATCCCGTGTAATATAAGAAAAGTATGTAACGTATGAGACTTTGGCGTTTACCATTAGCCTCGCGGAATGTGGAAAAGACATTGCATTGTAACTGGCCAAAATTTATGTGACGCTCAAATTCTGGTAAGTGATACCTAACACTTGGATCAACCCAACAACTACTGAACACATAACGGACTTTTTTATACAGAGAATTTGCATCCATCAATTAGATAAAAAATTTTGCTTAAGGCTTTTCGACGAAACACTGGTCGATCGTCCGACGAGGAAACAGCTAGATTCTAAATAGAAGGGTAAATTGTTTTAAAATAGTTAGTAGTAAAGGTAACAAAGTGGCAATGCGCAAACTTGGCACAATTGATAGCCATGTATAGGACATTGAAAAACATGCAATAAAAAGATGGGGTCACCTTGCTTGTTTTTGTTTTGCTCGGCCGTTATTCTTGAAAACCAGCAAAAACTTTTATCATTTAGCAAAAACTATATGAAACCTACAGAAACCTCGATCCTGTTTGCTTCTCAGGGACTATATATAATCTCTGGGCTCCAAATGCAGAGTTTCACGTCATTTGCTGAATACAAATTAAACAACTTCTAATATCTTCTATCTCCCTTTTAAATATTTTTGTGTTACCTAAGAGTTTAATTATCATAAGAATAGGCCCTCTAAGGGGTGTTACGTATGTCCAGAGTCTGAATTTCAAAACCTGTCGTTTCTCGTATTGAGGAGGAAGCCATGTCGCTGTCAGGATTTCACTATTGTATTTGTACTTTTATTCTATGTCGCTGTTGCAGTTTCAGCCCATCTTTGGGTCGTTTGTCGCCATTTCTGTTGCCCTATGTCTCTGTTTCAAGGCCATGTTTTGCTAGTCGAAATTTAGCCCAATAGGGCCTAAAGAAAGTGGTCAAAACAAGTGTAATCAACGGAGACCTACTGAACGGTGGAGCTATACAAAACACTACTGTACATGTTGTATGGGCCCGATGGGTTTAAAGTCTGAAAATGAAAAAAGGGAGTGTGAAAAAAAAAGACGATACCATTAATGTTTTGTATGCGCCTAATAAGCCTGATTTGCCAGAAAAATGTAGTCTGAATGTCACACATCTCCACCCCCTGAACCGTGGGGGCGCATCTCTCTCCCCCGTGCCCCTCACGGGTTAGGGGGTGGAGACGTATGACATTTCAGGCTACGTATGGATATTTACGTTCATGATCAAGGGATTAATAAAGGAGCGAGTATAGAGAAGAAACACATGTCCCTTTTGTCAGTACGTAGGGAAGCAAATAACTAACAAACCATCAGTTTTCCCAGGAGGTGGTGTGTCGTCTGGCTTAGCCACTTCCCTTATTGTGGCAAGCAATAAAAGAAAACGGTAATCATCAAAATGATTTTCTACGAAAGATTTGAACAGACGACTGAAGGAATCATTCAGTAAAAGTTATATTCTTCTAAATAAATCAATGCATTCTTTTTACTATTTTGCAGACATCAACGAGTGTGAGACTGAAAAGCATCACTGCGACTCCAATGCTTTCTGTAAGAACACTAAAGGCTCCTACATTTGTACATGCAAACCAGGATATACCGGAAACGGCGTTAACTGCACAGGTAAAATAAGGAAGCGAAAACTCTCAGCATTTCTATTTAATGAACGTTTTCGAGTTCCATTAACTTAAAGGTGTATGTTACATCTTTAGGGGTTTCTTTAAATAGTTCCAACATGACCGTATTTGATAGGCCGCTTGTGAACAGGCCCACTTGACGTACCGAGTTTGGGGTTATGGTATACATTAATGCGGCGGTGCCATCGGCTGGAGCCGGCGTATCCTGTGATAATAATAAACCGATTCTCCTGTTTCATACTTATTAAAGGTTAACGTTAAAAAAGTATTTGCATATTCGGCAACAATCATTAGCTGGTTTTTGTTACGGCTTTCCCCCCTTTTTTTCTTGACCATATTTTGCTAACTGCCGCAAAAATCTCCTTGTGCAACTTTCTGTCAATTTTGTTCACATTTTGCTTTGTTCCTGTTGCATAGTATCTTGACACCTCTTAAAGAAAGAATATCCTAAAACCTAAAACTGTCGGTTCCTACACACTTGAAATTCATTATGCCATGCTTATTATTGATTTAAAGTATTCTTTATTATTTTCAGAATTTATGAACTCGTCTATTTTTCGTCATTTGGGCAATTTTCTGGAGAATGCGGTTGGGGACATTTCTCACTGGCTACTGTGGTGGCGTGCTACATTGCATGGCTGGAGTGTCAGTCAGTTTCATAGTCGCAGAGATGGAAAGAACGACACTGTTACCTTCATAAGGAATGGCAATTTCATCTTTGGCGGATACACGGATATTCCTTGGGGTAAGAAAAACTAAATAAATTCCCTTATTTTATCGTCCTTTTCTCCTGCACTGTAACAGCTCTACAATTCTGATCTACTTGCACTGCTTATTGAGAATTAAACTCTTTGTTTGTTAGGTTGAAACGTCACTCTGGGTTTGTGCTTTGCCAGCATGGGTCTTTACGCCCGATATGTCTGGTCGCGCCCTACCAAGATTGGGGGTGTGGGGACTTTTTGTAGGGCCGGTCACTCCTCTCTTTAAAACTATTAAGGAAAAAATATTTCTTACAGTTTGCCACTCTAGGAGTAGCCTGACCTCCTGCCAAGTTCCAGATGATAAATAGGTGTTTTTTTTATAAAACCTTCGAGTCTTCGAACTTCCGGTTTTTTAAACCAACTTTCATTTCCCTTGGACGTTCGAAAAATCGGGATTCCTTTGTATAATTCATACGTTCTGTTTGTTTGTTTGTTTGTAAGAATCCTTTAGTGGCTTTGGAAACGCTTCCAAAACTTTCAGTTTTCCCTTCAAAAATAAAAAACGGCTGGCTCCGTTTGTGAGTAAAGTGGAGACACCAGGAAAGGCTCTTTCCAGGGATTCAGCGTATGGTCCATGTTTATTGGCTGAAACATCAGGTCATTGCTAATAGTCCACGTTAGATAAATTGGAATTTTAACTACATCACTCCAAGGCTTTAGTGACAAAACTGCGAATTCTTCACGACTATTGTCTCGCGATTTCCAGAGGAGACTTGAGCAAAAAGACAACCAAACCAAATATAGAAATATGACCAGAAGGTGTCGGGGCATGTTAGAATTTTGTGACAGGTCTGTGAAATAATGGGATCTGACAGACATTGGATTAAACAGACTTGCGGATCGTGCCATTTCAAAGGCAAAAAAGCTAAATGTAGTGATGCCGGTGAATGCATCAAATTTTTGTTACGGCAGCTACCTACCCGTTATAGTGTGTGTCATGTGTCCTATCAGAATATGCACAGCAAAACCATATATCTTTTATACGGACAGTCAGTAAAGCCTGGCCAAGTGTCCTTGTCCTTGACATTCTGTATTAGAGTGGTGGGCTAACAAGATTGTCCGTAATAAAACGGAGTCCGCATGTCCGTATGTCTAGTATCGATCCAGTGGTTCTAATTTACACGTAGAGCAGAATCAGTTTATTGCTATTCTGAGAAATCTCCAGTTATTAAGTTTGGTAGCCTCGTAAGTTATTCCACCATTAAGAAATAATGGCGTTAAAAGTGAAACGCTTGCTAAAAGAACTCGAATCCTTCAGGTTGTTGATTCCCTGATCATTTAATAGGGCTATCAGTCAGTTACCTTTACCTCAATTGGATTAATAGATATTCGTTTAAATAACAGGGCAAAAGCAAAGTGAACTCTGCTGGATGTAGAAAAATGACATCATTTTTAATCGTGAAAATGGGCTATTATGGTCTGTAATAAAATGAATTCAAACTTGAAATTAATTTTTTCATTGAAGCAAACGTGAAAGCGTATATGACAATTTTATTTGTTGTTTTTATTATTATTATTATCATTATTATTATCATTTTCCTTATTTTATGTACTTTTGGTTTCTCAGAATCCAGTAGTGGCTATAGCGCTACTTCCGAAGCGTTTATTTTTTCGCTCAACAATAATGAAGGCTTGGCACCGTTTGTGAGCAAGATGAAGGATAAACACTCAGGAGAGGCAATTTACAAGAGTTCAAGATATGGTCTTCATTGTTGATAATGCCGACAATAACGGCAACTCAGCAGCACTCTTGGGCGATTACTACTCTAGCTGTTCCACCTGCAGTGCAGAACCGGAAGTCAGTCCTGGCCGGGACTCTGCACTTCTCTCCTGATGATGGCAGATTAGCACCAATTTAGGCACATTTTTTAAATGGTCAGTGTTTTTGAGGTTGTAACTAGAAGTATACGATTTGCCGTTTAGGAGTAGGATGGTACTGCTTGAAGAGGGGCGATACGGCTTGAAGTAAATCGCTACATTCCGACCCCGCTATTTAACTTTACCCTCAATTTCCTTGTACTTAACCCTTCAAGCCGCAAGATCCACATACAAATTCTCCAGACTAATCTCCGTACATTTCTTTTAAAATAGTTGAGAGAATTTGGTTTAAGATCAAAACGTTCTATCTTTGTTAATCAATTCAATTCTCATAACTTTTACTGTTGATGATCTGCTGATGTTGTTGGGAGAAAATTGATGTTGGTCAGTCTTGGGACCTAAAGGGTTAATAAGAACAGAAAGAGAAAACAGGAGGGTCATTGTTTTGGTAATGAATCTCTTATTTACTCAGTTTATCGCATGTCGTACTTTATGGCCAATAAATTGCATTCTTAGGATTAGGTATAATCTAGCTGGATTTTTGGAAACATAGCCAGCGAGCTGAATTGTAGCCTCTTGATTGTAGAAAGCCAAAACGCAAGTTTCTTAATTCTTGTGTCAGATTATCCAGAAGATCACACTATGAAAGGAAAAGGAGCGGGTATTACGAAAATAGAGGGAAGTGGGATAAAGGAAGGCGGAGAAGGGACTGAAAAGACAATGGTTGCAGCCTTTATATTGGCTACTTATTTGGAGATACTGTACTTTTGGAAAAAAAAAAAAAAACTGGCGGAACGACCATGAGAACTTTTTAGTCTTTCAAAAATCTAGCTAAAGAATAGACTGAAGTATTTTAAGAATTCCTCGGTAGAATAGCCAAAAATATCAAGAGTAGTGTTGTATAGATAGATCATCTAATGGTCTTGTGCTTTTGACCTCGGTTGTGATAGTCATATGAGATAAGATTTACATTGATTCTCCGCGTTGTTTTTTAAAACATTAAGTCTCATCAACACTTATTGCCAGCGGTTGACACACCTTCTTTGATGACGTCACAATTGAAGGCTTTCAAAAGCAGCAAGGTCTGTTTTACAAGCACTTCTCTCTTGTCAGTGTAATGATTTTGTATCCGTGCAGTTGATAAACGTTGAGGTGATCCACGTTGTGTGGCATGTGTAGTAATTATTGAAAACACCGTGAGTAAAATCATCTTCTTGTACTCTGTTGATAGCTGTGTCTTTCTTGCTGCCCTATGCTAGTTCCGTTGTCACTAATAAACAATAAAAGTTCCGTACAATGTTAGCTCTGTTGCATGATTGATGCGGGGTTGGACGATAGCCGTTCATTATTTTTCGGATGGCCATCAGGGGCGTAGCCGAGATTTTTCTAGAGGTACGCACAATTTCGCAAACCATCCTCCCTTCCCCCCCTCCCCCCCCCCCCCCCTTACAACAACGTTTTCATCTGATGCTTTATAAGTGATTTACAATTACTACTTACAGATATTTCTAGCTACCACAATTTGCCGTCTGTCCTCTTTGAATTTATATATCCTGCAGCTTGCTACCATCTGCGCCCTTCTTCCTGCCTTTTCTCTAAATAAATCGGTCCACCACTCGTCGTTTCTCTGGATACCGTTGGTGGAGCCTACTTGCAAAAACACATCAAAAAATATCTAAGACATTCTGCTAACATGCTTGTTTCTTTTTTTGATTTTTTTTTAAGTACCAAGAAATCTAAAAAATAGAAGTATTCAGTCCCTGCCTGCAACGCACGCCAAACAGTCTGATTCTGGATTCAACGCCACGGATTCTGGATTCTCTTTCAAGGGAACTTTTTTAATGGATTCTGCACTCTATTGTTAACGGGATTCCAGATTTCTTGAGCTGTATTCCTGATTCCGGATTCCAAAAGCAAATGTCCTACGATTTTCTTAAGTTTATTTTTTCAATTGCATCTAACTAGCCTAGCCATAATAAAACTAAAGCCCTTGCAATTTCGAAAACACTTACTGAGTTCCCCTAGGACGACCGAACTGATACAAATTTTATAGCGCCACATAGATAGCATTTCTAGTGATCTAATAGTTCTCTGGACAGCCTGAAAAGTGTTTTCAATGTATTTAGGAGGAAATCGTCGTTGGGTGCCCCTGACGGAATGACATACTCCGGTAACAATATCAAAATGCCCAGCTGTCTAAATCAAACGGAAATAGACTTGAACGTCGACTTTAAACTCAGCACCAGTATAGAGTGCTAAACAGGAAGATCATGCACACTGCAACACCAAAGGAGACAGCTTTTTTTATTTTTGGAAGCTACTAGGGTATGCAGGAAACGGTCTCTGATTTCAATCTTGCTTTGCGTCCTCCTGTCGATCGACTCTCCGCTATGGCAGATTAGCACAAATTTACGCACATTTTTTAAATGGTCAGTGTTGTTGAGGTTGTAACTAGAAATATACGATTTTCTTTATCATTTTCAGATGTTGATATTGAGTGCATCCAAGAATCACAGACTGCGTTCAAAGCCTTGCGTCTTGCTAAGATACTGATAGCTCGTGCAATTGTCATTGTCAAGATTGATATATAGGTGACGGGAAGACACTTTGCAACCCTAAAGGTTAAGGGATTATTGGACAAATGGAGGGGTGATGGATTATAGTTAGTTGATAGCGCGTCCTGCTTAACGGTTGCTATTAAAGTGCCTTGTTCTCAGCAAACCAACTCTATCTCTATCTCTAATTGGTCAGCGGTTGTTATGCGAGCATGGCGTGCTTTTCTCAGCTCTGTTAATTTTCCTTTTATAGTTAACTTTTTTCGTGCTTTTTCGTTGTCTCTTATTTACCTACTGTACCAGAATGGTAAACTGCTAAGATGGAGCAAGAAAAAACTAAAATGGAGGCGATGTTGAGATCCATTTTGGATGAAATCTTAGAATCCAAACTGACGGCCATCTTGTCATCCATCTTGGACGTAAAGCTGAAGATTTATGAGGAATCGATGAACTTCTATAGTACAAAATTTGAAACAATGAAAGGAAAGATGGAAGGCTTGGAAGAACAAGCGAAGACTTTAGCTCAAGAAAACGGGCGCCTGAGAAGTGATTCTGCTAAAATGAAGAAAGAGATCAGCGATTTACGTTCTGCCATAGATGAACAAGCTCAATACACGCGACGCGATTGTCTCGAAATTAGAGGAGTCCCTGTGACAACTGGAGAGGATGCAAACGTAATCGTCAAGAAAATTGGAGCGCTGATTGACGTCGATATTAATGATACAGATATTTCGATCAGTCATAGGATTCCTTCTTCTAACGACGGAGCATCAGGGTCTACATCATTTCGACATCCAGCCATAGTGGTCAAATTTACCAATCGAAAGAATCGAGACCTTTTTTACAAAGCTCGATCTAAGTTGAAAAGCTACAATACAAGCGACATTGGCCTGGGGCGCAACGGTGAGAGCAAAATATATATTCAAGAAAGTCTAACGGAAGCGAAAAGAAATTTGTTTAAGAGTTGCCTCACATTTCGCAAGGTTGTATAGGCACTACCTGAAGACACGTACATGTTACAGGCTTGCTTCTAAATCAACCTATTACCTCAATACTATCAAAACAAACTATGGTAAATTCAACTTTCGCTTCGCGGCTGTAAAAGTTTGGAATAACCTTGATGAAAGCATCAAACACCTCCCCCTTAAATCCTTTAAAAACAAAGTGATGTCAAACATCTTACAGTCTTACTGTTCGTGAGTCTTTTTTTTTTTTCCTTTTTCATTTTTTTTTCCTTTTATCTATTTACTAATTCCTTGTTTTTTTTTCTAGCTTTAGTGCCAACCTACCTCCTATGCCTGAACATCATTTAGCTTTACTCAGCTCGATTAGCTTTTTAGTTATTCTGAGTAAATGTTACCTTTTTTTGTATTAATATATTATATTGTAAATTAAGTTAACTTTTATTTGGTAATAAAGCTTATGTTGTTGTTGTTGTTGTTGTATCTCACTAGCTTCAACAAATTGCTGGCGAAACCTTTAATGGAGTGGCATTATATGTTTATCCAGTCGCTTCGTTTGATTCATTTGCCACTCACTAAAATTGCAAAAACAATCAGAATACCATGACTTATGATCACTTGTATCATGGTGGATAGAATTTAGCGATAAATCCTTTCGTCAATATGGGATTTATCAGTTCCTCAGATGCACCATGATCCAAGTGATCTTGGATCATAAAAGGAATTAACGAACCCTAAATAAAGAAAAAGGAGAGATTAACCTCAGGAAAGGATGAATATAACATACGCCTGCCTGTTCATCAGCTTAAAGTAAGAAGCGAAAGAAAAAAGATTTATGTAAGAAAGTATAGTTTTTCACCATGTCAATAAAAGTTAATTGAAACACTTTTCGAATTTTGCAATGCTGGACTGAGCTTTTGTACTCATAGGACCCTTGAGGAATTAAAGATAAATTTTTTTTTATCGTGGATTGAATTCCCCGGATTTTAATGACCAGGTCTGGCCTTTCGCAAAAGTGCAGGTTGGAAACCATAGTGTCAGCCCCTGGAACACAATAGATGGCATAGCAGAGACGGCTAAGTGGATATGGGCCAATAATACTGAAACTACAGTAAACAAAAAATGATTTTAACTAAGACGAGTGTGCAACGGTAGTCAGTTTTAAGAGCACGAAGCGGGTAGCCGGAAGTATTATAATGATTTCATGGCTGCCTCCAGTCATCTCTTTTTAAAGATCCACTTTATTTGAGTGTAAATGTATTTACTGTAATAGTATAGTAATTAAGTATTAGTTAGCGACATGCGAGAGTTACGTCTAATACAGGAGACGGGACTGCCATTTTACATGGTCATCCTAGCTACGCGAAGCCTGATCTATCCGTTTCATCCATCCAGCGCAGAGGAAGTACCTTGACTTCATTTCTCAGTACTGTTGTAAGACCCTTAGTATTAGTCCGGCCTCAAGAGAATCGAACCCACGACCTTCCAAAATGCATTCAAGTGCTTTACCGAGTTAACTAATGGCCTACGAAGGTACTGAAAAAGGTACTGCGTGAGATCTGCCGGACTGCGATGTTTATTAAGAGGAAGGCACGCGTTATTGGAGAAAAAAAACGAATTCCATGCTGCCAAACATGATAAATAAGGCTGGATAGGTGTCTTTTACATGTGGTAAAGTATAGAGCGGTACAGAATGTGACATAGTGTAACAAAATAACGCCAAAATGTTTTACCTTAATTTGCGACATGATATTTCCACAAGAGATTTTCATGAATTAGCACCCTTACATTACCCTGCGTACCAGAGGTTTTTTCTCGCGTGCTGAAGGCCGAGGACACGAGCGGCGACGTCGCAAGAAAAAACCTTTCGCTTTTCGCGCGGGTCACTTTTTAGACTTGACCGAAACGGGAAATCGCGAATGAAAAGCCTCTGGCACGCAGGGTACCCTTAGATATATTTGACATTTTTTGTGTGTTCTAAGGAGATGCAGCCGGTCCGGGTATATGGTGAAATATACTTTCAAATCAATTTGGTAATCTAACAAATTCACTGTTAAGGTCTCGCGATAAATGACAAAGCTTAAGATTTTTTTACATGGCAATCTTTATTTTTGAATACATATGAGTCACTGAAAGTGCATTCTGCTGTATTTTCTTTCTAAAAAATCGTTCGATAGAAAGTACGTCAGTGCTTCGCCAACACGCAGACGTAAAACAAAAGGGTTGTAGGGTATCCGTCATAGGAAAGAAAATCATTTTTCACTATTTCCAGCTAGACGTCTGGTTGATTATTTCGTAGGTCCGCTTTAAACTTCGCCTGCTAGTTAGATACTTGTGGCTTTAGGTGGGTTTGGCAAATTTTCCATTTTATGAAAGAATAAGAAGGTCTTGGACCTTCTGAGGTGGATATCCGCTTTCATCAGGATAATAAATTCTTTATACCTTACTCAGCTGATTAAATAATTGTTTAGATAGAACTCCAGAATATATTATTCCTTATAGAGCCCTTTAGTTAAAGTTAAATCGAGATGAGTGTGCTGGAAGTAAAAGTTCACATTGCCGGCTGCAACTCAAAATCTTCTGAAAAAAAAAAAGAAATGACTCTGAGATCATTTCAAATTGTTCCTCTGAGATAACATTTCATTAATAAATTATGAAGACTTAGTCGTTTGGTGATAAATTAGCCTTAGTTTTTAAGTCAACTTGTATTTCTCTTTCATGATCTCGATGATTACAAAAAAAAAAAGCAAAAAAGTCAACAATTTGGCAGACGAAAGAAAATAATTATGCTAATGGCCTCGTTAAGATTCAGCTCTGGGCAAGTTTTCATATGCGAGCTGATACTAGGAGAACAGCTGGGCACCAATGAATACTTCCGGGCCGGGATGATCCATGAATCCATTATGGCATCGAACAAAAGGAACCAGAGGAGGGGTTCGATATCAATTACTGTCAGTATAATGTTGCCCCGTGAAGTTTCTATTTGCAATTTCTTCCAGCTGAATGTCGAAAAATCGGATCCGCGATCGCTGATTTAGGACTATTGACGTTCATTTAAACAAAGTACTAGAAGCGGATTGAAAACGTTTTACCGCGGTTTCCATTGCTTTTCAGTGAATAGGTATTTTAATAGGAAACCTGTCATTAGCTTAAAACTATTTTCAATTTGTCTGCTCTGAATGATGAAACTTTTATAGGAACCATACCGCAACAGCTCAAAATATTTTCGGTCTTTTATCATAGGCGAGCGTACACATTGCCCCCTGAGACTTCGTAACTTGAAATCTTTTAATGATCTTCTTGCATGTATTCATACTTTATTGAATAGTCTCAGTGAGTAAAATGTAAGAAAACCGAAGATTTGTCGATTAATAATGAATAGTCGTATAATGTTAACAAATATCTACCTCCGCCTTTTTTTTTTCTGCTAATTGACTCCAAAATAAATTGACTTAAGAGGTGTTAATTACCACACAAGTTTTAATTTTCTGTAATTGAAGCAATTTCATTTAATACTTCGTATTCTTTCGCAACGCTTTCTCGAATAAGCTCCTGCCTAATTGGGACAGAAGTCTGGGTAAGTAACAACTCTGGGTTTTAGTCCTCTAAGTTGATTACAAAGTGAAAATGTAATATCATATTTTCAAGAAGTTTAGCAAACTCCCCATTACGAGCTCATACGCGTTTCCATTCGAGACCAAACATCACTCTGTATTTTGACGACGCAAAGAAAAAGCTGGAAATGCAGCTTTGCACTTGCATTGCACTTTTTTGTACATTTCTTTGCCGTCAATGCCCGACTTCGAAGTAGAATTGCCTAATTTCACGTTTTATGGAGGGTGTAAAGACAAACGACGACGAACTCAGTTTCCGCTTTCTGAACTTGGATATGGCTCTTAGGAGTTCAATGCCAAGACAGTTCGCCTATGTTTAACAAAGAGAGGGAGTTGATGTTTAGAATTACGCGAAGGCACTCCTTAGATAACTTTTTCGCTACCGTCGGAAGGTGATAAAACAGTAGAGCCATGAAGGGAGGAAAAGTTAGAAGAAACTGAAGGAAAAGAAAAAAATTCTTCATTAGATTGTATTCTTAGCACGAAAGTAATAAAGGACACTTAATAAATTTCACATCTCTTACACTGGAGACGGAAGGAGAGGCACTTTACGTGTTCATCCGAGCCACGAAAAGATCTGGCTGTTTGCAGGGCAAAGGTAAATATTGGTCCGGCTTCGAGGATCGACCTCGTGGCCTTCCGCTCTGCAGTCAAGTGCGCGAGATCTGCCGGCCTGCGATGTGCATTAATAAGAGGAAAGCATGCGTTATTGGAGGAAAAAAAAACCCGCATTTCATGATGCCAAATATAATAAATATGGCTGGATAGGTGTCCTTTATATGTGGTAAAGTATACAGTGGTACAGAATGTGACATAGTATAGCAAAATAACGCCAAAATGTTTTACCTATTTGCACTATGCCATTTCCACAAGAGATTTTTATGAATGAGCACCCTTAGATATATTTGACATTTTTTTTGTATGTTCTAAGGAGATGCAGCTGGTCCGGGTGTATGGTGAATATACTTTCAAATCTATTTCGTAATTTAACGTTTTCTGACTTAAGGTCGCGCGATAAATGACAAAGCTTAAGATTGCTTTACATGGCAATCTTTATTTTTGAATACATGAGTCTGAAAATGCATTCTGCTGTATTTTCTTTCTTTGGTTCATTCCATTAAGACTGAGAAAAAAAAAATCGTTGGATAGAAAGTACGTACTACTTCGCCAAGCACACGTAAAACAGAAGTGTTGAAGAGCATCCATTATGAGAAAAAACAAATCATGTTTCACTATTTTCAAGACGTCTGCCGTTGCTGGTTGATTATATTTACGTAGATCCGCTGTTAAACATCATCTACAAATTACAAATTTGTGGCTTTAGGTGGGTTTGGCAAATTTTCTATATGAAAGAACAAAAATGAGAATTTTGCAGGTCTTGAACCTGCTGAAGTGGATATCCGCTCTCATCCGCATATTCTTCATAGCCTTCTAATAGCCTTAATAATAAGAATAATGATAATAATACTACTAATAATAATTTTAATAATAATTAAAGTTCTTAAAAACGCATTCTACATATAAATGTCTCCTCGCGTTTTTCGCCTGCTGAACCCATTGCTTCGATTAAGGTCGGGGATCATCACGTTCAGCCTAGTAGTGTTCTCAGTCTTTGACGGATTACATTTAAGCACATTGCATAAATTCCAACTCATGATATCATCTAGTCACAAACTCAGATTTTCAAGCTAAAGCAACGGCGTGGTTCCCGTTACGCATAAAATTGTAGAGCTGGGTGTCGTCAGCATACATCATTGTGTCGAAACCGTCTGCGGAGATGATATCTTCAAGAGGGGCAATATAGAGCAAGAATACCAGCGGTCCAAGGACCGACCCTTGCGGAACACCACAAGACAAATATCTTGGTGGAGAAAGAATCTTATCGAGAGCAATGCATTGAGCACGATCTTTAAGGTATGATTCAATCCAACGAAGAACCATTTGGGAAAAGCCATAGCAATATCCAAGCCTATCGAGAAGAATAGCGTGGTCTATTGTGTCAAAAGCCACGGATAGATCTAACATGACTAAAACAGCTTCGCATTTATTGTCAGTGGCCTGATGTATATCATTAACAACTTGTAGAAGGGCAGTTTCAGTACTGTGATGCTTTCTGTATGCTGATTGCATTTAAGCAAATAACCCATTGGTGGTGAGTATTCCTCAATCTGGAAAGCCATTATTCTCTCTTGAAGACTGGAGATGGGCCGGTAGTTGGCAAATCCATCAGCGTTAAGGTTGTCCTTTTTTTTTATCAGAGGACGAATTAGTGACTTCTTGAAGAAAGAGGGGAAAATTCCCTGATCCAAAGACAACAATCAAGTAGGTAACAACCAAGTAGGTATTGGATCGAAAGCGCAACTTTTACTTTTGGATGACTGAATGATAGTCTTGAGACAATTCGGAGAGACGTGATCAAACTGACTGAGAGAGGTAAAGCACGATACATTATTTAGTCACACATTTAGACCGAGAGCAAGAGTGGGAGCACGTCTGATATCGATGATTTCAGATTCGAAGACTCTAAGTAGCCAAAACTC
>OZ037781.1:15601498-15613998 GCA_964035525.1 Porites cylindrica | reverse complement strand
AAGTCCAGCCTTCAGTTCATGCATAAGTTATACCCTTTTTGTAGAAATTCAAAGATATCTCGAATTTCTTTTTATAGATTTTTGTGGAACTTTGCACAACGGTAGACACGCACCCAAAGTATACGTAGTGTTAAGCATTTCCAAAGAAAATGCCTATAAGGGCAGAAATTCGATTTAGAGCTAAAACTATCGAGATGTCACGTGATATTTATTCCGATCAGGCAAAAAAATATATCATGATAAAGTTAAGTCTATGTGTAATACATGTTTTATAATGTTTTCACAGTAAAGATCAGTTTAAGTGTAAGAGATTCAAAGATGGAAAATACTGGGTCGAGCCACCTTAACACGTTTTAATTCCCGAAGATCATCTGAGAACCAAGGTGCTTGTGTGGCCTAAGGGTTATATTCCTTGTCAGTGTTCTGGGGCGTACTTGTCATAATACGCAATGTGTTATCATACGCAGTTATCACATCGTCCAAGTCATCAACTGATTCTTTAGAGAAGACACAGCAGATGTCCTTCCGAAAAGCATCAAGATCGATGTCACGAGTCTTCCGACGCATAATTATTCTGTAACTGTTTAGTAGAACTCTAGAATATATTATTTCTTTATATAGAGGTCTCAGTGTGCTGGAAGTTCACATTGCTGACTGCAATTCAAAATCTTTTGGATAAAAAAGTAGTGAATCTGAGATCATTTTAAGTTCCTCTGAGATAACATTTCATGAATAAATCTGTGAAGACTTTGTCGTTTGGTGATAAATTAGCCTTTTTAAGTCAACATGTATTTCACTTTCATGTTCTCGATGATTACAAAAAAAAACTTCTCGAAATAATCCGTAGAATTAGGAAATGTTGGTGAGGAGCATTGGGCTTCTTCTCTTGAAGTTAATCGATAAATATATATTTTATATACGATATTGTTTTCTAATTTGTTTGAAAAAAACTTAGCGGTCTGAAGGAACCGCAAGTGCGAAAGAATGACCCTCATGAAGATAAAGCTCCTAGCGGATGAATAAAGAAAGTCCAGAATTTGGCAGACGGAAAAGATAACTATGCGAACCGCAGACGTATTTCCGGTCGTCGCTTGCGAATGGCCTCGTTAAGACTCAGCTCTGGGCAATTTTTCATATGCGAGCTGATACTGGGAGAAAAGTTTTCCCAAACTTATAGAACTTGTAAACACTTCTAGTTGATGCCTTTCTGAGGGGTACCGACACTTTTGGGGGAGGGGGGAGGGGGGTGCTCAGCAAAGATTTATACGGAGCAGGAACCTTGTATGGGGAGGCTACGACCCGAGGTCAATCTCCTCCTTATTGGTGCCTCTTTCACATACCTAGTTCAGACTTTGCAGCTGCAATTACACTGTCTTAAAATATGAATAAAATAAAAAAAACAAAACGATTTATCGACAACTTCACAGCCATGTGAAAGACATTAAATGAGTCTGTTGGCCTCTTTGAGCCTTTTTAAAGACGAAAAATATAGTTCAACTAGTAAAATCTCTACCCTTTCATATACCGAGTGAATCCTAGAAAAGGTACCCCTTTCGGGTGGAGCCTGGCCGCTATACACCATTATAGGGTGTACCCCCCCCCCCCCCCCCCCCGAGAGTCGGGTGCCACTCCAAAGGGCACCAATGTGAAACATCTGTCATTGAGCGTGCTGCGAAAGTGAGAATTCATAACTCGAGGAGCTCCTAAAATTAAAGTAACAGATCTTAATACTTAATCTAAAATTTTTTAAAGTTTCAGAGCCCGGCCGCAGTTCAAGCTCTGTGTGATGTCCCTGGCACTTTTCACAATTTATCTTATATCCCAGATGCATGGAGGTGAGGCTGTTAGTGGGCCATGTAAAACTTCAGAGAGATCAGTACCTGGTAAAGCTCTCAAGGGTCACACCTTCAAAGAGTTTGCAGTGAGGGCCATTGTTGATTGCCAAAACACCTGTGAAAGAGACCCCAGGTGTGCGAGTTACAATTTTTACATTCCGGGCAAAGTGTGCGAGCTTAACAGCCATACCAAGGAGGAGAAACCTAATCATTTTGTGACGGATGAACTGAGATTCTACATGAAACGTGAAGGTATGAAATGTGTAAAGCTTTGTATACCAAACACACTCTTAATTGATTCCCTCGATTCCAGCTGGCAGGGCTAAACTTGAGTGCAACACCGCGGACCGAGTTTCACTACCCCCCCCCCCTTCCCCTGGGCTATTGTGGGGCGTTTGCTCACCTTGTCAGTCCCGGGGGAGGGGCATTTGCAAATTTTGCTCTGCCCTGGGGCCCGGCATTTGCCAACCCCGGGGCTATTCCCAAGCTTTTGGCACGCACACGGTTTCTTCTCAGAATATAACTACACAGAGGATTTTACTGGAAATGACAAACATATTGGCTCATCTGTCAAGGAAAGGAAGAAATTGAAGAGGGTTGTAAAGGCATGTTCTCGATTTTATGCATGCATTTTTTCATTGCTTATCAAGCCAGAATCGCATGTCGAAATCGCGAGCTATCGCGACGTGAACCAATGTTCTTTAGTTAAGCCTAAATTGAATCGAATTTCTGTTGATATTATTTGAAGAACATCCTTTCATATTTATAAAACTATTCGACATAACATATAACTTTATAGCGCTCTATTAAGTTTAATGTCCATAATTTTATAACAATACTAAAACCATAAATTGTTGTCGTCACGGGGTAAAGTGAGAATCCTAGAATCCTAGCGTTATTACAAAGGAAGACGTTAATTGAAACAAAAATCGCACAATAAAATGCTTAAATGACACTATTCGACTGTTCTGACAAAGGACGGGCCATTTGCTCTCTTTTTTTGTCCCCACCCCGGGGGATTTGACAGCTAAAGAGTCCCCACCCCGGGAATTTGCCATCTAGGGCAAAAAAAAATGCCCGGGGGGGGGGGGGGGCTAAGCGCAGTTGGAATTGACTGATGCATTAGTTTCAAAACGAAACGAGTTAGATTACTCTTGAGCTCACATTGTGGGTGGCTCCTCCTAAAATGTTCTGCAATTGGTATAGGATTCAATGGAGCCGAAACCAATTGAGGAATTGCACACATTTTAGGCATCCTACTGATGAACAGTTACGACACGCAGATATGTAACTACTATTATAATTTGCAGTCTATCCGCTTTGAATATACATGCTGTCAGTAGCATATCGAATGAAATTCGTTCTTATATTCTGCACATGGCGTACTTGATTAACAAATAACTCACATTATCCTTATGCTGTCTGATTTATATCATTAGATGAAGATGAGTGCTTAAAGACGCCACCAGTTTGTGACGTCAACGCCGACTGCAAGAACACGATTGGCTCCTACCTTTGTTCTTGTAAAGAGGGTTTTAAGGGTGACGGTAATACCTGTCAAGGTAAAATGATAAGGAAAACATTCATTGCGCAAAAACGTTAGTGACAAGTATGACATTTTTATTTCCATTATTTGGAATGGTTTGCTGAGTTTTCAGGAACAGTGGTATCACCTTTTTGTTCTCTGTTGTTTTTTCTTCAACAAATTGGCCCCTACATATTAAGTGAGGCTAGTGGGACTTCGTTTGTCGCGGGCTGCACACTTTATAAAACAGGCGAACATTTGTCAAACGAAGTAACCATTAACAATTGCGCTTTTTTCTGTCGCTGTTTCAGTTTCAACCCACCTGTGTCATTTGTCGCCATTATTGCCGCTGCCCTATGTCGCTGTTTCAAGGCCATTTTGCTTCAGTGTCGAAATTTAGCCTAACAAGCACTCAAGAAAGTAGCCATAATAAGCTAAGTGTAATTAACGGAGAAACACTTAAGGGCGGAGCTGTACAGAACACCACTGTTGTATGGGCCTGATGGGTTTAAAGTTTGAAAATGAAGAAAAGGGACTGTAAAAATAAGACGATACCTTTTATGTTTTGTATAATAAGCCTGGGAATTGCCAGAAAAACTGCGTATGGACAAGCGGTGAAAGCCTATTTCTTGCCACTTTCATTTAGTCTCTAGCTAGCCTAAATTATGTGTGTTTTCTTGGCCTGAGTAAGAGTAAGTTACAAGTGTGAATCTACCGTAAACCACGCTATTACTGAGCACTCAGGCTGAGCTCTGTCGAGATAATTTTGCTGCGTTTGTTTTCATGGTAAGTTTAACGATAGATGTCGATAGAACTAAGGGTGCGAACTTGAAATCGAGAGTCGAACTCGAACTCGAATGCTTCGAAAAGGATAGGTAATTCAGTATTTGAACGTTTTCATATTAAGGATCACTGACTCTATAGAAGTTACAGGACAAACTCGAAATCGAGGTCGGACTCGAACGGGGCGAACTCAATCGAGACAGGAAACCGCCTAATTTTTTTACGTTCACCCAGGGATTAATAAAGGAAGTATACCGAGGAAACACATTTCCCTTTTGTGGGTATTTAGGGAAGGACATAACTAACAAACCATCAGCTTTCCCAAGAAGTGGTGTGTATTGTCGCACGCAATCAAAGAAAACGGTAATCATCAACATGATTTTTTACGAACAAAAATTACAAAAGACGCAGGACTGAAAGAATCATTCAATAAAAAAAATATATTCTTCTAAATTAATCAATGCATTCTATTTACTATATTGCAGACATAAATGAGTGTGAGACAGGAAGGCATCACTGCAGCTCCAATGCTTTCTGTAATAACACTAAAGGCTCTTACATTTGTACGTGCAAACCAGGATATACCGGAAACGGCGTTAACTGCACAGGTAAAATAAGGGAGCGAAAATCCTGATACCAATAACCTAAATTTTGGTAATCACGTGACCGTACGCCCGTCCGTCCGCACCACGGGATGTAAATTGATTTCTGAGGACCAAATCAATTATATTTAAGGGTAAAAATGTCATTTCATTGAGGACTTTTTTACAAGTAGAGTCGATTATTACAGTTAAGCCTTCTACGCAGGGGTCATGTTGTCCAATTTTGTCTTAGCCACTTCCTTTGCCCATGCGATCAAAGAAAACGATAATCATCAAAGAAAATGATTTTCTGCGAACGAATTGTCAACAAAATGAAAGAATCATTTCTGAGTTGAATTAAATTCATTTCAATTAATCAATACATTCTGTTTACCGTTTGCAGACATAAACGAGTGTGAGACGGGAAAGCACCGCGGTGACTCGCGTGCTTTCTGTAACAACACTAAAGGCTTATACAATTGTACATGCAAACCAGGATATTTTGGAAATGGCTTTAACTGCACAGGTAACTATCGTAGCAATAACCCTGATAGCAAGAACCTTATTCTCACGTGAAAAAACTTGGAATGAACTCCCAGACAATGTGGTTGGAGTAATCAATGATAAAGGATTCCACAGAGTCATTTAAATACCGGGTTAATCACCATCCTTTAGCGTCCTGATTTATTTCTGTGTATTCATCAGGTTTTATTATACTGTGAGGGGGAAGGGGTTCCGATCCAAGGAGGAGACGGACAAAACGTGGCTGGAGGCACAAGTCTTTCGGGCGAAAAAAGATTGTCAGAAACTGCATTACGAGCGTTTTCAAAAACCATGGATCTTTCTCAAATTTGTTAACTTCAAAATTGATTTTTTGACCCAGAGACTTACTACTATATTTTACTGTTTTTGAGAAGGACAATGTCAATGTCACTATTGAAAAATGCAAATTAGAAAGAAAGTCGTTAGTCAGTATTATTGACTAGGTTTGATATTTCAATAGTGCAACAAGTTCAAACCTTCTTGAATGCTTCTTATTAACAAACAGATCAACGACTCGTTTCAGATCAATGTCTGTTAGTTAGCCGGTGTGCATATAACCAGCCAGAAAACAGCTGATTTTTTAATCTAACTCGTAGACAAAGGACTACAAATTCTTTCTTATACTTTACGAAGGCTAACACACGTTTTTTGGAAAACGAGAGTTAGGCTTGTTGTCAACTGTTTCACAGTATTTTAAATTTTATTACACAATCAGTGAATTAGCGAGGAAAGAACAATACTATAGATTTTCGCTTTGTTTTATATCGTTGATAAGGAGATAAGAATAGGGTGATACGAATGGGTTGATTCTTCAGGTCCATACTTACTGTTTAAAGAATATTTTCTATATTCGACAACTAATCATTAGCTAGATACGCAGTTTTTGTCACAGCTTTTTTGGGTTTTTCTTGGTGTTGCGAAACTATATCGTAGGTTGGCTCTAGCCTGAGTATCAGGCCTTTGTCCTTAGTGGTGAGGGGAAAGGAGATTTGATATTTCACACGAATGAATAGGAATGATATCTGGGGAGGGGGAAGGCAAAAGGCAATAAAGAATCATTAAAACAATTAACCTAAAACTGTCGGTTACGCCACACTTGTCGAAATTCATTATGTCATGGCTATTGTCACGTTAATTTTTACGTAATTTAAACTATTCTTTATTATTTTCAGAATTTATGAACTCGTCGATTTTGAACAGCAGTGATTGCTATTTTCGTCATTTGGGTAATTTTCTGGAGAATGCGGTTGGGGACAATTCTCACTGGCTGCTGTGCTGGCGTGCTACATTACATGGCTGGAATGTCAGTCAGTTTCACAGTCGCTGCGATGGAAAGAACGACTCTGTTACCATCATAAGGAAAGGGAAATTCATCTTTGGCGGATATACGGATATTCCTTGGGGTTAAAAAAAAATATTTCCCTTATTTTATCATCCTTTTTCACCGCAATGTTACAGCTTTACAATTCTGATCTACTTACACTGTTTATTGAGAATTTAACCCTTCGTTTATAAGGTTGAAAGGTCACTCTGGGTCAGCTTTCATCTTGTAAGGATGGTGAGGTGTTTTATTTGTCTTAATGACTCTCTTCTGGGTCTTCACCCCTTGAAACATCAGGTCATTGCTAATAGCCCACGTTCGATAAATTCTAAATTACTCCGAGGCTTTAGGGACAAAATTGCAAATTTTTCACGACTCCATCCAGAGGAGACTTGAGCACAAAGAATACTAAACAAAATATAGAGAAATATGAAAGCCTCGGACTCTTGTTAGAATTTTGATATATCGAACGTGGGCTATTAAATCAACAGTGGCGCTTCTAATGGAGTACCCTCTTATTTTTAATCCAAACCGAAGTAAAAAAAACTGTTTTTTTTTTCTTGAGCTAGCCACGATTAACTCAAGGTCTCGATGAACCCCACGTACCTATCCCCAGCAACGTTCGTTAAGGCTTCGATCGGTCTGTGCTCACAATAAGGTCTCCTTCAAGGAGATTGAAGTCTAGCTCCCTTTCCTTGGCGCTTGAGTTTTGACAGGTCTGTGAATGCGATCTGACAGGCATTGGATTGCAAAAAAAAAGCGGATCGTGCTAATTCAAAGGCAAAGAAGCTAAGTGTAGTGATGCCGGTAAATGCATCAAGCAGCTACTAAATCCCGTTACAGTGTGTGTTATGTGTCCTAAGAGAATATGCACAGCAAACCATTTTTCATACGGACAGTCAGTAAAGCCTGGCCACGTGTCCTTGCTGTATACATTTCAGTATTAGAGTGGTGAGCCAACAAGACTGTCGGTAATAAAACGGGGTCCGCATGTCCGTATCAGTCCATATGTCCGGTGCCGATCCAATGGGAAGGTTCTAATTTACAAGTAAAGCAAAATCAGTTTATTGCTATTCTGAGAAATCTCTATAGAGAGTAGAAGTCGTTATGTCACGTTCACATGGCAGCAAAATTTCTGGATGACAACAACACCGAAAATTCACTTAAAAAGTGAATTCACACTGTTTCACAGTTAATCGATCGTATTCATTTTAATTTAATTTGTCAAATTTTCTGGGGTTGAATCCGAAGGGACCGTATTTGAGTTTAGAAAAAGAAAAAGAAAATTTTTGTGTTGTGTTTACCCACTCCGTAAAGCAGGCGTGTGAAATTAGGAAGTTTCATGTCGCAGTCGTTCAACGGCGGCTGAGAAATGTACAAAAAGCGTGATGCGCGTGCAAAGTTGTTGTTTTGCTAAATATAATTAAAACTTATTGTTTTTTAACTGTTCTCGTTGCTGTCGCCGTTGTCGATGCTTAAACTCCCTATTGTTGAGATCCAGAAATTGTGCTACCATGGTAACGTGACGTCACATTTCTCGTCTCTATTTAACAATTATTCCTCGAGCCCGAATGGGCTCTGAGTCAATAGCCCATGAGGCCGAAGGTCGAATGGGCTATTGACTTAGAGCCCATTCGGACTCGAGGAATAATTGTTTTAGTAAAATCCAACTCGTTGGTCAAAAATATCGAGACAAAACAACTTTCGCTAGTTAAAGCTAGACTTTAATCCTTTTTTGCCGCCAAAAAGCCCGCGGTTTTCGCTACTAGTGGGCTATAACATATAGCCTAGTAGTAGCTCAACCAATCAGAACGCAGCATTGATAACAGAGCGCCTAGCACCAGTTGGATTTTACTAATAGGTAATAGTTTGTTAACCTCGGAAGTTATCGCACCACTAAGAAATTTAATTGCCTTTAAAGTGCAATGCTTGGATTGCTTGCTAAAACAACTTGAAGGCTTCAGTTTGTTGTTTTCCTGTTCAATTGTTAGGGTTATTGTCAATTACCTTTACCTTAATTGGATTTATTCAATATATTTTATTCGTTTAAATAAGAAGGCAAAAGCAAACTGAATTCTGGTGGCTATAGAAAAATGACGTCATTTTTGATCGTGGAAATGGGCTGTTATATTGTCTGACGAAAGAAAAAGATACATATTGGTAATAAAATGAATTCAAACTTTAAATCCATTTTTTTTATTGAAGCAAACGTGAAAGCATGTGAATTTTTTTTTCTTTTATTTACTTTTGGTTTCTCAGAATCCAGTGGTAACTGGAGCGCTACTTCTGAAGCGTTTATTTTTTCGCTCAACAATAAAGAAGGCTTGGCACCGTTTGTGAGCCAGGTGGAGAAAGGAATCACAGATTGGGCAATTTACAGGAATTCACAATTTGGTCCATATTTTGGAATTGATGTCATAATTACAGATAACGCCGACAGTAACAGTTTTTCAGAAGCAGGCTTAGGCTATTTCTACTTTGCTCCACCTGCAGTTCAGGACTCGGACACAGTCCTGGCCGGGACTTGGTTCTTCTCACCTGATGAGGTGGAGGTATTTTATCTTGACCCATCCTGCTAAATGCAAGATAACACAAAGTATCATATTTATTACTGTTAAATCTGAGAGCGAAGCAATAGGGAGTTTAATATAACTCAGTTTAAACTTCTTATTAATTGCTGTTTTATAGTTGTTGTTGTTGTTGTTTTTGCTTTTTGCCTTTTTTAGAATCCCTAAATATTCAATTGTCTGAAATCTGCTATTAGAATAGTTTGACTGGCTTGTTTTACGATTTCAATATAGCTGGACTAGTTAGGGTAGAGGCTTGGGATTTAGCAATACGTGCTACTAGGTAAAACTCTTGCTAAAGCAACTTTCGCCAGCCATTTTAAAAAGGGAGCATTCACTGCTCATCACACAAACATTTTTAAATTAGTTACATTTAATAACAACGCTACAATCGTTCGGGTAACTGATTAGTAGAGGAAACTGGTTATGAAAGCCGCGCAAACATCAAAGTTGAAACAACGGTACTGTAGTTTATTTTGAAAGCTCCCTGATGACCGTGCAGTGCACAATCGTTTGTTTTTTGTTCTCAAATTGTAACTGAATAAACTAATGCGATGTTTCTATTCTTCAGTAATTTCAAAATGATAGGAATGCTAATGAACTTTGTGCACGGTCAGGTACAAAAACATATAACAAAGGAGTCTAACGGATTTCATAACCATTCCACTTTAATATTAATTTTAGAATTTGATTTGAATATTTGATGTAGGGCTTTAAGGCCCGAAAAGTTAACGGCACTTTGGAGACTGCCGAGGCAGGAGCCCTGCCCTGCCCTGCCCTGCTGGTACTCAGACTTCACCTCATTACTGGTTCGACCTGACGGGGTCTCAGCCCTAAGCTGACTTCTCACTTATCTCGTACCCAGATCGCTTGCTGACGAAGCCGTCAATAAGAGATCTGGGTACGAGATAAGCTTCTCACCTGATGCGATAGAGGTATTTTACATATCTTGCATGATCCAACCCACTAAAACCTAGCCTGTCCACAGACTTTGTTTTTTTAGCGTGCGAGCACGGACTGCGAGAACCAGCACGAAGGGCGAAAAAAAGCTCTTTTCCCCGTCTCATTAGGCTGTTTATTAGATAAGAGTACAAGGGAAATTAAGTCTACGTAAATTGCTGTTTTCCTAATAAGCATAAACATAATCCAGATGAGGGCGTTTATACGTTTCACAAACTTTTTGGTAAATTTGATTATCTGAAGTCATTACTTGGTGCATTTACCCATTCTTAAAATGCTTCTGTGGAGTTATTATGAAGACATAAAACATGTGTCAAATTTCATTAGAAAACTTTTAAAACTTTTACAACTTGAAAACGTCGGCCCAATTTCTTCAAGTTTTTATCCATATGTCCATTCTTGTCATTCTTAGAAACAGACAACAGGGCAACAGTTTCATTGCCGATAGTATAGTCTTAATTGGACCATGACGTTTTTAAATCAATTGATGCGAAGACATGTTTTAGCTTTTCAAACTGGGGATAGCAAAGAGCAAAAGAACATAGCCCCTTTAAATTGTACTGGGCTATGAAAACATGTACGCGCGTAGTTGTTTTAAAAAATCCGCAGCGCTTTTTGTTGTAACCGATTATTGGTTCGACTCTTCTTTTAGTTAATCATGATCAATTTCATCGAAAAAAAAAATGGTATGGGCTTTTGGGGTTGAAAAAGGCGGATAAGTGATTCAACTAGACAATCGACTTATAAGCTTACTGCAGGACTCCATAACCCTGAGTCCTGCACACTGAAATAACGCTTCACTTCTTAGACTACCCATCCCCCCCCCCCCCCCCCACCCACACACCCACACAGATGTCGATCTGTTTTAAGCTTAATGTGTGTATTGGTAATTAAGTTTGTGTGTATTAATAGGAGTTAAAGCAAGGGTTAAATAATCAGGGACGCTGTACCTGACCTTCTCCAAAGGATGAAGATCAAACTTAGACCTTATATCTTAACATTGTCTTATACTCATAGCCAATAGCGTTCACTTTACAGCGAGTTGGTATAGTGTTCTTGAGATTTAAGTAACATTTCATGTAGTAATTTTTAACGAGACGTTTTCTACGTAAGATCAGACAACACGTTTTCTCTTCTTCTGTTCGCTTTGAAGCTGATCAAGACATTTCATAACACCAGATGGCGAAAGATAAAGGGAAGAAGATTTACGCGAGGAGTTACGGAAAGGGAGGCAGGAAGCTTTTATACTGACCCGTGTGCCAGAACTCTCTCCGTCTTGAGATGTAGCTTAATCCCCTGGAGAGAGATCTGAGTGCTAAATTAATGACACACTCTACTCTCAGTCTCACCGAAAACACATGAATAGTGACTGAATACAAGTCTAGGACAGAAGCATTTGCCCTAGCTTGGATTCCGGCAATTAAGGATATTGATTTTGCCGTTTAGGGGTGGAGTGGCCCTGTTTGAAGAGGGGTGGTTCTGCTTGCAGTAGGGTGGTACTGCTTGACGTAGATCGCTTCATTTCGAGCTCGCTGTTTAACTAGTTACCCTCGATAGTTCCTTGTACTTTACCCTTTAAGCCCCAAGATCTACATACAAATTCTCCAAACTGATCTCCACATATTTCTTTTAAGGATAGTTGAGAGAATTTGGTTTAAGATCATAGCGTTCTCCCTTTAGTGATCATTTTATTCTTTCTCATAACCTTTACTCTTGATGATCTGCTGATGCTGTTAGGAGAAAATTGATGTTGGTCACTCTTGGGACCTAAAGGGTTAATAAGAACAGAAAGAGAAAACAGGAGGGTCATTGTGTTTACAAAGGATCTCTCATTTACTCAGTTTATTTATTTATATATTTATTTATTTATTGCATGTTTTACTTTATGAATCTTTATGGCAAATACACTGTAAGTCGCATTCTTAGGATAGATTAAGTATAATGTAGCTGGATTTTTGAAAACATAGCGAGTGAAAATTGCAGCCTCTTGATTGAAGACAGCCAAAACGCAGGTTTCTTAATTCTTGCGTCTGATAAGCTATATAAAATCATACTAAGAAAGGAAAAGGAGCGGGAATTACGTAAATAGAGGGAGGTGGGAGAAAGGAAGGCGGAGAAAAGAAAAGACAATGGTTGCACTCTTAGTTTTTATATTGGCTGGAGATACTGTAGTTTTTGAGATAAAAAACTGGGGGAACGACAATATTTGGTCTTTCAAAAATCAAGCTAGAGAATAGACTGCAGTATTTTAAGAATTTCTTGGTATAGAATAGCCATAAATATCAAAAGCAATGTTGTGTAGATAGATCATGTAATGGTCTTGTGCTTTTGACGTCGTTGTGATAGTCATATGGGGTAAGATTTACATTGATTCTCCGCGTTGTT
>OZ037781.1:15581498-15596498 GCA_964035525.1 Porites cylindrica | reverse complement strand
AATGAAATAAAATCAGAAAACCCAAGATTTCTCGATTGGTAATAAACAGCCGTATAATGTTAACAAACATCCTGCTCCGCCTATTTTTCTGCGTCTCCAAAACAAATTGACTAGAGGTGTCTTATTACCGCATTAGTTTTAATTTTCTGTTATTGAAGAAATTCCATTAAATCCTTCGTGCTCTTTCGTGGCACCTTCTCGAATGTGCTCCTGCCTTTGCACAGAAGTCTAGGTAAGTAAGAACTCTAGGTTGCTTCTTAAAAGTTAATTATAAAGTAGAAATGTAATATAATATTTTCAAGAAGTTTAGCAAACCTCCCAATACGAGGTCATAAGCGTTACCATTTGAGACAAAACACTGTTTCGACGACGGTAACGAGAACGCCAAAAAAGCAACTCTGCCGCATTACACTTTTTTGTATATTTGTTTGCCGTCAATGCACCGTGATTTCGAAGTAAAATTACCTAATTTCACGTTTTATGGAGGCGCGCCAGATAGACGATGTCGAACTTTCTTTTCTCTTTCTGAACTTGGATATGGCTCTGTAGGAGTTTAACGACAGGAGAGTTCGCTTATGTTTGACAAAGAGAGGGATTTGCTTTAATCAAGTTACGCGAAGCCACTTCTTAAAAAAACTTTTTCGCTGCCGTCGGGAGTTCAGACATGCGAATAAGATTTAATTTAAAAAAATATTCAGATACTAGTATCTTCTTGTGGTGCAATGAAGTAATAGGAGCGAAAATTCTCAAGGAATTTTACAAAAATGTGCACTAGCCGTAGTTAACAAGGCACCCCAACGATGGCTTCCTCCTAAAAACATTGAAAACACCTTTTAGGCTATCCAGTTTACTTTTAGATCTCTAGAAATGCATTTTAAGCAGCACTATAAAATTTGTACCTGCTCGGTCATCCTAGGGGAACTTTAGTCTTTTTGAAATTACAACGACTTCAGTATTTTCTCGCGAAAATTTTAGAGGCAATTCAATGTATTACGAAAGTGACAATTTTTCTGATTCCTTATCACATTTTTGAATCCGAAAATTTAATTTTTGGTTTCCTTTTTTTGCGAAAAATAGCCTAATCGGGGGAGTAAAATCTGAAAAATTAAACGTCAGAAAATCGTAGTGAATTTATTAGATAAGCTTCGAAAATTGTACATGAATGGAGCGGTTAAATAGAGGTTTTTAGCCGTCCTCAAGCTATAGAAAATTCTAGGCAATATTTGCTTCTCTGAACAGATACCCAGTCGTTGGGTGCCCCTGGTTAAGTGCGAGCAGTGACTTCATACACTTATAAAAGCATATTTCAAAAACTGAGAGAAAAGGAGATAGAACATTTTCAATAAGTTAACTATAAACGTTTCTTTACAAACAGCATAATGAGAACATATACCAAGAAATGCAAACAAAAAAGGCTGAAATATTTTTCAGGTATTTTCTAAATCAACATTGGGCAAAACCATTTTCTAAACTACTCTTTAAACTATTGCTTTTTCTTAGCAACTTTTTCTGAAAAATACTTTCTTTGTCATGATTTAGCCTTCAGCAACTTTCAGCAAAAAATCATGACTTCTTGAAGCAAGCCGAGATCTTCTTTAGTGCCGTAGTGACGAATGTGCTTGAGAAGAAAATATATCAGCTTATAGGGCGTGATAAAACGGTAGAGCCATCGAATGGAGGAAAATTAAAAATTATTAATTAAATTATGAAGAGTTTGTCGTTTGCTAATAAATTAGCCTTTTTAAGTCAACATGTATTTTATTTTCATGTTCTCGATGATAACAAAAAAAACTTCACGAAATAATCCGTAGAGTTATAGGAATCTTGGTGTGGAACATTAGGCTTCTTCTTGAAGTTAATCGTAAATCGTTAATATATATTTTATATACGATATTGTTTTTAATTTGTTTGAAGAAAACTTAAAAAGCTAGAAGTCTGAAGGAACCACAAGTGCGAATAAAGGACCCCTATGAAGATAAAGCTCTTGGCCGATGAATAGATAAAGTCCAGAATTTGGCAGGGGGAAAAGATAATTATGCTTCAAATGGCCTCGTAAAACTCAGCTCTGGGCAAGTTTTCATATCAGAGCTGATACTCGGAGAAACGTTTTACCAAAACTTATAAGAATTTGAGTGGACACGCTTAGTTGGTGCCTCTCTACTTCCGGAGGGGGGGAGGGGAGGTTAATCAACAAAGATTTATAAGGGGAGGTAACTGATGAATCCATTATGGATCGAACAAAAGGAACAAGACAAGGAGTTGAATATCAATAACTCTATAATGTTGCCCTGTGAAGTTTCTATTTGCAGTTTCTTCCAGCTGAATGTCTGAAAATCGGATCCGCAATCGATTTAGGACTATTGACATCGATTCAATCTTAGACAAACTACTTGCTGCTTAGAAGCGTTTTACCGCGGGTTCCATTGCTTTACAGTGAATAAGTATTTTCAATAGGAACCATTACCTTAACATTGGTAATCGATCGTCTGCTCTGAATCATAAAACATTTATAGGAACCATACCGCAACAGCTCAAAATATTTTTTTTTTGGTCTTTTTTTATAGTATAACGCACAAATTGCTCAAGACTTCGCAACTTGAAATCTTTTGATGATCTTCTTACATGTATTCATACATTTATTGAATCGTCTTGAATAAAATTTCAGCCGAATAAAATAAAAGAAAACCGAAGATTTGTCGATTGGTAATAAACGTAAACAGCAGTATAATGTTAGCAAGTATCTTGCTCCGCCTTTTTTTTCTGCGTCTCCAAAATAAATTGACTAGAGGAGTCTTATTACCGCACTAGTTTGAATTTTCTGTTTTTGAAGCAATTCCATGAAATCCTTCGTGTTCTCAGTTTCGTGACACCTTCTCGAATGGGCTCCTGCATTTAAAGTTCCTCTTAGAAAACATATCATGAATAAATTATGAAGACTTTGTCGTTTGCTAATAAATTAGACTTTTTAAGTCAACATGTATTTTATTTTCATGTTTTCGATGATAACAAAAAAAACTTCACGAAATAATCCGTAGAGTTATGGGAATCTTGGTGTGGAACATTAGGCTTCTTCTTGAAGTTAATCGTAAATCGTTAATATATATTTTATATACGATATTGTTTTTGATTTGTTTGCAGAAAACTTAATTAGCTAGAAGTCTGAAGGAACCACAAGTGCGAATAAAGGACCCCTATGAAGATAAAGCTCTTGGCCGATGAATAGATAAAGTCCAGAATTTGGCAGGGGGAAAAGATAATTATGCTTCAAATGGCCTCGTAAAAACTCAGCTCTGGGCAATTTTTGATATCAGAGCTGATACTCGGAGAAACGTTTTACCAAAACTTATAAGACTATGTGTGGACACGCTTAGTTGGTGGCTTTCTACTTCCGGAGGGGAGGGGGAAGGGTAATCAACAAAGATTAATTAGGGGAGGTAACTGATGAATCCATTATGGATCGAACAAAAGGAACAAGACAATGAGTTGAATATCAATAACTCTATGATGTTGCCCTGTGAAGTTTCTATTTGCAGTTTCTTCCAGCTGAATGTTTGAAAATCGGATCCGCAATCGATTTAGGACTATTGACATTGATTCAATCTTAGACAAACTACTTGCTGCTTAGAAACGTTTTACCGCGGTTTCCATTGCTTTACAGTGAATAAGTATTTTCAACAGGAACCATTACCTTAACATTGATAATCGATCGTCTGCTCTGAATCATAAAACATTTATAGGAACCATACCGCAACAGCTCAAAATATTTTTTTTTAGGTCTTTTTTTATAGTATTGCGCACAAATTGCTCAAGACTTCGCAACTTGAAATCTTTTGATGATCTTCTTACATGTATTCATACATTTATTGAATCGTCTTGAATAAAATTTCAGCCGAATAAAATAAAAGAAAACCGAAGATTTGTCGATTGGTAATAAACGTAAACAGCAGTATAATGTTAGCAAGTATCTTGCTCCGCCTTTTTTTTCTGCGTCTCCAAAATAAATTGACTAGAGGAGTCTTATTACCGCACTAGTTTGAATTTTCTGTTTTTGAAGCAATTCCATGAAATCCTTCGTGTTCTCAGTTTCGTGACACCTTCTCGAATGGGCTCCTGCATTTAAAGTTCCTCTTAGAAAACATATCATGAATAAATTATGAAGACTTTGTCGTTTGCTAATAAATTAGACTTTTTAAGTCAACATGTATTTTATTTTCATGTTTTCGATGATAACAAAAAAAACTTCGCGAAATAATCCGTAGAGTTATAGGAATCTTGGTGTGGAACATTAGGCTTCTTCTTGAAGTTAATCGTAAATCGTAAATATATATTTTATATACGATATTGTTTTTAATTTGTTTGAAGAAAACTTAATTAGCTAGAAATCTGAAGGAACCACAAGTGCGAATAAAGGACCCCCATGAAGATAAAGCTCTTGGCCGATGAATAGATAAAGTCCAGAATTTGGCAGAGGGAAAAGATAATTATGCTTCAAATGGCCTCGTAAAAACTCAGCTCTGGGCAAGTTTTCATATCAGAGCTGATACTCGGAGAAACGTTTTACTAAAACTTATAAGACTTTGTGTGGACACGCTTAGTTGGTGGCTCTCTACTTCCGGAGGGGAGGGGGAAGGGTAATCAACAAAGATTAATAAGGGGAGGTAACTGATGAATCCATTATGGATCGAACAAAAGGAACAAGACAAGGAGTTGAATATCAATAACTCTATGATGTTGCCCTGTGAAGTTTCTATTTGCAGTTTCTTCCAGCTGAATGTTTGAAAATCGGATCCGCAATCGATTTAGGACTATTGACATTGATTCAATCTTAGACAAACTACTAGCTGCTTAGAAACGTTTTACCGCGGTTTCCATTGCTTTACAGTGAATAAGTATTTTCAATAGGAACCATTACCTTAACATTGATAATCGATCGTCTGCTCTGAATCATAAAACATTTATAGGAACCATACCGCAACAGCTCAAAATATTTTTTTTTTAGGTTTTTTGTTATAGTATTGCGCACAAATTGCTCAAGACTTCGTAACTTGAAATCTTTTGATGATCTTCTCACATGTATTCATACATTCATTGAATCGTCTTGAATAAAATTACAGCCGAATAAAATAAAAGAAAACCGAAGATTCGTCGATTGGCAATAAACAGGCGTATAATGTTAACAAGTATCCTGCTCCGCCTTTTTTCTCTGCGTCTCCAAAATAAATTGACTAGAGGAGTCTTATTACCGCATTAGTTTGAATTTTCTGTTATTGAAGGAATTCCATTAAATCCTTCGCGTTCTTTCTTAACACCTTCTCGAATGGGCTCCTGCCTTTGCACAGAAGTCTAGGTAAGTAAGAACTATAGGTTGCTTCTATAAGTTAATTATAAAGTAGAAATGTAATATCATATTTTCAAGAAGTTTAGGAACCTCCCAATACGAAGTCATAAGCGTTTCCACTTGAGACAAAACACCGTTCTGTTTCGACGACGGCAACGAGAATGCCGGAAAAGCAACTCTGCCGCATTACACTTTTTTGTACATTTCTTTACCGTCAATGCACAACTTTGAAGTAAAATTGCCTAATTTCACGTTTTATGGAGGCGCGCCAGACAGACGAGGTCGAACTTTCTTTTCTCTTTCTAAACTTGGATATCGCTCTGTAGGAGTTTAACGACAGGAGAGTTCGCTTATGTTTGACAAAGAGAGGGATTTGCTATAATCAAGCTGAAGTGTGGAATTACGCGAAGCCACTTCTTAAAAAAACTTTTTCGCTTCCGTCGGGAGTTCAGACATGCGAATAAGATTTAATTAAAAAAATATTGAGATACTAGTCTCTTCTTGTGGTGCAATGAAGAAATAGGAGCGAAAATTCTCAAGGAATTTTACAAAAATGTGCACTAGCCGTAGTTAAACAGGGGCTGGGATGGTTTCCTCCTAAAAACAATATTGAAAACACTTTTTAGGCTATCCAGATTACTTTTAGATCTCTAGAAGTACATTTTAATTGGCACTATAAAATTTGTATCTGTTCGGTCATCCTAGGAAAACTTAAGTCTTTTCGAAATTACAAGGACTTCAGTATTTTTTCCCGAACATTTTAGATGCAATTTAATGTAGTACGGAAGTGACAATTTTTCTGATTCTTCTTTCCTTCACCATTTCGAATCCGAAAATTTTTGGTTTCCTTTTTTTTGCGAAAAATAATCGGGGGAGTAAAATCTGAAAAATTAAACTTTAGAAAATTTCAGTGAATTTATTAGATAAGCTTCGAAAATTGTACATGAATGGAACTGTTACAGAAATTTTTAGCCGTCCTCAAGCTATAGAAAATTTTAGGCAATATTTGCTTCTCCGAACAGATAACAGTCGTTGAGTGCCCCTCGCTGAGTGCGAGCAGTGGCTACGTACATATCATATAAAAAACGTATTTCAAAAACTGAGAGAAAAGGAGATAGAACTTTTTTACTAAGTTAAATATAGACGTTTCTTTACAAACAGCATAATGAGACTGAAAGCTTTAGAGAGCATATATCAAGAAATGCAAACAAAAAAAGCCGAAATATTTTTCAGGTATTTTCTCAATCAACACTGGGCGAAACCATATTCAATAGTCATTTTTAAAAAAAAAAAGTCTTCAGAGTAAAACGCCTGGAGTATCTGGAGTAAAATGAAATTAAAAATGAATTTGGAAGGTAAACTATGGCAAATGTTAACAACGTTTCCTGAAAAGGTCCGTGCACACTTCGGCCAATCTAATTTTCCATTTTTCCAACAAAAACGGAAAAAGGAAATATTACTTATCCTTATCATATTTACATATTTTAAAGTACAGAAAAAAATAGAAAAAAAGAAAATGGTCAGCAAAATTGATCATTTTTTCATTTTCCTAATTTTGAAGTCCGCTTCAAAAATACAAAAAATACTGTAAACGGCTAAAAGCGATACTTTGCTATTTTTTATTTTCTTGCTATTGTTAGAAAATGAGAAAAATGAAATAATTTCCGATTTTTAACTCATTTTTCTATTTTTCCGTTTTTCGCGAAAAATAGAAAAACGGAAAAATGAAAAAATCATATTTATTCGCGCCATTTTTTCCATTTTGTTCAAAAAATGAAAAAATAGAAAAATATCATAACTATCGCCTAATTTTCCATAATTCCATTTTAACAAGAAAAATGAAAATATGATAAGTGTTGCGAGCAATTTTCTATTTTTCCTTTTTTTTTGGATAAATAGAAAAACTTTAACGATAGACCCTTTCAGACAGTTTTTCATTTTTTATTTTATTGAAAAATGGCGCAGAAAAGTGAGAAGTTATGAATATTTTAACGGTGAAGAAAGGAAAAACCTAATTCGTATCCACTATCGACTCACTGATTTGGTTAGAAGATTTACACATCTTACACAGGGTCGGCGGAGATGTGGGGGAATTTGGGGGGGGGGGGGGGGGGGCGTCTTAGTTTTCGAGATGCGGACGTAGTTCCATTCTCTTTTGATCTCGATTTCCACTGAAGGTTTGAGTTGTCGGGAGTCGACTGTGGATGAAAGCGGCGGGAAAACCGTACCGTACCGGTCGTGGAAATGAAGAATATGAGAAAGGGTGCGAGGGAGGAGGAAAAGGTGTGATAATTGGTACGGGAAAAGGAGGGGGGTAACTCAACGGTTTTCATGCCAGCAACACCATGGTCCCAGCACAAAAAAAAAGTTCGTGAGAGAGATTAAGGGGAAAACAAGAAGGTCGTTGGACACAAAATAAAGAAAGAACACGCTAGTGAAGAGGTCAGACGCTTTTAAATGAAATAGATGCTGAAAAGTAGACTGCTTAGCCTGCCGAAATAACGGATCTTGCCGCAGAACGGGTGTTTTAGGATTGCAAGAGTAAAGTATATTGAATTATTATTATGGAGGAGAAACATAATGAGGCGCCTAGTATACACTCGCTGGAAAGAACATCTTAATGCTCTGGCCCATACATTTGCTCATACATTTGTTTAAACGTTGGATACCGACGATCCACCGGATAAATCACTATCCAGCGTCCTGATAATTTTTTATGTATTTTAGGGAAACCAATTGCGTTAATCACTTTATAGTTATTTATCCAGCGGATAGCGTTAACCACCTTTTAAGCAACTCAGCCCTGGAAAGAGGAGAGCAAAGACCAAGTATGGGGTAATGTTCCACAGTTTAAATGCAACAGGAATACTTTATGGTGACGCAGTGTTAGAACAGGTCACAGAGTGAGTCCTAAGTAATGAGGTAAAGGAATCAGCTAATCAAATCCAAAAGAGAATGAAACTACGTTCGCATTCCGAGAACTAAAGGACCCCTCCCCCCGCCCTCCCCATCCCACGTCTCCGCCGACCCTGTGTAAATCGCCTTACAAAACTAGTAAGTCTAAAGTGGATTAGGTTTTTCTTTTCTTTATTAGTAAACGTTCATGATTTGTCATTTTTTTTTGTTATTTTTCATTAAAACAAAAGATGAAAAATTGTCCGTTTTTGTTTGTTTTGTATTTATTGAAAAAATGGAAAAATTATTCGCAACACTTGTCATATTTTCATTTTTCTTGTTAAAATGGAATTATGGAAAATTAGGCGATAGGTATGCCATTTTTCTATTTTTTCACTTTTTGAACAAAATGGAAAAAATGGTGCGAATAAATATGATTTTTTCATTTTTCCGTTTTTCTATTTTTCGCGAAAAACGGAAAAATAGAAAAATGAGTTAAAAATCGGAAATTATTTCATTTTTCTCATTTTCTAACAATAGCAAGAAAATAAAAAATAGCAAAGTATCGCTTTTAGCCGTTTACAGTATTTTTTGAATTTTTGAAGCGGACTTCAAAATTAGGAAAATGAAAAAATGATCAATTTTGCTGACCATTTTCTTTTTTTCTATTTTTTTCTGTACTTTAAAATATGTAAATATGATAAGGATAAGTAATATTTCCTTTTTCCGTTTTTGTTGGAAAAATGGAAAATTAGATTGGCCGAAGTGTGCACGGACCTGAAAAGTACTTTCTTTGTCATGATTTAGCCTTCAGCAATTTTGCCGTCAGCAACTTTCAGCAAACAATCATGACCTCTTGAAGCCGAAATCTTCTTTAGTGCCGTAGTGACGAATGTGCTTGAGAAGAAAATATATCAGCTTATAGGAGGTGATAAAACGGTAGAGCCATCGAATGGAGGAAAATTATAAGAGACCGAATAAGAAAAGAAAACAACTCTTCATTTAATTGTTAATGTTTAGCACGAAAGTACTAATTGAGGCCGGAAACCTAATAAATTTCACATCTCCTGTACTGGAGACAGGAGGGGCACTTTACGTGATCATCCGAGCCACGAGAAGGTCTGGCCGTTTCCAGGGCAAAGGCAATACTTTCACTCAGTGATTTCAAGACTCTCAGTATTGGTCCGGCCTATAGGATCGACCTCGCGGCCTCTCGCTCTACAGTCAAGTGCTCTACCGAGTTAGCTAATGGCCTACCAAGATACTGAAACAGGTACTGCGTTAGATCTGCCGGACTGCAATGTGCATTAAGAGGAACTCAAGGCATGCGTTATTGGAGAAAAAAAAAAGGAATTCCATGTTGCCAAATCTATACCATAAATATTGCTGGATAGGTATCCTTTATATGTGGTAAAGTATAGAGTGGTACAGAATGTGATATAGCATAGCAATAACGCCAAAATGTTTTACCTATTTGCCATATGGTATTAGTTTTCACGAGAGATTTTCATGAATGAGCACCCTTAGAGATATTTCCTGACTTTTTTGTGTGCTTTAAGGAGATCAACAATAGCCGGTCCAGGTATATGGTGAAATATAATTTCGAATCAATTTGGTACTCTAAAGTTTTTCTTACTTAAGATCACACGAAAAATGATAAATGTCTTTACATGGCAATCTTTATTTTTGAATACATGAGTCTGAAAATGTATTCGGCTGTATTTTCTCTCTATTTTGGTTCATTCCATTGGAACTGATCACAGGAAAAAATCGTTGGATAGAAAGTATGTACTACTTCGCCACTGAAGCAGGCGTAAAACAAAAGCGTTGTAAAGTATCCGTTGTGGAAAAAAAATATCATTTTCACTATTTCAAAGACATCTGCTTGATTATTACGTAGATCCGCTCTTAAAAGTCATCTACTAATTACATATTTGTGGTTTTACGTAGGTTTGGCAAATTTTCCATGAAAGTATAAGAATTATAGAAAAGGATGGAAACATTAAGGTACAATGAAAATTGTTCTGGTAAATGGTTAACTTAAGCGAATGAAGTACTGCAGAGTAACAGAGGGGACATGCAATATTTTTGACATTGACCTTTGCCATCACTGAAAGGACGTGAACAATATACAGGTTATGAACCTCATAAATGATGGGCAAGCCGTTTGTGCTATGCCCTATATATAGATCTGTTTTTTATTTTTTTTTTGAGACCTTTTCTAACCTAACTGATCCAAACCTTTAGCGTAGGTAGGCGTCGAACAGCTTAGACCAGGTTACTCGTTAGGAATGTACTTTTGTAATAATTTTACATGACCGCCTGCCATTTATTCAGTGGCATGATTGTTTATTGATGTTGGACGGACAACTATTTCATTTCCCAGCTCGTAAATCACAGAATGCCAAAGAAATTGTTTTCAAGATAGACACACCAGTTTGCATCATCGCCAAAACAGCAATTACCTTGGCCCAGAAGTTCACTTGATGACAAGCAAAGCGGGATAACACGTGATCGATGACGGCCGTGCGCTGGAAAATTTTCCTTTTTTATGCGCTAATTCCTCACAAAAGGCAAAAGAAGATTCCGCTACGTAGAAAGTGCTTCGCAATACGTATTCTTGGCGAGAAAAATTCCAGCGATGAGGTGCAAATAAGGAGTTTCAACGGTTAACCACGGGAATACATATTGACATTAAGAGGTCATAACAGACTAATGTTACTTTCCGTTTCCCGAAACGTGGTTAACCGTTGTAACACGAAGGAAGCAGTGTTTTCCTCAGTTTGAGCTGTCGTTCTCTTTGAGAGTCAAATACCAGTTCACGTTTCAAAGCTCTCTTTTCATTTTCTCTGCCGACAATAGACATAAACACAGGGTTTCCCTTGAGAAATGCAGTCGAAATACACAGACATATGCGCGTATGTCACGCTATTTGAGTTGCGTTATCATGTCACACAGGGTGTTACGAGGTGGGATTGAAAGTAATTGTTTTCGTGTACACTTGCAATGTTTGCTACGCTGTCCTTAGTTTTTTTATTGAATTGGCCATGAATTTACCTTCACTTTTCCGTAGTTTCGATATTGAACGCAGTGACGGCCGCTCCTCACTAACGCTCCATATTTCCGTGGCCGGCCAGTGACTATCCCTACTACGTGTCAATCCTTACCCCATCCGTGATTGTTTGGGCCTTAACAATCGGATAAAGTGAAGAACGAGAAATATTCACTTTATTAAAAATATTTTCAGTACGCATTCCCTTGAAATTCATCAAAAGTTGTACATAGGCGCGAGTTTCAGCGTCAGTTTTTAGCTTGTAAACTATATCGACGTTAATTCTGGATATCGCAGCCCTTTTATTACGTCATCGCGTAATTCGAATTGGCCCTATAATTCGGTCGTGAATAAGGCTATGTCACCCCCACCACCAATAACGTAATTATGTCATTGATTCCTTTAATTTCAGTTAAAATCAGTGTCATACGCGGCTCAACTTGTGTGCAGTAGCACAATTTTGCATTCAGACAATGAGGGACAAAAGTGTTGACACACTTCCGTAAAATGGCCCCTTTTTGCATAGTGGATATACTTATCCTGTCTACCCCAACCCCTTGCCCCCAAAATCAATGTTGAATTTTGGACCCTCAAGTCTTTTTTTAACTTCAGACAACATTGATTCGGGGGGTCGGGGGATTTACGGCGTTCAAAAGGAATGAAATAATAAATGAATTAAATATTTGTTAAAAACACCCATTTTAAACAAGTGTGTCAATTACTTTTGTCCCTGATTGTAGCTCCGGCGTTTTTTTTTTCTGCTGCTAATGGATCCCAAAATAAATTGACTAGAGGTGTCTTATTACCGCACTAGCTTTAATTTTCTGTTAACTGAAGCAATTCCTGCATGTTCTTTCGTAACAACTTCTCGAATGGGCTCTTGCCTTTGGACACTGAGAAGTCTAGGTAAGTAATAATGTTAACTCTGGGCTTCTTCTCAGATATGTTAATAAACTGAAGTGGGAATGTAATATCATATTTTCAAGAAGTTTAGCAACCTCCCCAATAGGAGCTCATACGCGTTTCCATTTGAGCAAAAACACCGCTCTTCGACGACGGCAACGAGAACGCCAAAAAAGCAACTCTGCCGCATTACCCTTTTTTGTACATTTCTTATTACCGTCAATGCACGACTTCGACTTAAAATTGCCCAATTTCACGTTTTATGGAGGGTGTAAAGACAGACGACGACGAGCTTTCTTTTCTCTTTCTGAACTTTGATATCACAGGCTCTTAGGAGTTTAACAACAGGAGAGTTCGCCTATGTTGACAAAGACAGGAAGTTGGTATAATCAAGATGAATTTTAGAATTACGCGAAGCCACTTCGTACTAAAGATAACTTTTTCGCTGCTGAGGGTAGGCGGGTGGGTTGGGTCTGTACACAGGCTACTGTTGTGAGCTGACATGCGAATAAGATTTAATTCAAAAAATATTCAGATACCTATCCCCTCCTCGTGCAATGAAAGTATCGGAACGAAAATTCTCAGGGAATTTTACAAAAAATGTGCATTAGCCCGCAGTTAATGCGAGCAGTGGCTATACACACATATTAATATGACAAGCATATTTCCAAAACTGAGGGAAAAGGAGTTAAACTTTTTTTAATAAGTTAATTATTAATATAGTTTATGTACAAAAAGCTTAACCAGATAAAGCTTTAGAGAGCATATATCAAGAAATGCAAACAAAGAAGCCGAAATATCAGTATATTTCATGTATTTTGTCAATCAACATTGAGAACCATATTTAATAGTCATTTTCTTCTGAAAGTTTTCAGAGTAAAACACCTGGAGTATCTGGAGTAAAATAACATTAAAAATGAATTTGTAAGGTAAACTATTGCAAATTTTAACAACTTTTCCTGAAAAATACTTTATTTGAATATTTATAGCCTTCAGCAACTTTCAGTAAAAAATCGTGAGCTTTTGAAACTTAATATCTTTTCGTTTAGTGGTAGTGACGAATATTAGATTGAGGAGAATATATTAGCTTATACGGACTGGGAGGTGATAAAACGGTAGAGCCATCGAATGGAAGAAAATTAGAAGAAACTGAATAAGAAAAGAAAACAACTCTTAATTTGATTGTTAAGGCTTAGCACGAAAGTACTAATTGAGGCCGGACACCTAATAAATTTCACGTCTTCTATACTAAAGACGGGAGGGCACTTTACGTGTTCATCCGAGCCACGAGAAGGTCTGGCCGTTTGCAACACTTTCACTCAGTTATTTCAAGACTCGCAGTGTTGGTCCGGCCTATAGGATCTACCTCGCGGCCTCCCGTTCTGCAGCAAAGTGCTCTGCCAAGTTAGCTAATGGCCTAGCAAGGTACTGAAAAGGTACTGCGTGAGATCTGCCGGACTGCAATGAGCCTATAAAGAACTCAAGGCATGCGTTATTGGAGAAGAAAAAGGAATTCCATGCTGCCAAATTAATAAATAAGGCTGGATAGGTGTCCTTTATATGTTAGAGTGGTACAGAATGTGATATAGTGTTAGTAGCAAAATAACGCCAAAATGTTTTACCTATTTGCAATATTACATTTCCAATGAGATTTTCATGAATGAGCACCCTTACATATATTTCGTGACTTTTTTTGTGTGTTTTAAGGAGATGTAGCCGGTCCAGGTATATGGTGAAAATTACTTTGAAATCAATTTGGTAATCTAAAGCTTTTCTGACGTCGCGCGATAAATGACAAAGCTTAAGATTTTAGTTTACATGGCAATCTTTATTTCTGAAAACATGAGTCTCTAAAAATACGTTCTGCTGTATTTCTCTCTATTTTGGTTCATTCCATCGGGACTGATCACAGGAAAAAAATTGTTGGATAGAAAGTACCTACTACTTCGCCAAGCAGGCGCAAAACAAAAGTGTTGTAAAGTATCCGTTGTGGGGAAAAATATCATTTTTCACTATTTCCAAGAAAATTCTGTTCGATTATTACGTAGATCCACTCTTAAAAGTCATCTCACTAATTACATATTTGTGGCTTTACGTGGGTTTGGCAATTTTTCCATGAAAGAATAAGAGTAAGAATTATGCAGGTCTTGGAAGGCTGCCTGTTGAGGTGGATAACCTCTGTTTTCATCAGCATAATTCTTCATATCTTACTCAGCCTTATCCGGAGCCCATGATCGGCTCCTAGGCCTTATTCAATAGGGCTCATTAGTTAAATTAAATCGAGATGTGTGTGCTGGAAGTTCACACAGCTGACTGCAATTCAAACTCTTCTGGACTTTAGTGTCTCTGAGATCAGTTTAAGTTCTTCTGAGATAACATTTCATGAATAAATTATGAAGACTTCGTCGTTTGGTGATAAATTAGCCTTTTCAAGTTAACATGTATTTCACCTTCTTGTTCTCGATGATTATACAAAATTGATGCAGAATTACAGGTGACGCATAAACGCCTGGAAGTGGAGAAAGAAGCCCGTTGAACCACAGCAAAACTGCCCAAATTTATAATAACACCGTTCAAAGGAACGCCCAGCGACTGGGTTAGGTTCGAGAAGATGTTTATCACACAAGTCCACAACAAATCGATCAGCGCAGCGCAGAAATTAGGCTATCTGTTGGAAATGATCAATCCAAACGTACGAGCAAAGATCGCAAACCTGAAGCCTGATGAAATTGGCTAAAAGATAGCCTGGGAAAGACTGAAATCCCAGTATAGCCAGAGCAAACTTGTTGTGAACGCACACGTAGAAGAAATA
>OZ037781.1:15561498-15578998 GCA_964035525.1 Porites cylindrica | reverse complement strand
TTTTTGCCGACGCAAGCAGCCTGGCTTGTTCTGCAGCAACGATAGCCCTAGTTAAGCAAGATACTGGCACAGTGCAAGGACTACTGACCTCGAAGTCAAGAATCTCCAAGAGAAATACTACGAAGCCCAGACTAGAGCTGGTGGCAGGACACATGGCAGCAAACACGGCCAATAAGGTACCAAAAGCTCTAACTAGGTGGCCCGTTGGTTCCATCACCATATGGATGGGCAGTGCAGTGACACTCTATTGGCTGATGAATCTTGGAAATAACTGGAAGGTGTTTGTGGCAAATCGAGTCCGGAATATCGCAACAGTAACAGAGGAGCTCAATATTTCTTGGAAATATTGCCCAACAGACGAGAACATAGCCGACCTAGGAAGTAGAGGCGCTTCGGTAGACAAGATGGAGAAAGGTGATTGGTTCAGTGGATCCAAGTGGTTACAGCACAAAGAAAAATGGCCAGAACAACCAACACTATCCCGTTCAACTGAGGCAAGCGAGGAAGAAAAGCCACTGGAAGAGATCGTAGCGAGCGCTGGGGAACACAAACCGGACGAGTGAGATCAGTTGTTAGAAGGCAAATCGTACTGGACTGTACTGAGAATCACTGCCTGGGCCATAAGATTCAAAGATAACACGTTGACAAAGAAACAGATGAGGAAAAAGCGGAAGGGAGTGTTGTGTACTGACGAAATCAGACAAGCCAAAGAACTACGAGTGAGAAGAGCGCAGAAAAGAATTCCGCAAGATACAGGGACACCAGGGTGGAGATTGGTGTAGAAGATAAAGAAACGGGCGCACTCAAGTGCATTTGAAGGATTCCTGGTTACAGACCAACTTACCTCGAAGATTGTCTACTGACGCAGAAGTTAATCCGACATATTCACTCAGAGATCAAACATTTGGGAGTGTCCAACACTATGGCAGAAATAAGAAAAGAATTGTGGATTCCAGATTCTAGCAGACATGCCACAGTGCCGCTTGGAAGCAAGCAGACCCTTTTAGACAACAGGAGTAGATTTTGCCGGACCTTTCGCTTTCAAGATGGCAAAGAAGGAGCAGGAAAAGTGTTACATTTTGCCGTTTACTTGCGCTACGTCGAGGGCGATAAATTTAGAATTGACGAAGACCCAGACGGCAGAAGAATTTCAGAGAAAGTTAAACTTGTTCATAGCCATGAGAACAAGGCCCAAGGTCATGATATCAGCTAACGCCTCAGTATTCAAGTTTACAGCAACCTGGATGAAGAACATCAGGAAGAGCGAAAGGTTACAGGACTACCTGGCCAGACAAGACATAAACTGGCGATTCAACCTATCCAGATCCCCTTGTTGGGGAGGCATGTATGAACGGTTGATCAAGGACGTGAAGAAAATCCTTCACAAGACACTGGACCGGACACACCTTACTTTTGAGCAACTTGAGGCTGTGGTTATCGACGTCGAGAAGAAAATGAACAACCGGCCCTTAACCTACCTTGACAGCGAAGGAGGGGAAGAGCAAGTGTTAACTCCAAAGATTTTGATGTGGGGGCAAAATGCCCACCCTATTAAGGGAGAAGAAGATGAAGACGAAACATGTGCACTAAACAAGCGGCTGAGGGAGGCTAAAAATCATGCTTGGAAGAGATGGAGACATGAATATGCCCACAGCCTAATGAAGACTCATCGAATCACCCGCAAGACCTTTAAGGTACCAGATATCGGAGAAATTGTGTTGATAGTCGCAGACGAGAAAAATCAAGGAGTAGAAAAAGGGAAAGGTTGTACGACATATTCAAGGAAAAGGTGGAGTTGTCCGAGGACTATCGTTGCTTCACAAGGGACACGACATTGACAGACCGCTTAACCTCGAGTGCTCATTCGAAATAAGACAGGCAGTAGCAAGTGACAAAGGAGTGCCAACCGCACAAAGCCAAGCGCCTGAACGAACCAGAAGGCAAGCAGCTAAACCAGCCAAAGAGAAGATTTGTCAAGTCATTGCGAACGATGCAGATGATTGAACTTTCCTACTTAACGGGAACAAGAACGGTTTAAAAATTCAACTCCACTCAATTTTTAGGGGAGCTTGACCGGAAATGTCGTGACACTCATTTAAACCGGATGTGACTCTTTTAGTATCGTATTAGTGTTATCCTTTTTTGATTGACGTTTGAAATCGGAGTAGCTGAAAAAGAGAGTAGTGCAAAATCACCTTTCGTTGAGATCGGTCAGAGAGGAAATGTACGAGCGGATGTTGATTTAAATAAAAGAAGGATTTATGATTTAAGCGAACTATTTTGTGCGCCACAAGTTCGGTACAGGAAAAGATAATATGCCTCAAATAGCCTCGTAGAGACTCAGCTCTTGGCAAGTTTTCATATGCGAGCTGAATATTAGTCCGAGAAACGTTTTACGCAAACTTATAAGAGTTTGTGTGGACACGCTTAGTTGGTGCCTCTCTAAGTTGGGGGGGGGGGGGGGGGGGTAATCAACAAAGATTTATAAGGGGAGGTAACTGATGAATCCATCATTATGGCATCGAACAAAAGGAACAAGAGGGGTTGAATATCAATTACTGTATAATGTTGCCCTGTAAAGTTTCTATTTGCAGTTTCTTCCAGCTGAGTCCGAAAATCGGATCCGCGATCGATTTAGGACTACTGACGTTGATTCAATCGTAAACAAACTACTAGCTGCTTAAAAACGTTTTACCGCGGTTTCCATTGCTTTACAGTGAATAAGTATTTTTTAATAGGAAACCATTAGCTTAAAATTGCTTATCAATTTATCTGCTCTGAATCATAAAACCTTTGGCTTATAAGAGCCATACCGCGGCAACAGCTCAAAATATTTTAGGTCTTTTGTTAAACGGATAGCGCACACATTGCTCAAGACCTCGCAACTTGAAATCTTTTGATGATTTTCTGGCATGTATTCATACTTTTTTTGAATAGTCTTGAATAATATTTCAGTTAATAAAATGTAAGAAAACCGAAGATTTGTCGATCGGTAATAAATAGCCCTATTATGTTAAAAAATATCTAGCTCAGCCTTTTTTTTTTCTGCTAATAGTCTCCAAAGTAAGTTGACTAGAGGTGTCTTATTAACGTACTAGCTTTAATTTTCTGCCAAATGTAATAAACAAGGCTGGATAGGTGTTTCCATGTGGGGGTGTGCTTTATATGTGGTAAAGTATATATAGAGTGGTATAGAACTTGATATAGCATAGCAATAACGCCAAAATGTTTTACTTATTTGCGATATGTTATTTCCACGAGAGATTTTCTTCAATGAGCTCCCTTAGATATATCTGACTTTTGTGTGTGTTATATGGAGATCTAACCGGTCCGGGCATATGTCCAGGTGTATTTCTTTACATGGCAATCTTCTCTGAAAATGAATTCTGCTGTATTTGCTCCCTATTTCTCATTCTATTTGGATTGAGAAAAAAAAATAGTTGGATAGAAAGCATGTATACTACTTCGCCAAGCAGACGTAAAACAAAAGTGATGAAAAGTATCCGTTAGAGGAAAAAAAAATCATTTTTCACTCTTTCCGATTAGACGCCTGGTTGATTATTACGTAGATCCGCTCTGAAGGTTGATTGGCAACCTTGATGCATTGCACGACGCGAACACCATTCCCGAATTTCGTGTTACACGAAATTTCTGATAGTAGTAAAAGGCTTTCGTTATCGTCTTATTTAAAAGCAATACTGTTCATATTTTTCATTTGCCTATTGTAAATACGTTCCCTGTTTATCCTTTCATATTTTTCTTATAGTGTTTTGTACATGGGTTTGCCGCTGTCGAACGGATAGCCAAAACGGCTAAGGCTATCCGTAACTTCATCCGTTCGAACCGTGTACTGTGCCTTTATAGGCGAACTGTGCAACCATTTGACAGCAAAAAACAACGAGGACGCGACCACGGATGACTATTTTGTCTGTATGCGAAAAAGCTTGCCAAAAGTGTTGACCAGTCAGAGTGCGCCATTCGCACAAGCACGATTTCAAAAAAGAAACAAACGGCCGCGTTGCATCATGGTTGGCAATGAGCCATTAAACGTCATTACATAATTATTACATATTTGTGGCTTTAGGTGGGTTTGGCAAATTTTCAATAGGAAAGAATTAGAATAATTATGCAGGTCTTGCAGGATGCCTGCTGAGGTGGATAACATCCTCTTTCATCAGCATAATTCTTCATATCTTACTCTGCGTTATTCAATAACTGTTTAGTAGAACTCCAGAATATATATATATATATTAAATCGAGATGAGTGTGCTGGAAGTTCACATTGCCAACTGCAATCCAAAATCTTCTAAAAAAAAAAGTGGTGTTTAAAGTTCCCTTGAGATAACATTTCATGAATAAAATAATTATGAAGACTTGTCTTTTGGTGATAAATTAGCCTTTTTAGGTCAACATGTATTTCACTTTCATGTTCTCGATGATAACAAAAAAAACTTCCCGAAATAATCCGTAAAAATAGGAAATCTTGGTGTGGAGCACTAGGCTTCTTCTTTAAGTTAATCGTAAATTGTAAATATATTTTAAATACGATATTATTTTTAATTTGTTTGAAAAAAAAAACTTAATTAGCCGTCTAAAAGAACCGCAAGTGCGAATGTCAGACCCCCGTTAAGATAAAGCTCTTGGCGGATGAATAGATCAAGTCTAGAAATTGGCAGACAAAAGAAGATGATTATCCAAATGGCCCAACGTAAAGACTCACCTCTGGCGGAACAGTTTCCATCATACGCGTTCTGATACTGGGAGAGAAGCTTTATCGAAACTTGTAGAACTTTGTGTGGTCACCGCACGTCTAGTTGGTGCCTCTCTAAGGGACAGGAATACTCTTCCCGGAGGGAGGGGGGAGGAGGAGGAGGGAGTTACCCAACAAAGATAGTTGATACCGGGCAGGAACCTTGTACGGGGACGCTACGACCCGAGGTCTCTCCCCTTACCCCTTTATACACCACTTTTGTCAGAAATGGCACCCCTTTCACATACCTAGTTTAGAACTTTGCCAGATAGTTTTTAATTGCTGTAAATACACTTTCTTAAAAATATGAATAAAATACAAAACCAAAACGATTTCTCGACTATTTCACAGGCATTTGAAAGACATTAAATGAATCTCATAGCCCTTTAATTGGGCCTTTTTATAAACTTCAACTAGTAAAATTCCTACCCTTTCATATACATGAAGCCTAATCCTTTATAGGGACCGGAGTACCCCCGGGTAGTCGGGTGCCTCTCTGAAGGGCACCAATGTGGAACATCCGTCATGATTGAGCTTGCTGCAAAAGAGATAATTCATTACTCGAGGAACTCCTAAAATTAAAGAAACAGATGTTAATGCTTATTCAATTTTTTTAAAGTTTCAGAACTCGCAGCTTAAGCTCTGTATGATGTCCCTGGCACTTTTCACAATTTGTCTTATATCCCAGATGCATGGAAGTGAGACTGTTGGTGGGCAATGCAAAAGTTCAGAGAGATCAGTACCTGGTAAAGCTCTCAAGGGTCACACTTTCAGAGAGTTTGCAGCGAGGGCCATTGTTGAGTGCCAGAACACTTGCGAAAGAGACCCCAGGTGTGCGAGTTACAATTTTTATATTCCGGGCAAAGTGTGTGAGCTTAACAGCCATACCAAGGAGGAGAGGCCTGATCATTTTGTGACGGATGAACAGAGATTCTACATGAAACGTGAAGGTATGAACTACGTAAAACTTTCTACACCAAACACACTCTCAATTGGATCCCTCGATTCTCCTTATGAGTTTGTCCAGCTGGCGGGGCTAATCTTGAGTGCAATTTTACCGGACCGAGTTTTCACGAGGTTTTGCGAGATACGCAATTCCAAACGAAACCAGTTGGATTACTCATGAGCCGATATATATGTTGTCAGTAGTATATCGAAAGAAAGTCGTCCTTGTATTCTGCGGATCGATGGCGTACTTGATTAAGAAATAACTCACATTTTCCTTATGTTGTCTGATTTATATCATTAGATGAAGATGAGTGCTTGAAGACGCCACCAGTTTGTGACGTCAACGCAAACTGCAAGAACACGCTTGGCTCCTACCTTTGTTCTTGTAAAAAGGGTTTTACGGGTGACGGTAATACCTGTCAAGGTAAATGATAATAAAAACATTGATTGCACGAAAACGTTAGTGACAAGTATGACCTTTTTATTGCCATTATTTGAAATGGTTTGCTGAGTTCGCAGGAACGCAGTGGTATCACCTTTTTGTTCTCTGTTGCTTTATCTTCAACAATTTGAGCACAATTGAGGCTAGTGGGACTACGTTTGTCACGGGCTGCCCACGTTATAAAACAGGCGGACATTTTGTAGTGTCAAAAGAAATGACCATTAACGATTGCGCTTTTCTCTGTCGCTGTCGCAGTTTCGTCGTTTGTCGCTATTTTGCTGTCCTCTGTCGCTTTTTCAGGGCCATCTCGCTTCAGTGTCAAGATCTTGCCTAACAGGGCCTCAATATAGTAGCCAAAACAAGTGTAATCAACGGAGACGCACCTAAGGGTGGGGCTGCACAAAACACTACTGTTGTATGGGCCTGAGTACCCTGCGAGCAGTGGCCCTTCGATCTTCCTAGTTTTTGTATGCGCCTAATAACACTGCATTGCCAGAAAAACTGCGCACGGACAAGTGGTTAAAGCCTATTTCTTGCCACTTTCATTTAGTCTCTAGCTAGCCTAAATTATATGTGTTTTCTTGGCCTAAGAAAGAGTAAGTTAGCGATACAAGTACAAATCTACCGCAAACCATGCTAAGCACTCAAGCTGAGCTCTGTCGAAATAATTCTGATGCGTGCGTTTTCATGATAAGTTAAACGATAGAACTTAATAGAGCTTAGAGTGTGAACTTCAAATCTAGAGTCGAACTCGAACTCGAATGCTGCGAAAAGGATTACATAATTATTTTTGCGTTTTCATATTAAGGATCTCTTCGATAAAACGTAACGGAAGAAATCGAAATCGGGGTCGAACTCGAACGGGGCGGACTCAAAAGGGGGGAAACCGGCAGATTCCAAACTGGAGAGCTAAAAGCTATCGAAATCAAGGAAGCAAAAACTCTATGGATCAAGTTCATCCAGAAGATTTTGAAATAATATATAGATTTAGCCAGGGCTAAAAGCGAGGCTCCCATTAATAAATTATAATTTAAATCAAACAATTCAGTTAACTTTAGAGCACATTCGTGTGACTTTTCAGGGAAAGGCTAAGTGATTTTACAAAAAATAGTTTGAGTTGACACATGAGCCCGTGGTATGGTCATGGGATACTGGTCAGTGGCTATCCTGTTTTGACAGCTGTCAATTGACCATATTGTGAATGTCCAATGTAAAAGATGTGGACTTGGCAAGACACGCCTGAGACACCCCTCCCTTCCTTTTGATAGTCACCCCTACCCCACCCGTACAATCCATACACGCGTACGCACGTACGTACGCTCTGTCAATCACGTGACAACCAAAGGAAAAGAGGTTGACCATAATCTATGGGTATGGGGCTCTGTCCCACGCGCGCGAAGCGCGCGTGGGAGCCCCGCTATTAAATGTGAAACCTAGACGAATACTGTAAGCTCATCTTTAATTCTGTCCGACTCCGTCCGCTGTTTTGAAAATTTTTGATCACTGGGGCGATGTTTTGATTTGTTTGTTGATAAACACAAGCGCGCCTTCTCATTGGTTGAAAAGTGCCGCGTGACCAGTTGGCCCTGTCCTTAAATTAAGAAATATTCCGGACTGTATACTGGTCTACATTATTTTGGCCCTATTCATATTTAAGCTGAAAGTTCAATGAAAAGGTTTGGGTATGTCTCTTTACCTGCGTCACTGTCAGAGCCATCCATTTGGAAATGGTAAAAAATATGACCGCTGAGCAGTTCCTGCTCGCACTCAGACGATTTATAGCAAGAAGAGGAGAACCTACACAGATTGTACTAGATAATGCCCCACAATTTAAGCTCGCGAAAACTGCCATTGATAAAGCCTAGAAGGAAACAATTTCACGCCACGAGGTGCAAAGTTACACTGCCAACCAAGGAATTGAATGGGACTTTATAGTGGAACTGGCCCCTTGGATGGGTGGGTTTTATGAGCGACTAGTTGGCACTGTTAATGGAGCTCTCAAGAAATCAATTAGCAAAATCTGCCTGACCGAGAAGAAGCTTGAAACCTTTCTAGCAGAGGCTGTTATTAATTAATTCTCGTCCACTTGTTTACGTCGTTGAGGACTTCGGTTAGGGATTTTCGCTTACTCCAGCGGACTTCTTAGGTCTCAATCCCAAGTCAGGGATTCCGGTAATCGAGATCCATGGCCCTCATGATCCAGAGTATGAAAAGAACAGCTCAACTGATAAATTAGTAGAGATTTGGGGTAAAGGTCTGCAACACCTGAATTCACTTTGGAAAGTCTGGAAAGATGATTACTTACTTAACCTCCGAGAAAGTGGTACTAAACTGCAGCTGTGTAGTCGATGTCTGATAGTGGTTACCCACGCTTCTGGAATCTCAATTTGGGGAGTGTGAAAATAAGAAGATATCGTTAATTTTTTTGTACGCGCCTAATAAGCCTGCGTTACCAGGAAAACTGCGTATGGCCTACTCTGACGTGTCACACGTCTCCACCCCCTCATCAATGGGTAGCGCGTCTCTTGCCCCCGCGCCCTTCACAGGCTATGGGGTGGAGACGAATGACAATTCAGACTGCATGTGGACATTAACGTCCATCCGGGGATTAATAAAGGAGGTATGCAGAGAAAACACAGTTTCCTTTTTTGGGTAAGTAGTGAAGGACATTAAACGAACAAACCCTTAGTTTTTTCCACAGACAATTGAAGAAATCATTCGGAAAAAAATAATGTTCATCTAAATAGATCAATGCATTCTATTTACCATTTTGCAGACATCAACGAGTGTGAGGCTAGAAAGCATCACTGCGACTCCAATGCTTTCTGTAACAACACTAAAGGCTCTTACAATTGTACATGCAAACCAGGATTTACCGGAAACGGCGTTAACTGCACAGGTAAAATAAGGGATGCAAAATCCCTCATCTGATAGCACTGAATAACCTGATAGGAAAGCATTTCTATTCAATAAATATTTTCGAGATGCATTAAGGTGTATGCTACATCTTTAGGGGTTTCTTTAAATAGTTTCAACATGATAGCATCTGACAGGCCGCTTGTGAACAGGCTTACTTGTCCTCGAAGCCTGGAACAGGCTAGTCCGAGTTAAGGGTTACGGTATACAGCGAAATCTGTACTTAAGCGGACACCCTCTATTAAGCGGACAGTAGCCGAAGTTCCCAAATTTGTTTTCCTTTTTTTTTTAAAATGGAACTATTATTAAGCGAAAGCCTCTATTAAGCGGACGCGGACACCTAAAAAGTACCTGAAAGGGTCATTTCTATTGTTGCTAACCTGTACTAAACGGACACTTCTAATTAATTTCCACCACCCAACATGCCGGACATAGGAAATGCGAAAGATTGCCTCGAATTGCCACCTTCAAATTTTTCGATTTTTACTTTAATAAACGTGACTTGACGAACTTATTTGATTAGTTGCACCGTACGGTATTGTTTTCTATTCCGTTTTGTTTCTTCAAATTTGATTTGCAATCTATTTTTATGGTATTATGATCAATTGGTTCTTTTTGATAAAGAATGCAAACTTATATCCTCATTGTTTCTGGGAGTATTCTAAACGTTTCCACTGACGTTACCTATCGAAACCTGTATTAGGCGGACACCCCGTATTAAGCGGACACTACAGCATTCCCCGAGGGTGTCCGCTTAATACAGGTTTCACGATATAGACCCTTACTCACAACTTTACATTTTTGTGAGGTCGTCAGGACGAACGAAAGCGCACCAGGGGACAGTTAAGGGGGCAGAATATTGCTTTATGGAAAGAACAAAAAGAGCGCGCATGGCCTTCCTAGTTTACTTGGCAACGGAGGTAAAGGGGACCTTAAATACTCCTTTCCCCCTCATCTCACACACAGATTTTAGCTACACACGCAATTTTGTGTTACAAGAGTACAGTTGAAAAACTTTTTACTTTTTTCATGACAAAACAAATGAAACAATGATTGTCTGTTCTTGGTTCAAAAATATTGTGATTCAGAGACTGACATGTCTATGCACTAGGCGTTGTTTTGAGACAATTCAATGGGATCGCTTGGCTGTTGTTTGCTTGATAGCTTTAAGCGAGCAACTTCAGTAGTAGAGGAGGGATGTTTTACTCCTTTTCTTTGCGGGAAAATTCCATTAACTTTCGGGGGAATAAATTAACGCAGATGACGTCATGCATCTCATTAAGATAGCATGATGTCATAGTCTAAATTAATGCCCATGACGTCACGCATGCCGTTAAGATAGGATGATGTCATAGTTTATTTTTAGCTGGCTGACGTCATGCATGTCATATAGATAGGATGATGTCATAGTTAATTTGTAGCTGGCAAGGAGCAAGTGACGTCAGAATTTCCTAGAGTTGACGTCATCAAAAAATGTTGAGATCATAATCTATAAACAGAAAAATGATTTTTATGTAATTAGCTATTTGCTATAGTCTTCTAATTAGATATTGTTTGCTCTAGTCTTCTGATTGGATATTGTAGAAACTGTTATGTGTTCAAAATAAAAGCGGGCAAATTTTGAACGTGTTATCCTTGCAGATTATACTAAATGAAATATCTTTAATGATTAAATTATTTTTACTAAAAATCGGTTATAAACAAAACCAAGACGCGGAGGTTAACTGAAAAATCTTTACTTCAAAAGAAGAGAAAAGGAGGTTAAGCGAATGCGAAATCGTACTAATTTTTCAGGCAAAACATGAAAACGAGGTCGAAGCGAAGCGAAAAACTGCTTATCAAGCAAAAATGTCAATCTTTGTTTACTTGACTCTGTAGAAAGTATTGCACAGGGTATAAAAATTCTATAGAAAACAACAGGTGGTTCTAAAGTAAACCCTAACTCTTTTGGTTCTTAAATCAACTCCATTCTTGTTCCTAATGAGTGGAAAGTCTATTTATAAAAAGAGGGAATAAGAGATGCGATCCCCTAGTAACACATGTCTTCTTATTTAGCGCTAAGTATCGGATATATAACAAAACACACACACATACAAAACGTGGAGCTGAAAACTCCCTATTTCAATTTTGACTCACCATTACGAAAGCGTTTTCTCCGTTCCATCTCGAGGAAACGACTAACTATTGAAATCTCAGCGCTTGATGGGCTTATGGTTTTGTCAATTTACGCGCCGTTAGCGTTAGTCAGTTAATTATGCGGGCTAACAAGCCTAAAGCTGAATACAAATTAGTTCATCTCTACAGCTAGACCCAAGGGAACACCTTGACTTATTATTGTAAAAGCACAAACAATTGATAACTTAACAAGGATCAATTTAAACACGCGACAAATAAATTGACAAGACACGAGACAGAGTTTTAAAAACTTTATTGAAAACCAGTGACAAAAAGAGTCAAATAAACAGCGATTTGGAAGGGATGGAAATTAATCATCTTCTTCGCCCATGGAGTACTTGTAAGGTCTAACTCGAAATTTCTTATGCCGACGTTTCTTCAGCTGTTTGCCATGAGATTTATGATCATCCAAATAATTTAGAAATTGAATCCGACGCCTCTTGCGCTTCGGGCCTTGTGGTGATGGGGTTTCTACTGTGGGAGGAGGGGTCAGGAAAGCAGGATTTAAGGGTGGTGGAGGGGTGAGGCTTTCTTTGTCAGGTTTTTGAGAGATAGCCACTTGTGTTAATTCAGGTGTTACATTAACGGGGTTGAGGGGAGTCGAGAATGCTGTCGTTGCTGTCGAAGAATCTTGTGTCCTTGATGTTAAGTCTGGAACAGTGCTGATTATTTCTTCCGGTCGTGTTCTTGTATTTAATTGTTCTTTAAAAGCCAGGTATCTGTTTTGCAACTGAAAGTATCGTTTAGCTTTTTCATCGTCCCGAAGATCGTTTCGAGAAAGCACGTCATCCATGTTGCCCTGTATTTCTTGCATAGCTGGAAGAAGTGGGACAGGTGAAAGAGTTTGCTGCTTTAGATATTGTAAAAGCTCTTGAGGAATATTTTCTTGAAACCCTGCTTGGTTAAAACTTTCTTCACTGGGCGGGACGTTTGTTCGCAGTCGACAATTATCTTGGGTAGTAGTTTTCAGATCAATCAGCAGGTACCCAAAAGATCTTTTTACAGCCTCCTCGTACTGATTTAAAAAGAAATCAGTCTGCCTGGGATACATTTGCCTCGCCAGAGTCAGGATTTGCAATTTGTCTCGTGGATTCTTGAATAACACCAGATAATGGCTGTTAGGCTTATGCTGCGGCTACCCTTTCCCCTGATGAAATAGATTCTGCACGATATAAATCTCGCTCAGATTGCGATGATGAGAACCACGAGTAAAGAGGTTCACAATTCGCTTGTCTTTACTGGCGTCAGTCATCTGATCATCAAACACGATCAAATTCCGTTTGTTCACGTCAAAATAGGAATCCTGCTCCAAAGCCCTAGGAATTCCCTTGACGAATTCAATGTTTGGCATGGCGATTAACATTTGTGTATACGCAGGCGCCATTGTGAATAACACCAAACGATCCTCTCCGGGTGAGGGTAAATTGTCTCTGAAGCTTGTTGCAATAGCGATCGAACCCAGGCCGTTTTTCCCGACCCGGTCATTCCGGCAATCATGAAGGTGAAAAGGTGCTCGAAGCGAAACGCTGACATTTCTGTGAAAATATTGGAACTGTTTGAAATGGTGTGAGACCAGCATTGTGGTGTTTAGACATCACGTGCCTTTGCATATTATCTTTTCTACTAAAGGATTTTTCGCAGACAGAACAGAGCCAACTCATGTTAACTCCTCAGGAGCAAAATGGAGACTGAAAAAGAGGTAGAATGTTGCGCATTTATATAGGTTTTTCATACCACAAAATTCTATTGTTTTCCTCCCCTAAAACCACCACTACCACCACCATCACATTTCTATTGCTTTTCTCCTCCTCCTCCTCCTCCTCCTCATTTCTATTGTTTTTCCTCCTCCTCCTCATTTCTATTGTTTTTCCTCCTCCTCCTCCTCCTCATTTCTATTGATTTTCATTGTTTTTCCCTCCACCACCACCACCGCCATCACATTTCCATTGTTTTTCTCCACGACGGTCAATAAAAGACTGCAAACTACTATCATAAGTTCAGTTTGTCGCAATGTCTCAAGTTGTCAAGAACAATCGTGGTTTTCTTCAATTCTTAGCTGTTTGTCCAGCTCATCAGCGACAGTTTCTTTTACGGACAGCCAGTCCAAAACAATTACATGCATTAGTCCAAGTCTTATACAATATACTTAAGGAATACATTCTTATCCCCGAAGAAAATAAGCGGAACGTGTTGCCATATAAGGATGCTCTAGTAAACCTAGCAGAAACAAATGTACCTTACAAAACAAAGAAGCGAATCCTTGTAGAAGAGGGTGATGGTTTTATTCAAGACCTATTGGTACCTGCTGTTACAAGCCTAGGATTTTTGATGCTATAAAAGAGGAAACGAAACTATAAGTTACTCATTTGAAGCAACGGTCTGTCACGGGTACTCATCAAAATGAAGAGAAAGATAGATTTGGTTGAAGAAGAACACGAGAGTGAACATGAAGAAAGTGAAAGTTATGGTGATGAAAGCGAGGATGAAGAACCAAGAATAAAAGATGTTTTGAGTCATCTTTCCCGAGCAGTGTCGGAAAAGCGTGCTTCTGATTTGCTGCATAGTATGGCCGCGTCCAAAGATATTCTTTTCTGGACTCCCAGCGGACAATTACTTCGAAATAAACGCACTATTCCCGTCACAAACATCGCCGAGCTAGTTGAGTATGTGTTACTCCCTCATAACAATGAGGTTACCAAGCCTCGTGCGCTGAATACGTTTCTAGATGGACTTGCAGAGTTAGGAATCGATAAAGGTTTAATCAAAAACAAAAAGTTGTTAAGTGATTTAATAGAAAAGGAAAAAGGCTACCGAAATGTAGAAAATACTTCCGATAATGAGAGTAATAATGAGGAGAGTTCATCGGATATTGAAAATCAGGAGGAGGAGGAGGAAGTGGCTTCTGAGAATGGCGTTGAAACTGAAGGCACCCAAGAGAGCGACAACGACACTGAAAACGATAGTGAGGAAACAGAAAGTAGTAGCCCTGAAACGTCCACCACCTTTCACTCTAAAAGTCCCTGTGAACGTTGCGAAAACTCTAATGTGTACTCCACATTGATCATGAAATGTCCTAAATGCCTTTGGCACAATAACTACAAGATTTGTCCTATATGCGATCACCAGATCCCCGAGGAGAGAAAATACATCAAAGAGGGCTTTCTTCGGTGTCAAGATTGTGGATTAATTACACACAAAAACGCCAAGAAGTTGGAAACCAATTTTTATTCACCTTCTAAAGAGGAGAACGAAGAGGAGGTCTAATTTCCATCCCTTCCAAATCGCTGTTTATTTGACTCTTCTTGTCACTGGTTTTCAATAAAGGTTTTATTGAAACTGTATCTCGTGTCTTGTCAATTTATTTGTCGCGTGTTTAAATTGATCCTTGTTAAGTTATTAATTGCTTGTGTTTTTACAATAATAAGTCAAGACGCTCCCTTGGGTCTAGCTGTAGAGACGAACTAATTTGTATTCAACTTTGGGCTAGCTTGTTGACCCGCATAATTAACTGACTAACGCTAACGGCGCTTGAATTGACAAGACCATAAGCTCACCAAGCGCCGAGTTTCCTCGAGATAGAACGGATAAAACGCTTTCGTAATGGTGAGTCAAAATTGAAATAGAGAGTTTTCAGCTCCACTTTTTGTATGTGTGTATGTGTTTTGTTATATATCCGATTTTAAGCGCTAAATAAGAAGACATGTGTTGCTAGGGGATCGCATCTCTTATTCCTATTTTTATAAATAAACTTTCCACTCATTAGGAACAAGAATGGAGTTGATTTAAGAACCAAAAGAGCTAGGGTTTACTTTAGAACCACCTGTTGTTTTCTATAGAATTTTTATACCCTGTGCAATACTTTTCACAGAGTCAAGTAAACAAAGATTGACATTTTTGCTTGATAGGCATTTTTTCGCTTCGCTGAGCTTCGACCTCGTTTTCACGTTTTGCCTGAAAAATTAGTACGATTTCGCATTCGCTTAACCTCCTTTTCCCTTCTTTTGAAGTAAAGATTTTTCAGTTAACCTCCGCGTCTTGGTTTTGCTTATAACCGATTTTTAGGGAAAATAATTTAATGATTAAAGATTTTTCATTTAGTATAATCTGCAAAGATAACACGTTCAAAAAATTTGCCCGCTTTTATTTTGAACACATAACAGTTTCCACAATATCCAATAAGAAAACTATCGCAAAAAGCTAATTATATAAAAATCACTTTTCTGTTTATAGATTATGATCTCAACATTTTTTGATGAGGTCAACTCCAGAAAATTCTGACGTCACTTGCTCCTTGCCAGCTAAAAATAAACTATGACATCATCCTATGTTAATGGAATGCATGACGTCATGGTCATTAATTTAAGCTATGACATCATCCTATGTTAATGATATGCATGACGTCACCGGCGTTAATGTATTCCCCCGAAAGTTAATGGCATTCCCCCGCAAAGAAAAGGAGTAACCGGTGCCTTATCCACTACTCCTCACGTCTGAGTCTAGCAAATGCGAAGTCATTAGGATATCGTACGCCTCTGCTTCCACTTTCTTATTTCCCTCTTCCTTGGCAATACTCAGCAATTGTGAGCCGTGTTCTTTGCTTTGTTTGAAGTCTCCAGCTTTATAATACGACCTGGCGAGAACACGGCACGCTTCTGCCTCCCACAATTTATTCTCTGTTTCGTTTGCAATAGTTAGTGACTGCTTACCGTATTCGATGCTCTGAGTATAGTCTTGTGTAGAGTCTCCAAGCAGTAGATAACACCACACTAGAACACGGCACCCTTCTGCTTTTAGTACCCTATTTCCATGGCAATTTTTAGTGATTGTTTGGCGTATTGTACACTTTGTTCTAAGCAACCAAGCTTGTAATATGACCAGGCCAGAGCACCGTACGCATCTGCAATTCGCACCCTTTGTTCCACTTCAGGTTCTTCGTTAGCAATACTCACTGATTGATTGCCGTATTCAATACTTTTTTCATAGTCTCCCACCTCATAATAAGACCACGCGAGAACACCGCACGAATCTGCTTCTGCTAGCCTATCTCTTTTTCTCTTGGCAATACGCAGTGATTGTTCGCTGTATTCTATGCTGTGTGTATAGTCCTTAAACTCAAAATAAGACCAAGCTAGAACACGACATGCATCATCCTCCCGTGAGCTGAGCCCCCTTTCCTTGGCAATGCTTAGTGACTGCTTACCGTATTCTATGCTTTGTTTAAAGTCTCCAACCTTATAATACGACAACGCCAAAACATCGCCTGCCGCTGCTTGCCGTCCCCTACCCCCCAATTCCTTAGCGATTGAAAGTGATTGTTTTCCGTAATATATACTTTGTTTAAAGTCGCCATCGCGGAAATACGACCAAGCTAGAACACGGCATGCATGTTCTTCCCGAACTTTATTTTCCATACTCAACGCTTTTTCGCTACATTCTGGGCTTAGTTCATAAGGAACTCTAGCCTGCGAGCAAGCTCTCCATTTGGGGGATATCGTGAAAAGTATACGCGCAAGAGGCACGCGAGAGGAAACGCGACTGTGGGGGGCTTCGCCGCTCGCTCGCGCGTTCTCGCGCGGCTCGCTTCGCTCGCCCAAATAGGAGAACTTAGCTAAAGGAACACTACCCACATCTCCTTCTTGTACTGTTTTCGCCAAATCCTTGACGGTGATACTTAGTGAGTGACGGCCGTAGGCGATGCTTTGTTTGTAATCTCCAACCATGTAATACGACCTGGCTAGAACACCAGCAGCTGCTTCTTCTCGTAACCTATCCCCAGCATCCTTGGCAGTACATAATGATTCTTTCCCGAATTTTGTGCTTCCTTCGTAATCTTCACACCAGTAATACGACCATGCCACGCATACGAAGATTTTTATGGGGCGAAACCCCGTTACTCACCAAATACCTAAGAGAAATGCTCTACCTTATATTAACAGAAAACTCTTCCAATTTTGCGGTAGCAACTACCTACAAAACCATGGAACAGCCATGGGAACAAAGATGGCCGTTGCTTTTGCAAACATCTTCATCGCCAGAATAAAAAACAAATATTGAGTCAGAGTTGCATCAAACCGCCTTTTTGGAAAAGGTATATTGACGATGTGTTTTCGCTAAGGAACACAAGTCTAGACACAATAGAAAGCTTTGTGGAAAAGGCAAATAACTCTACGAGAAAATTCACCGCTGAGATGTCAGAAACAGAGATCATGTTCTTGGACACAAAAGTGTACAAAGGGGTTAGATTTGACAAGGAATCTGTTGTCGTCTTT
>OZ037781.1:15424902-15561298 GCA_964035525.1 Porites cylindrica | reverse complement strand
ACACAGCATCTCACGACCTCTGCGTGCATCTTTCAATCAGGGTTTTACAATTTAATTTACAAAACAATAATAGCAGAATACTGAATCAAACAAAAGCAATTAAGAAAAACCCGATTAAGTATTCATTGGTGTGCTAAGCGTACGTGATCATGAAGAATTCCTAATCAGGTTCTGTTAACATAGTACTTTCGTTTAAGATTAAGAACTGAAGAACCATGAAGGACTACAAAAATGCAACTAACTCTTAGCCTATGGTTCGGCCAATCACAAGACACTTTTTTGGGCAGAAGAAATAAAACATGCAAAAGTAGTTTTGATAGTGTTATTATAAAGCATACAGCTTCTTAACTAGGTTGCACCAGCTCCAGTTTCTCCGGCCGGGGTCATCTCCAGATAGCAAATATTCTATATCGATCGATCAAAAGAAGATTCGCCTTCCCAGAATGTGCATTCCATCAAGTCAGTGTAACCATTCTACTAAGGAATGCGAAGGATGCCAGAGAAATACCAAATTTCTGTCCTCGTCAGAGACGAAAGTGAACGAAAAGCTTGACAAGCGCGAGTTTTGATGCCGAACAGGAGAAGAGAAAGTTAATGAAAGGATTCGGTGCGGACCGATTGTTAGTGGTGGGTGGGAGAGACATCTCCTCCAAGGAAAAAACTTCAACAAGCTCATCTGGAAAGAAGATTATGTGGGCAAAAAAAAACCATCAGTAAGTTAAATGTTCAAGACATAAGCATTGCCCTTGCGATATTTCCAGAATTCTTCACTCAAGGACTTGACCAACACTTACTTATTCATCAATCAGAGAAGTACACATCAATCTCAAATACGAACTTGACTGTCAGCAATCAACATCCGCCAAGCGACTGCGGAGGTCTGGCTCTGTGGTTCATCCGGGAATACGGACTTTAGGAACAGACAACTCGTTGGCGACACTGGAGGACCCTGGGGACGAGCTTAAGAGTTACCAATAACTTATCAGGCTTATAGTTCCTAAATATTCTCGCACTTACAAATTCATCGCACCTAAACATGAACTGTGAACAATTTAGTCCGAGATGGGGCTTTCTGGTGAAACAGCATAAAACGAACCAAGTTTTTCTTGAGTAAATGATACAAGTTTTATCGTAGCTTTAATTGTTGCAATTCACTTGTTATTATTAGTAAATTCGCGTGTTTGATCCCCCCAGCTTGTCAAGCTTGTAGGGCAAGCCAGTCAGTTTGACCTGATGTTAGTTTGTATATTCTTTTTTTTCTGGGATAGAGGTTTATAGGACCGCTTGAGTTTTCTTTTTGCTGTTTACTTGTTTATGCGTCCGTCTGCTTATAAACCCTGAGCTGTACATCTTCTTATCGGCATAAGAAATTTCGAGTTAGACCTTACAAGTACTCCATGGGCGAAGAAGATGATTAATTTCCATCCCTTCCAAATCGCTGTTTATTTGACTCTTTTTGTCACTGGTTTTCAATAAAGTTTTTAAAACTCTATCTCGTGTCTTGTCAATTTATTTGTCGCGTGTTTAAATTGATCCTTGTTAAGTTATCAATTGTTTGTGCTTTTACAATAATAAGTCAAGGTGTTCCCTTGGGTCTAGCTGTAGAGATGAACTAATTTGTATTCAGCTTTAGGCTTGTTAGCCCGCATAATTAACTGACTAACGCTAACGGCGCGTAAATTGACAAAACCATAAGCCCATCAAGCGCTGAGATTTCAATAGTTAGTCGTTTCCTCGAGATGGAACGGAGAAAACGCTTTCGTAATGGTGAGTCAAAATTGAAATAGGGAGTTTTCAGCTCCACGTTTTGTATGTGTGTGTGTTTTGTTATATATCCGATACTTAGCGCTAAATAAGAAGACATGTGTTACTAGGGGATCGCATCTCTTATTCCCTCTTTTTATAAATAGACTTTCCACTCATTAGGAACAAGAATGGAGTTGATTTAAGAACCAAAAGAGTTAGGGTTTACTTTAGAACCACCTGTTGTTTTCTATAGAATTTTTATACCCTGTGCAATACTTTCTACAGAGTCAAGTAAACAAAGATTGACATTTTTGCTTGATAAGCAGTTTTTCGCTTCGCTTCGACCTCGTTTTCATGTTTTGCCTGAAAAATTAGTACGATTTCGCATTCGCTTAACCTCCTTTTCCCTTCTTTTGAAGTAAAGATTTTTCAGTTAACCTCCGCGTCTTGGTTTTGTTTATAACCGATTTTTAGTAAAAATAATTTAATCATTAAAGATATTTCATTTAGTATAATCTGCAAGGATAACACGTTCAAAATTTGCCCGCTTTTATTTTGAACACGTAACAGTTTCTACAATATCCAATCAGAAGACTAGAGCGAACAATATCTAATTAGAAGACTATAGCAAATAGCTAATCACTGTTCTGTTTATAGATTATGATCTCAACATTTTTTGATGACGTCAACTCTAGGAAATTCTGACGTCACTTGCTCCTTGCCAGCTACAAATTAACTATGACATCATCCTATCTATATGACATGCATGACGTCAGCCAGCGAAAAATAAACTATGACATCATCCTATCTTAACAGCATGCGTGACGTCATGGGCATTAATTTAGACTATGACATCATGCTATCTTAATGAGATGCATGACGTCATCTGCGTTAATTTATTCCCCCGAAAGTTAATGGAATTCTCCCGCAAAGAAAAGGAGTAAAACATCCCTCCTCTACTACTAACTTCTTTCAAATTTAGTCCTGTGTCGTTTATTATTATACAGAGTTTTTTCCTTATCTCAAGTATTTCAATTTGCCCAGATATTGACGAATGCAGTGTCTTTTCTTCCATCTGTGATATAAATGCTGTCTGTCGGAATAGTGAAGGATCTTACGTATGTTCATGTAAGGAGGGGTTTGCTAGCGATGGCAAGGCTTGCAAGGCAAAGCGAATAACCTATAACCTATTAAGAGTAGAATAACCTATTTAACAAAAGGGTAGTTCTACTATGAACAATTCTTAATTATACGTGCGTCTGTAGAGGAATAACTAGACTGATTGGATCATACATATTAGACCAAGAATTGAGAGGATAAACAAGGAGAGGGAAAAATCAATGTAGGGATATGGTAGATGGGTTGAAAGGATTTGCAAAACATTTAAAAAGAAAACAAACCTAACTATCTGCAAACATTTCAAACATGTCTGAAAGTGTTTTGTCTGACATCGAGACGCTCATTGACAGATTATCTATAGAAGACGAGTGGGAGTGTTTCGTCTGATATTCATCCCAGCACTGGCTGCTTGTGTTCAAAAACGGATGGCAGAATCTCGTGTGATATCCAGACACTCAGAGGTGATATACCGAACAGATGAAGGAGCGTTTCGTCTGAAATCAGGACAAAATGAAGAGTGAAACACGAATCACCAATGGGAGTGCTCCATCCAATATCCGGCCACCAGTGGAAATATACAAAACGCGACTGGGAGTGTTTTAACTGATACCAAGACAGAGAGAAGTTTTTAAAAAGAGTTGCGACCCATTTCCCCCGTCGATTTCGATGTTTCGGAATATTGGTTGAAACACGTCATTTATAGCAGGCGCGTTTTGATATAGTTCCTCAGCTCTATTTAAGTTTTAGACAAATTCATTCTTCGAAGTTCGAAAAATGCTATGACGATCAATATTCCATTTCTTTCTTTCTCCTCCATGTGTTGTTAACGAGTTTCAGAGACGCCACCTAGAATTTATAAAATTACTGTTAATCGTGTGTTTGATTTTGCTGTCTTTAAATAATATAAGTAGGCATACATTTCGTCATATTTTTTAAATGCAATAAGATGAAAATAATCTGTAGCTACTTTCCTCCAGCTTATGAAACCGTTGGATGTTATAAGGACACCGCAAATCGATCAATCTCAAGTTTAGAAGGACAGGACCCAATTTTAGATGGACCATTCACGGAACGAGAAAACGCCATTTCCAAGTGCGCGTCGGCTGCCATCAAAGCGGGTTTCATTATTTTTGCAATCCAGGATGGTGGTCAATGTTTCTCTAGTGCCACAGCACCGCAAACGTTTGACAAATATGGAGAATCAAATGACTGTCAGTCTGATGGGGAAGGAGGAGGGATGGCCAATCACGTTTATTACATCAAAGGTACGATATAAAAGGAGCATTGCCATATATGGGCTATATAGGTTTAATGTTCATCCAAAATACTTCGCCGTCTCTGATTGGCTCAAATCTTCCGGCCATTTTTCATAAGCAACTGGCGCTTACCATATTTGGAAGATGCGAGCAATGTATCATCGATTCGATGGTATATTTAAGTTTTTCGATGGTATATTTGCCTGAAATCGAGGCTGCTTAAGTGATAGTAAACTAATAAATGGCGTTCTCGGCTTTCCAAAAAACCAAAGACTAAGTTTTCAACAAAGTGTACGAGGATTTATGCTCACTTTACTAGAACTAAGAAATATTTTGAATGAATAATAAAACAATTATTGAATTGGGCTTTTGCATGATGTGAAGAATTATGCTGATCTCGGAGGCTGTTATCCACCTCGGCCAAAAACATTCTTCTCGACCCGCATAATTATTCACATCAACCTCAGCCTCATTCAATAATGATGTTTACACTCTGAGGGTTGTGGTTCCAAGCAGTTTAGCCTTGGATGGGGTCATAGAGTTCAGGGCGTTTTGGTCTAGAAGGAGGTATCATTTTCCAGGAAACTGAACAAATGGTTGATGATTTTAGTCTGGACTTGGAAACTGCGAATTGACACCCAAAAGGTGAAATTCGAAAATTCAAATTTACTGACAACTCAGTTTAATAGCAAAAGCGTCGACCTCGGTATTGTCTGGAAATAGCGACTCAAGGATGGGAAGGGATTTTGGGAGTTTTAATAGTCAGGTATAGGGTAACAAAAGTCAGCTAAACTAGATCTGGTCAAGAGTCAAGACAGGATCTCTTGATCTGCTATAGACTGTATATATCCCCAGTACATCCCCCGATCTAAAGTAGCACCTTAGGATTTGCAAACTGCAACAATCATCGATTTTGAGATAAATATTAGCGATAAAAAATCACGACGTTTCGACCTCTCCGAGGTCATTTTCAAGTGTATAAAAGTTCTCTAAATTAGCATAAATAAGTTAAAAACAAGTTATAATAGATAAAAATGTGGTGAACGCTAAAATGTGATAAAATATGTAAAAATGTAAAAAGTGCTAAAAATATTTATAAAGTCAAAAAACAATGGAAATAAATATTTTATCACATTTTAGCGTTCATCACATTTTTATCTATAATAACTTGTTTTTAACTTATTTATGCTAATTTAGAGAACTTTTATACACTTGAAAATGACCTCGAAACGTCGTGATTTTTTATCGCTAATATTTATCTCAAAATCGATTTCTAAGAAGCAACAATCATCGTATGGAATTAACCCATTCGCTCCTGGAGATTTTGCCGAAAAGTTTTCTGGTCGCTGTCGTGTTATAAAGCGCTAAAACTTACCACAGACCGGTTTACAGGTCGTACACTTCACGGCCTTCTGATCCAGATGCAAAATATCAGCTTGCGAAGTTCGGGCATGCTCAGAAAGCAAAATTTCCCTTCTTTTTTCGCTTTTCTCGCCTCATTTTTTTTTCTCTTGCTGGGCATTTAGTAGGCTTCATTTTGGTGAGAAGAGTTTCCTGGAAAGCTTTTAAGATCTTAGGATTAGGTGAAAGGAAAGGTAGGTGGGCAATGGAACAAGATTTTCGTGGAGATTTTCAGGTCTATTTTACATGGTTCTTTGCCTGTTTCTCCGGTGTCCTTGACTGAATTGTGCTCATTCTGGTATAGTTTGAAAGATCTCTTCACTCTGCACAAGTTAGCGGACAAAGTTGTCCTTGACCGTTAAAACTGATGACGTCACAAGGGGTAGAAGGGACGTGGATCCGCACGGGCGGTTACGGGTGGTTCAGGGGCGAATGGGTTACGCAGTAGGAGAGAATTTCTCGATACAACCAGAGTTGCACTGAACAATTGAAATCGCAGGATGGTAGCTGAGAAACAAGATCTCAAACATACTGCAGAACCTGATCGTCAAAAGTTGGATAGCGCTTTCCACCTGAAAAATTGATATTCGGTGGATGAGTATCACGAGAACCAATTGTGCGCTATACTTTGGATAGTAATTTATCCACTGGATAGCACTTTCTACCCTTTTGACCGCAACTGGGACCAGATGTCTTTCTGTATAACGGCAAAAGTTTTGCTTACCGTATTTATTCGATTAACCGCCCAGGAGCGCTTATTAATTTTTGGACCTTGAGAGTGGGCGCTTGTTCGAGTTGAGCGCTTATTCGAGGCTGGGCGCTTATTAAATTTTCACCATTTTCAACAAGTGTAGTATGTTTATTTTGCAACAAAACAATAAATGGTAATAACGAAATGCGAACATGTAACAAAGCAAAGTTTCTGTGAACTACCCCTACTCTTAAGAAAACTTCGTCTTCGGGGAAGTCTCTTTATGTTAGTACTTATTCAATCTCATTGTAACCCAAGTGGGTGGAGTGAGGGTGGGCGCTTATTAACTTTTTCCGCCTTTAGGATGGGCGCTAATTTGAGGTGTGCGCTAATTCGAGGTTGGCCGCTTATTCGAATAAATACGGTATGTCAAAAGAAAAGTAGCGAATTAAATAAAACCTGAACACGTGTGGACGGGGCCTAATTACGCGGGATGACGTAGTCAGCCAGCGTAATAAATTCGGTTGCGCATTCCTTTCGTATTTTTGGTTATTAATTAGTATCAATTCAAATTCCATTTTTCAGGATATGATAGCGTTGGATGCTACAAAGATACCCTCGATCGAGCAATTCCACCCTTCGAGGGGATGGATCCTATTTTGGACAGAAAGTACAAAGTTCGAAAAAATGCTATTGCCAAGTGTGCGGTAGCTGCTATAAGAGCAGGTTACAGTATGTTTGGTGTTCAGCATGGCGGATGGTGTGTATCCAGTGCTTCAGCTCCCCAGACATTTGACAAATATGGGGAATCTAACGACTGTGGAGCTGATGGCGAAGGTGGAGCTTGGGCCAATCATGTTTATACTGTAATATAGAGCACCTCTATGGGTACCTGTGTACGTCGTTTTCGTCGCGAAGCCCTAAGATCAAAATTTGAATTCTCATTTGTTACCCTATTCATTTCCTACAGAAGTAGTGGCGAGAAGTTGATAAAATATCAAATAAATTAATCTTGTGTGATCACGTCCGTAATCCTCATAACCACTTTGTTTTACAAAGCATTGAATTTTACAAGGAGAAATTTCATGCTGATCACTCTTAGGGCTTAAAGGGTTGTCCTTTAAGATCGTCCTCCAACCAATAGCGATCGTCGCGACTTTGATTTCGTCGGAATAGAGGGCCTCAATATAACAGACGCAGAATCGAATGTCTCCCGGCTCCTGGTCGGTTCAAAATGTATTTATCATGGGTTATGTAACCTTTTCTTTGGGGTGTTACATGGTATGTTGTTCTGTTGCTTCATTAGCGGTAGGCTATATATATTCGAGTTGTTCTCATTTATATTCATTCGCGTCTTACGACCGTCCCTACGCCCTCAAAATTATGTCTGATGTCGAAGACGTTACTCCAGCGAACACAGATTTTCCTAGCAGCGACGTTTTGCTGCCTTCGCTTCCTAAAAAACCTTTGTCTCAATCTCTCGAAGCTTCAGTACCAATCCAGTCTTCAGAATCCAGTGATATAGCGTCCGCGTTCTCTCCATTCAGGGATTATTTCGACAAGAAGTTGGGCGCCATGAAGCGCGATATTCAAGACGAGTCGTGCAGTAATACCGATTCTGTGGCCAAAAAACTCAAAGAAGAATCCAAGGTCACGTTTAGATTCGAAGGTAATCATGAAGAAACAGTTTCAATTCAACTCCGACCTTGCAGAGAAGGTGAAGTCGGCGTCAGTTGCTCTCGGGAAGAGAAAATTGGACCTTGTTAAAACTCACCTGGAAGAACTAGACTCTGACATCGAGAAGCGCAACAAACTTATCAGACTGGCAGACAAGTCCGCCGCCGGTTGGGATTTAGTGAACGAGTATTTATCTGACGAGCTGGCTAGCGGGTCAGAGGACGAAAAGCGTATCTGCCGTGCCGAACAGAGGGCCCTTCGTAAACGCAACCAACGCCAACAGAAAGCGAAGCCATCCAAGCAAGGTTATTCACAACTCCAATCATCTACCGCAACCACCGCGTTTGCTGGCCAACATTCATCATCCTCCAGACCTATTTCTCGTACTTTCGGCGCTTTCAGCAAACCAAGACCAAGTGATATTTGTTTCGCCTGCGGCTAGCAAGGTCATTGGAGGTCTCAGTGTCAAGTTAATCCTCAAGCCAGATCTTCAAGCTCGGGGCCGTCCTTTCCTAGTTCTTCTGGTCTTTCGGGCATTAGAGGTAAATAGGACCACAGAATTGAAAACTTGTTTTCCAAGGTTAGATATTAGCTTTACTCAATTTATTAGACATGTATCCTTCCTATTTGAAGTATTTCAGGGAAAGAGACTCTAGTTCATTAGTCGATTTCGATTATGATTGCAATCTATTTGAATTTGAACAGAATTCTGCATTGCCAGTACTTAAGGGTAGACTTAGGTCCTGTTTAAGTTATTGGCACACTGTTGGTGCCAATAGTTTTGTTATCGACACTATTAAATTCGGTTATCGGATCCCATTCATTAGCACACCTTGTCAGGCGCGTTTTTCTAACAATCAGTCAGCTCTTAATAATGAGTCTTTCGTGGAGTCGGCTATCGCTGAATTAGTCCACACTCATGCCGTCGTTGAGGTGCCCTTTATTCCACAAGTCGTTAATCCGCTCTCTGTCTCGATACAGTCTTCAGGCAAGGACAGGCTTATTCTGGACTTACGTCATGTCAATCATTTCATTTGGAAACACAACTTTAGGTGTGAAGATTGGAGAGTTTCATTATCATATGTTAATAAGGGCCATTACCTTTTCAGTTTCGATCTCAAGTCTGGATATCACCATATCGATATTTTTCCGGATCACCAAACTTTTCTGGGTTTCTCCTGGGTTTTTTCTGGTACCGTTCGGTATTTTTGTTTTGCATCACTTCCTTTCGGTCTAAGCTCAGCCCCATACGTCTTCACCAAGTGTCTCAGAGCACTTGTTAAGTTTTGGAGGTCTAACGGGATTAAAATAGTTGTGTTCCTCGACGATGGGTGCGGAAAAGGGGATTCACTGCCTATGGCCAAGGAAAATTCATTGTTTGTGCAATCATCCTTAAGCAGTGCGGGGTTTGTTGCCAACCCCCGCCAAATCACTATAAAACCCCACTCAAGTGCTTGTTTGATTGGGTTTAAACTGGGACTTAGTTATCGGTACCATTTCTATCATCGATAGACGTATTTGCAAATTTATTGCTCTGACTGACAAATTTCTTCTATCCGCACCTTATGTTACGGCTCGGGATTGTGCCGTTATCGCAGGTCATGTTATGTCCATGTCGCCAGTTTTGGGTAACCTGACTCGTCTCAAAACCCGTTTTCTTTACAAGGTCATAGAATCCCGCCGTAGTTGGGATTCCCATTTTAATATCGGGCTTCATAATGATTGCCTCTCTGAAATATTTTTCTGGAAAAACAATATCGTTAGTCAATATCGTTAGTTAGCTATTTTACCTTATAATGCTCCCCTTTTGTTTAGCTATTCGGACGCTAGCAACGTCGCCTGCGGGGCTTTTGTTGTGGGCACTAATGAGGTGTCCCATCGTATGTGGACTGCTTGCGAAGCAGCTAAGAGCTCTACCTGGAGAGAACTTAAGGCTATACAATTTGCCTTAGGTGCGTTCAAAGCCTCGGTTCGGGGTAAGTGTGGAAAGTGGCATTCTGACAGCCAAGGGGCCGTTCGTATTGTGGAGATAGGGAGTCCTAGTGCAGAATTGCATTCTATTGAGCTTGATATTTTCTATTTTTGTCGAACTTACAGTATTACACTTATTCCCCAGTGGGTTCCCAGGGAACTTAATGCTTGTGCTGATGCGATTAGCTACATTGTAGACTTCGATGACTGGTATACAACCCCCGAGTTCTTCGCCCACTTGGACCGCCTTTGGGGCCCACACACAGTCGACAGGTTTGCGAATGCTGCCAACGCCCATCTTCCCAGATTCAATTCTAGGTTTCGCGTACCCGGCACTGAAGCTGTTGACGCATTTTCAATCTCAAGGAATGGAGAGAATAATTGGCTAGTCCCTCCCGTCCACTGCATTACTAGGGTGGTTCAGCATCTCCTTGTATGCGGTGCGGTTCGTACTTTAGTCGTCCCTTATTGGCCGTCTAATGAGTTTGGGCCTTTCTTGTTCGCAAATGCAATTCAATTCCAACCGTACGTCCTTGAGTACATTCATTTTCCCTACCCGTCAGGGATTTTTGCCCACGGGTGTTACAAAGATTCACTCATTGGTTCAGACGGGTTTAACAGCGCGGTCCTGGCAGTCAGAATTGGCGCTAAGGGGCCTTAGTTTTTTCAAGCCGAGTGGCTTTAGGTTGGCCCACGTGTTTTTTATTCCGCTTGTCAGTTCATTTGTTCTCGTTTCGCATGAAACTAGCTCGCCGAGTGGCTTGTTTACCTTCGTTTTTGAGTTGGCCCATATGGCCTTAAATAGTTTTGCATCCGGTCAGCGGCATTACCAAGCGTCCAATTTTTTATTGCTGTATTGACTCCCAGTGCGTGTATTGAAGAATTTTGCCATATATTTTTGTTCTTATCCTCGTAGAAGTTCTCAAAGATGCCTTGCAGCCTAATTTTCAACAGGTTGAAGACAGGCGACTCCGCGCCGGGAACTGGTTCAAGATCTCCTCGCAGTTCTTCTTAAATCCAAAGCCGACAGTACCGCGAGGAAGTACGAAAAGGGCTTCAATTTATGGAGAAAATGGGCTTCTCAGTTTGAAGAAATTGTAATATTTCCCGCTTCTAGTGTGTACGTTTCATTGTTTTTTCTTATCTTGCAGAGCTTGATTCAAGAATCTGCTTCTTGCAGTACTATTGATGAAGTCCATTATGGGCTCAAGTGGGTGCATGATTTGGCAGGTCTACCTGACCCCTGTAATTCCTCGTTAGTTTTATCTCTAATAGAATCTGCTAAGAGGCTTCTCAGTATCCCTGTTAAAAAGAAAGAGCCTGTGACCTTCGAGGCTATTCAGCTTTTATTTGCTGAGTATGGATCGTCTTCAGCTAGTTTGTCTGATTTACGAGTGCTTACTTTGTGCGTTTTAGGTTATGCAGGGTTTTTTCGCTTTAACGAGTTGGTTCAGTTACGCAGGTGTGATTTTCAGTTTGAGGATTCTTTTATGAGAATCTTTGTTCATTGAAGTAAGACTGACGTTTACAGGGATGGGGCTTGGGTTGTTATCGCTAAAACTTTCAAGCATACATGTCCTTATTCCATGTCCTTATAAATTGCGCGGGTCCGTTCCTTTGTCTTATACGCGGGAGATAGTGCTAAGCACTTTCGATTCCATCGGCCTTCCCAAGCAAGACTAGGGCTGGAGGTGCCTCCGCTGCTGCTAATGCCCGAGTGCCTGAGAGATTGTTTAAAAGACACGGCCGTTGGAAATCAGATAAGGCAAAAGACGGTTACATTAAGGATAATGTCCATTCATTGTAGTTGGTTTCGTTATCACTGGGTATTTAATTTTCCGTATTTCCCGTTCTTTTAGTTCGCACACGGCTCGTGTTGACACACCCCAATTGAGGTTGCTTGTTACATGATAAATGTTTTATATTCGTTTGAGCGGGGTAGCGAATTAGAATATAAATGTATTTATCATGGGTTATGTAACCTTTTCTTTGGGGTGTTACATGGTATGCTGTTCTGTTGCTTCATTAGCGGTAGGCTATATATATTCGAGTTGTTCTCATTTATATTCATTCGCGTCTTACGACCGTCCCTACGCCCTCAAAATTAAATACCCAGTGACCAGGGGTTTCTCTTAGACGTAGCTTTTTGCATGCTGCTGTATGAAAGGTTTAGCACGTTTTGTATGTTTACTGAATTATTGTTATACGAGCATAGTTTAGATCATTTTGTAGGGTTGTTCTTCTTGCTGTAATTTTTTACATTTCCGAGTTTTCATTCTGTTTGTTGTATTATTTCCATCCATTCTGTTGATGAAGGCATAATAAAGAGGGTCGCACACGGCTCGTGTTGACACACCCCAATTGAGGTTGCTTGTTACATGATAAATGTTTTATATTCGTTTGAGCGGGGTAGCGAATTAGAATATAAAGTTTAATAGTACGTACGGTCCACCGCATAATTCACTTTATGTCCGGTTGATACGTATTGGGGAAACCAATTGTGTTATCCACTGGACAGAGTTTAAGACCAGTAGAGAATGATTTGTTAATTAACACATGTAATAAAGAGAGCTTGTAAAAACTCTTGATGATCAAGTTAATAAAACAGTTACTACTTAGTTGATTCCAAATCCGTAAAAAAAATTATCACTAATCACAAAGTTGAGTAAAAATTGTATTACTTCTTTAAATTTCATTTTACCGATACAAACACCAGCCAAAAAAGAATGATTAAAGAGTAAGGAATTTCAGAGTATTCGAATATTATATTTTGACACTTTTTCCTCTCCCCCCTTATTTCATAAGCTTTTTTAGATCTACTCAATACCAAAGTGGTTTCGTAATTCGTGCTTTTTAAATACCACGCCCCCACCCCCCCCCCTTTTTTCTATTGGCACAACAGAGTGTGTAAACGCAAGCGACCTCTGGACCCTCTTTTAATCGGGCTACTGACATATACACAAGACAAGGGAAAAAAGGGATATTTTTTGTATGATCTTTGAGAGAGGTTTTATTAGTACTTATTATAAAATATCTTCCTGGCTTGGTTCAGTTGACTTTCGATACGGCGGTAAATTTATAATCAATGAGTACATTAAAGCGAGAAAATTCATGTTCTCTTATATCTAGGATCATCGGTCTGCTGTTCAATGACCACTGCTTTGCATATAGGATCGTCTGAATTTTGAGGGTACTTCTTTGACCAGTAAATGTAATGCACCCAGATATTCATCGTAGTGAGCTTTGTTCCCTAAAAGTGAAAAAAAAATGTGAGGGTCACATGCACCTTAGAGAAAGGAACAAACAGACAAATAATAATAATAATTTAATAGTAATAATTATTCATTGTTATTTTCATAAACACATAATGGGACAAATCATAAGAAAATGCCTAAACGTCATCAAATAACGTTTCTATTAGCATTTCCTTGTTTTAACAGAAAGTAAAATTATTTGATATATAATGAGGCACTGAAGAATGGGCGGTCAATTGCTGTTACAATGAGTAGTAATAATAATAATAATAATAATAATAATAATAATAATAATGTAATAGTAATGTAATAATAGTGTACAGTTTTGGTGCATCAATATGGCCGAGGGAAATCAACAACAACATATGCAGTTTACTTTTTCTATAAAAACTCTTTCTTTTCACTCGAAAACTAGCATACGAGAGTATATACATATCTTCTAATACTTGAGATGGTTATACCGCTGAAAATCAAGAGGAGAGACTTTTTTTCAACGAGACAGCATTCCTATTTCGGTGTCACGAACTGTGAAAACTCGGAAGTTCAAATTGCTGCATTTTCGAAATGAAACATGCTACGGGAATGGAAACTTGTGCAAAGATTTATTTTTTGTTTATCTTCATCCTAGTGTAAATAAGAATTCGTAAAACTTCGCCATTTTGACTTTACAATTTGATGACGTCACTGTGAAAACCATCTATAGCCGGCATCTTCGCAGCGAGAAAAAAACCGCTGGCACCCTGTATTTGGCCGTATTTTTACAGTACTTGCGCCTGGCTCTCAGGTTTGGGGGAACAAGACAAAAGGAATGTATTATTCATTTTTGAGCCTGAATTTTAATATATCGGAAATGGTCTATTGAGCATCACCAGCTATCGTTCAATGTTTCCGATAATTTTAAATTTATTGCCATTCATTAGTCAATGCTGTAGACAAAAGCCATCCCTCTCATGCACTTGTAGTGCGAGATTTGCGACAAAATATTTTAAGGCTTTGTTACTGGCGTACAAGTTCTCAAAGACCTTTATAATTAGCAGTTAATAAAACTTAGGAGGTATTGCCCTACAAAATCTTGGCGGGCTCCCTTAAGTCGATCATTATGATGGCTGCCTAAGGGAGAAGGCTGGTTCATTAATCCTGTGTTTTGATTGGTAGCTTTGGCGGACAAGATGGACCAATCTTCCTTGATTCTGCTCGCTTATTTCCAAGAGTCCATTGGAGGAATCGTGTCCAACTAACAGCTTTCATATTTTTGGCTATTCTTTTCATTCTCATGTTTTTTCATTTGTCACTCATTTACTTTTTTTCTTTTTTCCTCTTTTCGTGTACTCTAATTAGTGTAGCCAGCTCACTACTGTTGTTGATAAGTATACTATTATTAGTATACTAAATTCTCAATTCGGTTTCAAGGTCCTTCGTTTTTCAACTCGCTAAGTCGGGAAATTCAAAACAGTGAAAGTATCAGTTTGTTTGGCATAAGACTTAAAAAATTCCTTCTTTCTTAGTTAAATTGACTCTTTGTTGAGCTACACACCTTTTCTTTTCTTGTTTTCTCTTCTTTATTTTTTTTTTCTTTAAAAAAGGAATCCAAATTTTCATTCAGTACCCTTAACTTGTATGGTTTACCCTATAGTTCCAGGAAGCCTATAGTTTATAAGCCCCCGGCTTCTATATAGGCTTCCTTGCCTTTACCACATTTAATCTTGTAAATAACTTAATTGGAATATTGTATATTATCTTTAATGTATTTCTGTATATTGTTGTTGTATTTCTGGTTAATGGCAAATAAATGAATGAATGAATGAATGGATGAATGAATGAATGAATGAATGAATACTGTACAGTATGTGGTCCTTGGTCCGCGTCTAAAAGTCATTAACGTGAATATCTTACTCGAATCTTCACGTAACGAGCTGAAATACTCCCTGAAGATAGCTTTTATGTTATTTTCGATAACCCTAAAATTTCAAGTTCCACACATAAATATTTTGCTTGGAGTTCGAAAACAGGCGACCGTTTTCGATGGTCCTTGGTTCGTGAATGTGGTCCTTGGTCCGCGTCTCAGGTAAGCAGCCCGAAAAAAACCTTAAAATGTTATAGTTTCCACAGGAAAACGTCATTTTCACAAATTTCATGTATTTTTTTTTTTTGATGCAATTAAGCGAAAGTTTTTTTTCGGAAGATGCTGTGAGTATAAAATAATCTGCTCTTCTTTCAAAGACTTCAGACAACAGTCTCCTCGAGTCTCCCACACGAGCGTCGCGAGCGGTTTTCAGCGCGGTCGAAAATAATTACCAAAACCTCTGTATGTATTCGAGGTATCAAAAAAGGGAACTTGTAGACATGTATACGGACGATTTTCAAAACATTCTTCGAGAACAAAGGCCGTAGCTTTTTATTTTACGAAGTTTTATTCAACCAGGTCATAGGTCGCGGACCAAGGACCTTTAAGCGAAATTTGCTGATATTTTTCAAGAGTCGATAAAACAAAAAATTCAGAGTCTACAGGAATATGCTTCCAACAGCAGAAAAAAGTTGATCTGAAAACCTGTTCTGCAAAAAGGCACGTCTTCCCGCTGCGTTTTATTTATTCGCAGGCTAAGTAAACATGACCATGTAATTTACGGTACCGCAAAAATCCAAAACTTTAATTTCGCGCCTTCACCCACAGCAAGAAAGCCGAAACTTCGTCATATGAAAGAATGGTAATCAGTAAATTACGATATATTTCATTATTCAACGTATTTTTTTTCTCGACGAAATATTTTATCGTTTTCGGAAAAGGTGCGGACCAAGGGCATGGCGGACTTGCGCGGACTAAGGACCACATACTGTATAAGTCATGCACTGTTTCAGTTACTAACTGGACTCATGAAGTATCGTACTATTCGTGGAGCTGTTATTAAAGGTGATGAATTTTTAAACAGTGGAGAATTTTGCAAAAATGGAAAAAAACTTGCTGAGTTAAGTCATATTTAAGAATTCAAATCGTTAGTTAGAAATAAACTAAGTTGTACTAAGATTATTTCAAAGCATGCAGTCGAGATTCCAGTTTACAGTCGGGAAAGTGAGTGAAATTCGGCTGAAAATAGCTCACCAAAGGTGTCATGATCAGGGCACATGGCATTTAAGTTAGGACGGTTCTAATGAGACCAGCGAAATTGGTTATTGTGCGACCTTCAGGGTAGAGGGTGGTGTGAACTGACTAGTCACTTGAACAAACGAAGCTCGTTGCCAAAATTATTTATCAGTTTCGATAGTTGTAGAATTTTAGAATTATGCAAAAATCAAGTACCCTATTTAACAGAATTCATAAACTTGCCACTGGCCATAGGACAATCGGTTATGATAATCTAATCTCCTAGGAAAAGTTATATTAAATTGATATTACCCATCTTATAGTATGACTAAGGACAACATAATACTTTTGATCTACTTTTACTGCATATTAGAATTTAATCCCATGTTTATAAGGTTGCAACATCACCTTGTAATGATGATGAATGCTTTTGTCTTAATGAATCCAGTTAGTTTTACCAGCGTGGATCTCACCCACGGTTAGTCTGGCGGGTACGGAAAAAGGAACTCTTACGGGTTTGTCACACTGGGAGAAGTCCAACCACCTTCCTAATTCGAGATTATAAATAGGTGTGATTTTATATCACCTTTGATTTTCGAACCCCCCGACTTTTCAAACCAATTTCACTTCTGAGACAGGGTATGGGTGATTTGGTTTGTGTAAGAATTTTTTTCTCTCAAACCTCCGGACATACAACGGTATGAGATTTTATTTCAGCCGCCATTACACCCGCTGAGATACACAATTCTTTTTTCAGTGCAGGATACTTTTTCTCCAGGTATTTCCTTGCAAGATATATTTTCTCCCCCGAAATATGTTTGAAATCACCCATACCCCTCCCCACCCTCCATCCCCTATCAAAACCTTCCAAACTTTGGAACTTTTCAAATGGTCGGCCCCGTAGTACCTTTGGGAACACTTCCAAAGCTTTCACTTTTTCCCCTCAAAAATAAAGAATGGCTGGCTCCGTTTGTGAGTTCAGTGGTCATGTTTTGGCTGAAAAATCAGGTCATTGCTAATAGCCCAGGTTCGATATATCAAGATTCGAACATACAGCCAAGGCTTTAGGGACAAAATTGCAAAGTTTTCACAACTCCATTGTCTCGCAATTTCCAGTCGAGAATTGAGCACAAAGAAAACCAAACCAGATATTTAAATGATGAATTTAAAATTCAAACAATGAATTTTGGCGGGGATCGTACGCCATAGATTTTTTTAAAATTATTATTATTATTATTATTAATAATAATAATATTATTATTATTATTATTATTATTTTATTTCGGACACACAAACAATTACAATACATTACATTTACAATTCATTACAATAAATTCTAATAGCTTCAAATTCATTTTATAATAAAGAAAACATGAAAGCATATATGAAAATTTCCTTTTTCTTTTTTTTCTTTATGTACTTTTGGTTTCTCAGAATCCAGGGGTAGCTATGCGCTACTTCCGAAGGGTTTATTTTTTCGCTCGACAGTACGAAAGGACTGGCACCGTTTGTGAGCAAAGTAAAGCCAGGAAACACAGGAAGGGCAGATTACAGGAGTTCACAATATGGTCCACATTTTGGCGATGATGTCATTATTGAAAATAATGCCGACAGTAACCGCTACTCAAAAGCACGCTTGGGCTATTATTACTCTGTTCCACCTGCAGTGCTGCGCAAGCACTTAATTCTGGCCGGGAATGGGCGCTTCTTACCTGATGAGGTGGAGGTATTTTATCTTGACCCGTTCCGCTAAATGCAAGATAACACAAACTATCATATTTATTACTATTAAATCTGAGAGCGAAGCATCGCGTTTGATATAACTTTAAACTTCCTATTATGAAAAGAAAAAAATGGTTGATTTATTGTCTTGTAACACGTGACTATACGCGCGCGTTATCCTCGCGTGTACCGGTATAAAATGATTACAACACTCGCCGGGATTGATTGCCCAAAGGCAAATCAACCATAAAAGTTCTGAAGCAAATGATAAATGTCCAACGTTCTACGCAACTGACAAAAGTGACGCACGAAACTCCTTAAAATTCAAGCTCAGTGTTCGTAAGTGTCCTCAAACAGGCTAGGAATTCGGATGCATACACTGCAAGTCAACTCTTAACACAAAATAAGACTTAAAACTGATACACTAAATGTTCTTGAATAACAATAATCTCAAATAGTCAACCTTTAAATAATTTCTAAGAATGGTTCACTTCCAGTGGTATGAGATGTTGAACTGCACTTCTGTTTCCCCTCAGTAACAGAATGAATTTCAACACGTAAGCAGTAACTCGCAGCAACTTCAACTTGGACCCATATCTTTCAACGTCCATTATTTCTTCCAGATTCTCATACAGTGTTCTATTGAGCGCTGCTGTTGCTAGTAATTGTGTTAAGTCAGGTGTGTGCTTGACTAATTCTTCAGAAGTGGTGTTAGGTGCTGATATAGAAGGTGTCTCGGGCCACAAATTTGAAGGCTCCCTTAAGAAGGTCGGTCCAGACCACCACAATTCCCTTTCAACAAGATCCTTCCCAGAGCAACCTCTTGAGGGTATGTCGGCTGGGTTCATGTTCCCAGGACAAAATCTCCACTTCTCTATGTCTGTCAGTTTACGGATCACGTCCACCCTATGCCGAACGTACTGCTTCCACGGCCCGTGGTTCTTGATCCAACAGAGTGTGGTGAATAAGTCTACCCAATCGTACACATCTACTTCAAATGGCAGTGACTTGAACTCATTGCAAACTGTGTCTACTAGTTTTGATAAAATGTAAGTACCTATGAGTTCTAATCTTGGGATTGATTGTTTCTTCAGTGGTGCAAGCTTTGTTTTGGAGGCAATGAGCTGCACGTCAACATCTCCAGCTTCATACACTGTACGCAGATAGACAACCGCTGCAATGGCTTGTTCAGGTGCACCACTGAACCCATGGAGTTGGCGACAAACTGGCTTCTTCTCTCTCACGAAGTAACGCCTGGGGAAATTTAATTTGGCTAAGGATGAAAACTCATCGAAGAGATGGTTCCGTTTTGCTAATATTGTTCCTTCCAAACGGTCATCCCAGTTCACTTTATCAACACAGAGTTTCTGAAACCATATTTTCATGTTCACGACGAAGAGGCTTAACAAACCAAGTGGATCAAACAGTTTGGCTGAAAGCTTAAGCACTGATCTTTTCGTTGGGGGCAGAGACTTTAGATACTCCATGACACTGACAAATTCAAATCGTAACTCATCACTCATAGTGTCCCAGTTCAATCCAAGGATCTTCACCTCTGACTTTTCATCGTCTTTCATTTCCTCGCTGATCCTTTGCCTTACAATGCTTGAATTCGCTTTTCATTTGCGAAGCTTGAAACTTCACTCTTTCATGATGGCCTTTGCCCTTTGATAAACATGAATAGCAGATTCATCATCACTGCCTCCACCCGGGAATTCATCAACATACGATGAATTAGCTAGCAATTCCGATACTTGTGGTTCTGGTTCCTTGTAATGTGATAAATGATGCTCAATTGTTCCATTCAGAATTGCCGGACTCGAAGTCAGTCCAAATACAAGCCTACGAAACCAGTACTGCACAATCTCTGGTCTCTCCTCCTTAACGTTCTTAAACCACAGAAATCCTCAATTGGTCACGGTCAGCCGGATTAACTGAAATTTGATGAAATGCTTTCTCAATGTCAGCTGTCAGTCCAACAGGATAACTTCTGAACTTACCCAGTACTTCAAATACATGTGGAGTTAAATTTGGGCCCTTTTCTAAACAGTCATTCAACGAGTAGTGATTCTTGTCCCCTCTTGCTGAGCCATCAAGTACGATACGCAGCTTTTGTAGTCTCCCTGTCTTCTCTCAAAACTCCATGATGTGGTAGAAAATGAGCACCCTCGAGATCTTCCTCCTCTTTAGGGACCAACTCTATAATCCCAGCTTCTAATTTTGCCTTGAAAATGAAATGCTGTCATACTTCTGAAGTAACTTCTCATCTTTCTTCAAACGTGCTTTCAAACAGTTAAGTCTGGCGACACGCAGATCAAAGTTTGCTGACTGCTTACATGTTTGTTCTCTCCTAGGAAGGTGAACATCATATCTTCCTTCATCCTTGTCAGACTTAATGAATCTTAAAAACTGCTCATCTTCATTTACCTTGCTTGATGTCTCAGTAATCCCAGCTGATTCAATGTCCCAAAACAGGTTTAAACTATTCGCTAGTTCTGTAGCCTGGTTTTGGCTCTCCATGAAGTCATATGGTTTCTGAACAATTAGATTTGATGTGGTGAAGTGGAAAGCTCCACTGTCCCCCTTTTTAGGCCCAGACACGAGCCATCCAAATTTGCTACTAACTGCCCCCAATTTGTCATCTCCACGAGCAACCTCCCCTGTAATTATATCCCAGTAGTAGTCTGAGCCTATCAACACGTCTATATTGTCCTGACTGTCCATGTTACCTGAAATGCAGTCTGCTAGGTCTAAATCTAGCAAATAGGGTACACTTTTTTATTTACATTTTTTTATTTTATTTTCATTGTGTTTTAAAGTAAGAGTACAATAACATGCCCGCGGGTAGTTAAGCTAATGTAGGCCGGTCATGTTTACAGAAAATAAGTACAACTAAATACAGCTAAAAGTAACAAGAGAACTAAAGAAACTAAAATTGACAACAATGACTAGAGACTACTGAAAAACAAATGGTATTACTAATAATAAATGACAACAGTTATGACAAGAGACTACTGATAAACTAAACGATGTTAATGATTACATATCACCTAACAGGAAAATGATTTCAGCTTAACTTTTTGAACGATTTCTGGGAGATCAATATAACAGTCTTCTGAAACTAGGATCTCAAAACGTGTTTGTTTTATTTTCCTCTTAAAGGCATTTTTTGAACGTTTTCGTAAAGATACAGGCATTTCATTCCATATTTTTGATCCGATTCTAGAAAATGAATTCATCTGAATTGAGAGTCTGGAACTTTGTGTGTAAAAGTTATTAGAGGTGGAGGATCGAGTATTATAAGAATGAATATCAGAAATATCTTGAAAGAGATCTTGAATGTTTCCAGGAGCATTATTGTGTCTTAGTTCAAACATAAGGTTAGCTAAATGCTCATAATACAAAAATTTTAGCGGTAAAACACTGACGTCAATAAATAAAAGAATTGCATGCTGATTTCGCTCAGAAAAATAGATAAAGCGAAGAGCTAGCTTTTGAAGCTTGAGAAGCTTTTCAAGGTGCGGTTTATATGCTTTGCCCCAGGCCGTCAAACCATAAGTTAAATAAGGAGTAACAAGGGATCGATAAATAGTTAGAAGAGTATGTCTTGGCAGAAAATGCCGTAGTTTACAGATCAGTCCTACAGTTCGGCTCATTTTAATAGCTACGTGGTCAATATGATGTTTCCAAGAAAGATTATCTAGATATCTGACAAATTCTTTACATTCTAGAGCCACACTTATTTTGATCATTGTCGAATATCATTATGTTAGGCTGATAGGTAAGTTTTCTCTGAGCCGGTCTAAAAATGACAAAATTTGTTTTCTTAATATTCAAGGTTAGTTTATTTGCCGTTAACCAATCGAACAACTTGCAGAGTTCTTGATTTACAGTTGACTCAAGGGACTTGAGATTTTTGTCAGCATATACAGCATTCGTGTCATCAGCAAATATATAAAAAAAATTAAGTTTGTCAGAGGATTCTTGAATGTCGTTGACGTAGATTAGGAAGAGTAATGGGCCTAGGACTGAGCCTTGCGGCACACCGCAAGTGGTATTTTTTCTTTTAGATATAAAGGAACCAATTTGCGTCGTTCGAGTTCGACCTTCCAAGTAAGACGAGAACCACTTATTTATAACACCACGAAAACCATAGTGATCTAACTTGTGCAAAAGAATTTTATGATCGACTGTATCAAAAGCCTTTTTCAGGTCAATAAATACACCACATGAGAACAAGCGCTTGCCCATGTTTTCCTGAATGGTACTTGCAATGTCACGAATTGCATGCTGAGTTGAGTGCGCTTTGCGGAAGCAATATTGAGGTGGAGAAAGTATGTCATTTTGCTCAATGAAAGTTTGCATTCTAGAGAAGACCAATTTTTCGAAGATCCTATTAAAGTTAGACAGCAAAGAAATAGGCCTATAGTCGTTTGCGTTAGTGTTATCGTCGGCTTTAAAGATAGGAATAATTTTTGCCATTTTTAGTTTAGTGGGATACATCCCAGTCGAAATAGAAAGATTTATTATTTCCGCGAGTGTACTGCTGATAACATTTGACGAGTACTTCAACAGTTGAGTAGGACATGAATATAAACCATGAGATTTGTTAATTGGTATGCGCAAAATTTCCAATTCCACTTCAACTGGGGTAACTAGGTTGAAAGCAAACGAAGAGTCAGGAGAGTTAGATCTGTTCAAAAAATCAAAATATTTACGCTGAACGGTTGGTAACTTATTTGCCAGTTTAGGTCCAACAGAAGCGAAATGGTCATTAAGAACGTTGGCTATTCTACTTGGGTCACTGGTGACAGAATCATTGTCATTAGGGTCCTTAATAAAAGTAATAGGTTTTGTGTTCTTTAATTTACGGGCAAGTACATTGTTTATTCCCTCCCATGCTTTTTTCATATTAGTTAAGTTATCATTAAAAAATTTAGAATAATATTGCTGTTTACTTAAACGCGTTAAGGTACAAATTTCGTTTCTATGGATTTTATAATTGGCGGTGTCACCAGATGCATATAACTTATTTTTAACTTTAATGGATTTTCTTATACCTTTGGCGATCCATGGTTTAGAGAGTTGTTTTGCTTTGCCGTTTGAAATTGTTTTCATAGGTGCATGTTTATTTATTAATTTGTGAAACTTGTTATAAAAAGAAGAAAATACATTGTCCGCATTACACGGTTTTTTATTTAAGAGTGCATTCCAGTCCACATTAGAGAGATCAGCGTTAAAACTGTCCCTAGAGAATCTAGAAAAGTCCCGCTCTTTCGACTTTTTTATCTTAATTTTATCCGTTATAGATTTCAAAATACAGAATTGCGAAAATATTTCCACAAGCCACAACTTGATCAGGATTATTAATAAAGATGTTGTCAGTTAGGGTGGCGGAGGTAGAGCGAACGCGTGTTGATTTGTCGATTGAGGGAAAGAGAAAACAACTTTGAAGGGATGACAAAAAGTCGTGACTATACGACGATGATGCGCATTTTAGAAGGTCAATGTTGAAGTCACCCATGATTACAATGTGTTTCCCAGAGGACGCAAGTTTTTCAATAGTCTCATTGAAATATGATTGAAAGATTTCAGGCGAGTTATGCTGCCTATAAAATATTCCACAAATAACATTTTTTCTTATTCACAAGGTGTTCATGGAGTGAAACCTTTGAAGGTACAGGTGAACAGATAGCCTCAAAACTCAATGCAGATATGTTTACATCCTCGCCATGTTTTCTTTGTAAACGTAACTTGATCAGATCACAATCCCTTTTTGAAAACTTCTCATTGCCAAATGTGTTCAAATTCAGTGTTTCGGTGTTTATGGGTATCATACCCAGTTTCCTCTTCAAATGATTTCTAACGTAAGATCTTTGGCTTCCGCTATCAAGTAATACACGAACAGGTAATAACTTGGTACCATTCTCAACATAAGCATATGTTCTAGCTGTAGCCTACAATCTTGGACAAAACTGTTGAGAAAATTGCCTTCTTGGGGGTCATTTTTTCTAAACTTCGTAGCCGACCCATTCTTCCCTCCCCCTCTCCCCCTGGAAGCAGTGTTGTTGGGTCTTCAAAAGAAAGCCGGATCCCTAAGCATTTGTAGGAAGCAACTTTGAACTGGGGGAGGGGGTTTTCTTTACGCAAAGCCGTTGATTTAGAAATAGTTTTGTTGCGTTAGGTAGTGCACATTAATGAAAACATTTTCTCAAGTAGTTTTGTCCAGGATTGTATTTGACTGGAAAAGTCGATTTTGAGCATTTAACGCGGGCACATAAATCTGTTCTTTATTTTTTTCGTACATTTCACAGAAAAGTAGATAATTAATGGAAAATAAGTGACAACAGAGGAGGCGATGACAAGAAAATCAACTTGGATGTCTTTCTTGATTCAAGTAACCAATCGTGAACGTCTGTGAATTTCATTTTCCACGCAGGGTTTTTACGCGCGCTTTGAGTGCAGCGGAGCAGGCATACATTACGGTTTGGGCGGACGAGAAGGACGTCTCCGTCAAGGAGATTAGCCAGAAAACGGGAATTTCACCTGCTACGATTCGACCAACAAATAACACATGAAACTTTTGCTGACATTTCAGAGCGCGTGACCCATACTTTGAACAATTTTCCCATCGGCGAAATAGATAAAACAATCAAAGTCAATGAACAAGCGCTTGCCATTAATAACAGCATCAAATGGAGAGAGGATGAAATATTAACAAAACTTGTATTTTTACTTTCCAAATTTGAAAGCTTACTTTTGACACTGTAGCCATGTGCAGTGCAAAAAATCACACTATGAAATCTAGAAATGTCACGCGCGGTAACGTGACAAGATGTGCTATCGTGTGACCTGTAAGAGTGCATGTTTTGCCCTCGGGCTATTTATAGCTTACATATGACTGGAAAAAATTATGAGATAAATTCATCATTTGTAAAGCAAGAGATAGTAAAAATTGCCATAGTTGTCTTCTAATCTCTTTCTCTGCACAATATGTAAGATTCGGAACGATTAACAGGACATTTTTAGGGTGCTACCAAGATTCGCAACGGTTAACAACGATTAACAAGGACGTTTCAAAAGAATCAGAAGGTCATTTACTTTTAAAGACGAAATGGTGTTAACCGTTTCAATGCTTTGTTAATCGTAACATTATTCTATCCATGGAATTATTATAAAAAGTTAACCGATTTGTAGCAAACGAGGTTTCTGTAACCCTCATAGTTTAGCGAATTTTAAGATCTGAGAAGCAGTTTCCACGTGACGGGATACGTTTCCATATTGGCTTCACTATACGTCACTAAATAAACACTACGAACTTCTTTTCTTCTAAGAAAACCGTCATCCAAGTCTTTTCCTGACTCTTCTGAAAACTATAAATCACTTTCCACACTTTCCAAGCCTGCCAGGTTTGAACAACACGAAAACATGTAACAATGAGCACGCGTTCTACGGCTATTGCAAAATCTTACTGTTTTAAGAGGGTACAGCCAAAAACGTGTATGAGGTGGTACTTTTCTATGAGAAGATGGTGTGCCGTGAAACTTTGTGCTTAAAGGAGCTTCTGTAAAGTGCTTTTTATTGGTAGGTTTCCGTTTTGTCCATGTTAATATTCTTGCTAAAAAACGCGAATCACCTTATATACAATCTTGGACAAAACTGTTGAGAAAATTGCCTTCTTGGGGGTCATTTTTTCTAAACTTCGTAGCCGACCCATTCTTCCCTCCCCCTCTCCCCCTGGAAGCAGTGTTGTTGGGTCTTCAAAAGAAAGCCGGATCCCTAAGCATTTGTAGGAAGCAACTTTGAACTGGGGGAGGGGGTTTTCTTTACGCAAAGCCGTTGATTTAGAAATAGTTTTGTTGCGTTAGGTAGTGCACATTAATGAAAACATTTTCTCAAGTAGTTTTGTCCAGGATTGTAGCTGTTTGCAAAAGTACCTGCACCTTGCTTCTTGCTGTGGCTGTTGTTGTGATGTTCTGAGGAGGTTTCTTACTTGCACTAGGCTCTCTATCTTCCTTAGTTTTAGGAGTTTCTGAATTTCCTTGACTTCTTCACATGCAGATGAATAATGTTCACCATTACAAAACAAGCAACGAATTCCTGATTCATTACCTGACCTTGCAAGCAGTGAGTTAGAAGTTCCTAGGGAACCTTTCTTTTCTTGTATCTTCATCGTATCACTCATTTCTCTAGCCTCAACCTCTGCCTGGATCACTTTCAACAGCTCATTTATCTCCCACACATCCTTGGTAGAAACTCTAGCAACATGTAACCTTACTTCAGCTGGCAATCTTGACATGACCACTGGTATGAGGAAACTACCATATTGCTCTACTTTCACTCCTAGAGAGTCTAAACCACGCACATTAATCTTGACTTTGTCATAAATAATTCGCCGCTGACCAGGTTTATACCATGTACAAGTTGGCAACTTGAAAAGCTCATCCATATGAGCTGAAATGATTTGTTGCGTTTTACCAAAACGCTCATGAAAAATTTCAACTGCAGCCTGATAGTTAGATTCTGACAATGTAAGACCTTGAATAGCTCGGGCAGCCTGACCTTCTAACAACGCATGGAGGTAATTAAACTTGTCAACGGAGGAAAGGTCAGCATTCTTATTTACAGCACTGTCAAAACTATCCCAAAATGACTTAAACTTTGTTATCTCGCCTTTAAACTTTGGTAACACTAGCTTTGGTAGACGTGGCTTGGTTGTAGACTGACTATGACTTAATTGAGCAGTCGGAATTGGAGGAAGTTCATTTACGGAACTCGGTGATGAAGGTCCGCTATCTTGACTTGTTGTGAAATTAGTTTGAAATGCAGTACTCGGTGATGATCCGGATTGACCCTGATGAATTTGACCTGAATTTTCTGATGAGGCATGTTGGTTATCTTGTAATGGCATAGGAGCTTCATTTGGGTTATTGGTGACTGTATGTTCCTCCGTATGATGATTTTGTGCCGAACCACGTGAAGACGAAGTAGACGAAGAAGCCCCGCCATTTTTTACCCGAGCACGTGCGATGGCGATTTCCCCCTTTGTCTGTAGAATCCTCGAACGGATTTCATCCGCTACCTCAATTTCCTCTTCGATATGATCAACTGAACATATTTTTGTGATCTCCTCGTCGAATTCCGCAAGTGAAATTAGCTTTTCATCCAATATTTGCTCAACAACTTTAAAACGGCTCCTCATGATATCTTCTAAATCGGTGTGTTCGAGAATAGTTCTCGCTTCGTTTATGTTTTTTGTTGCGACGGTTCGATGTCCTCCACGTTTTGCCCACAGGCGATCCAACTTTTCCTTTTCTTCTCCCATGATAACTAATGAAACGACTCAATGCAATGATGACAAATGAAAACGACTCAAACGAATGCAAAACTCTGCCCCGCGTTGGGCGCCATGTTATGAACAGAAAAAATGGATGATTTATTGTCTTGTAACACGTGACTATACGCGCGCGTTATCCTCGCGTGTACCGGTATAAAATGATTTTTAATGAAAAGTTAAAATTAAAATTGCTGTTCTATTGTTGTTGTTTTTGGTTTTTGCCTTTTTTTTTAGAATACCTAAATATTCAATTGTCTGAAATCTGCTGTTAAAATAGTTCGCCTCCAGTTGTTTATTTTAGGATTTCAATGAAGCTGGGCTATTTAGGGTAAGGGCTTGGGATTTAGCAATACGTGCTACTCGGTAAAACCCTGCCAGTAACTGTTGCCAGGTATTTTAAAAAGGCAGCATGCACTGCTCATAACACAAACATTTTAAAATTAGTTACATTTTATAATAACGTTGCAATCGTTCGGGTAACTGATTTAAAAATCACAAGTATGTTAATATAAAGTAGCTAAACTCAGATAAATCTCAAGTACAGTGAGACCCGCCTTATTTAACGACCCTTCATATAAAGAAGTCTTCGGTATAACGAAGCACGTTTCCTCGCCCCGGAGTAGTAGTAAAACATATGGAAAAGACTGAACCTCGACATAAAGAAATCTCGTTATGGCGAACATATGTTGCCAGTCCCAAGGCCCTTCGTTATATCAAGGTTCCATTGTAAGACACATTTTAGTTTTCCTCAGACCATAGTTAGTAGAGGAGACTGGTTATGAAAGCCGGCAAACATCAAAGCCGAAACTACGGTGCTGTAGTTTATGTTGGAAGCTCCCTGATGACCGCGCAGTGCACAATCCCTTGTTTTTTTGTTCTCAAATTGTAACTGAATAAATTAATGCGATGTTTCTATTGGTCATTAATTTCAAAATGATAGGAATGCGCGCTATTGAACGTTGCGCACGGTCAGGTCCAAAAAAGCTAACATAAACATATAACAAAGGAGTCTAACGGGTTTCATAACCAATCCACTTTAATATTAATTTTAGAATTTGATTTGAATATTTGATTCAGGACCCGAAAAGTTAACGGCACTTTGGAGACTGCCGCGGCAGGATCCCTGCTCTACCGGTACTCAGACTTGTCCTCATTACTGGTGCGACCAGAACAATTCCTGGCCGGCCGGGGACTCGACCCTAAGCTGACTTCTCGCTTATCTTGTACCCAGATCTCTTGTTGAAGAAGCTGTCAATATGAGATCTGGGTACGAGATAGGCTTCTCACCTGATGCTATAGAGGTTTTCTACATATCTTGCATGATCCATCCCAGTAAAACCTAGTCTGTCCACAGACTTCGTTTTTTTTAGCGTGCGAGCACGGAGTGCGAGAACTACCACGAAGGACGAGAAAAAGCTTATTTCCCCGTCTCATTAGGCTGTTTATTAGATAAGAATACCAGGGACAAGTCTGCGTAAAATGCTGTTTTCCTAATAAGCATAAACATAATCTCATGAAGGCGTTTATACGTTTCGATCATCTGAAGTCGTTACTTGGTGCATTTACCTTTTCATAAAATGCTTCTGTAGAGTTATTAAGAAGATATAAAACATTTGACAAATTTCATTAGAAAACTTCTAAAACTTTTATAACTTTTAAAAGTTTTTATCCATATGTCCATCCTTGCCATCATAGAAACAGACTACAGGGAAACAGTTTCATTGCCGATAGTACAGTCTTAATCACGAAACTGGACCATGACTTTTTGAAATTCAGTTGATGCGAAGACATTTTTTAGCTTTTTAAAAGATTGCAAAGAGAAGGACTTAGCCCCTTTAAATTAGCGAGAACATCGATCACGCCGTCCACCTAAAATTGAACATCATCTGCGCGGTTCGTCTTCTTACAGTTAATCATAATCAATTTCATCGAAAAAAAATGGTATGGGCTTTTGGGGTTGAAAATGGCGAATAATTCAGTAATTCAGGTAATTCAGGTCGTCAATCGACTTATAAGCTTATTGCAGGCCCCCATAACCCTGAGTCCTGCACACTGAAATAGCGCTTCACTGCTCCTCTGCCCCCTCCACACACCCAAGTAGTTAGTAAAATGGGTATCCTGGCGACAACTTCGAATTACCAGAAATGCATTAAAAAAACTATGGATTGATAAGACATGTGAAAAATTTGTAAAGATTTTAGATCAAGAAGGGGAAATATTTAATACACCCCAAGCTAAAAAAGTTATGTATTATTTTAATAAATTTTTGAAAGCTCAAGAAATAGAATATCTTAATGATATTAGTGAGTTATATTTTAAAGAGAAAGATGTTAGATTTATAGAGTCTTTAGAATTACAATTACATGATTATATGGATTTATTTTACGATCCAGATAGTTATGAGTTTGATCAGGAAAAGTATGAAAATGATTATCCAGGTTTAAAAGAGTTTTATGAAAGTTTTAGTAAATTTAAGGATAAAATAAAAATAGAAGAAATGAGTTTTAGTGATTTTAAAGAAAGTCTTAAATATTTGGATAGTGATGATGATTTTTATTATAGTGATAGTGATAGTGATTAATTATAACTTAAAGTCTTATAATCTAATAATAAGATTATAAAAGACGTCATGTCTAACCAATCAAATGATGGTTTTCAGGGTTCTCAACCCTTTATAACTGATAGGCAATATCAGAATTTATCTTTGGCAGAATTAAAACATATATTAGAAGAAGAAAAAGAAAGTCTTAAGAAAATTTATAAAGAAATAGATGAGAGAAAAAAAATAATTAGAGATATTAAAAAAGTACAAAAACTTAATGAAAAAGTAAAACAAGGTATTGATATAAAAAAAGAAAGGAAAAAAAACCAAACACAAAAAGATACCCCCCGCCAAAACGGTGGCACCTCCTGAAATGAAAAAGATAAAATCTTTTGATGAGTATTTCCAGGAATGTATAGAAAATAAAGAATTTCCTGCAGATACTCCTACTTATTTTCGTGAAGCTCTTGAGAGAGCTATTAAGGAATATCATCAAGGACTAGTAAAAGAAAAATCAGCTTTAGAGGATTTTGCTATTAAGTATATTATTGAAGGAGATCGTGGTCTTACTCCAGTTGAATATTTTAATAAAGTTTATACAACTTTAGAAGATTTTTTTACATATCATCGAAATATTAAATTTAATATGGTTTTGGTTTGTTTAATGGAACAACAACAACTTGATAAAAATAAGGGAGTTGTTGGTTTAAAACAAGATAAGGCATACTTTAGATCAGGAACACATATTAATCTTAAATCAACAGATGCAAAAAAATTAATTGATAAATGTGTTAAGAAAATTATTGAAGATTTAGAGGCATATCAAAAAAATGGAAGTGGATGGTATTTTAATGAGGTGGTTCAACTTGAAGTTCATACTGTTGAGTTTAATCCAACGAAGGGATCATCTTATATTCCTCTTCCAGATTTAATATCAAACCAAAAAGCAATAGTACATATTGAAAACAAAGATGAGAAATGCTTTCTTTGGTGTATACTTAAATATCTTCATCCAAGAGACAGAGATAAAGAAATATTATCAGATTTAAAGAAGTATGAATTTTCACTTAACACCAAAGGAATTACTTTTCTGATGAAATTAAAAGATATTTCCAAATTTAAAAAACGTAATCCTACTATTCCAGGAATAAATGTTTTTTCAGTTAATGATAAAAAAAAGTTTTATCCTTTGAGGATGGCGGAAAAAGACTGTTTAAATACTATCGACTTGTTTTTCCATGAACAAGATGGTATTTCACATTATTCACTAATTAAAAACTTTACTCGTTTGGTTAAGACGCAGAAAACTGCAAGTAAGAATGGTACAATATTTATTTGTAAGAAATGCTTTACACATTACACTAAGTATGAATTATTACAAAAACATATTGAATATTGTTCAACTAATGAAACAGTTTCTGTGAAAATGCAACCACAAAACACAATGTTAAGTTTTAAAAATTATCACAAACAACTTCCAATTCCTTTTGTAGTTTATGCAGATTTTGAATGCTTTACTAAACCAATAAATACTTGCAGTCCTAACCCAGAGAATTCTTATAATTACAATTACCAAAAGCATGAACCATCAGGATTTTGTTTTTACATCAAAGGAATAGTTCCTGGTATAAAATTTGAACCAATTATTTACACAAAAACCAAAGACAGTGATGATATTTCTAAAATATTTGTTTCTAAACTTGCAAAAGTAACTAATAAGATATATAATGATTTTTATCATCGACCAATACCTCTTCGTTTAACAAGACAAGAACAAATATCCTTTGATAAAGCGGAAATCTGTCATATTTGTAAGAAAGAATTACTGTCTGATAAAGTTAGAGATCATTGCCATTTTACTGGTCAATATCGTGGAGCTGCTCATAACAGTTGCAATCTTCAGTGTAGGAAGCCAATGATTCTTCCAGTTATATTTCACAATCTTCAAGGGTATGACGCGCATTTGTTTATAAAACAACTTGCTTGTTTACCAGGTCAGTTAAACTGTATTCCATCGACAGAGGAAAAATATATTTCGTTTTCCAAAAAGATTAAGGTTGATGAGTATAAACCTAGACGCACTGGAGAGACTATTTCATTATATTTTGAAATACGATTTATTGATTCATTTAAGTTTCTTCAAACATCCCTTGCTAATCTTGTTGGAAATTTACAACCAGATGATTTTTATAATACAAAAGAAATATTTAGTGAAAATGTAGACCTACTAACTCGTAAAGGTGTTTATCCTTATGATTATGTTTCCTCAAATGAAAAACTATCTGAAACACAATTACCTTCAAAAGAAGAATTCTATTCAAAACTAAATGATGAAGACATAGCTGATGATGATTATCAACACGCTATTAATGTCTGGAATACTTTCAAATGTAAAACAATTAGAGATAATCACGATCTTTATCTAAAGTCTGATGTCCTACTTTTGTCAGATGTATTTGAGAACTTTAGAAAAACTTGTCTTCACCATTACAATCTGGATCCAGCGTATTACTATACATCCCCTGGGCTAGCTTGGGATGCATATCTTAAAGAAACAGGTCAAGAATTACAGTTACTACATGATTATGATATGTTGATGATGTTTGAGCGAGGTATAAGAGGTGGAATATCACATATATCAAAGAGATATGCAGAAGCGAATAATAAATACATGAAAGATTACGATCCTGATGAGGATTCTACTTATATTCAATATCTTGATGCAAACAATCTTTACGGGTGGGCAATGTCACAATCTCTTCCTACACATGGATTTAAATGGATGAGAAACCTAACAAAAGAGACCCTAATGGATATTCTGGAGAAAGCAAATCATAGTATGTCAAATCTTGGAAGAAAAGGATATATATTTGAAGTAGATTTGGAATATCCCCATAAACTATGGAAATCACATAATGACTATCCTCTCGCACCTGAAAAAATGATTGTTAATGGTGTTGAAAAAGTGATTTGTCATTTTAAACCAAGAAAAAACTATGTTGTACATTATCGGAATTTGAGGCAATATCTTGAGATGGGGATGAAAATAACTGCTGTTCACAGAGGAATATCTTTTAATCAGAGTTCTTGGATGGAACCTTACATAAGAAAGAATACTGAACTTAGAAAAACAGCAGCTAACAGTTTTGAGAAAGACTTTTTTAAGTTAATGAATAATTCAGTATTTGGAAAAACAATAGAAAACATAAGAAAAAGACAAAATATAATTCTTGTGGATGATCGTAAGAAAGCTGTAAAATTAACAAGTCGTCCAAACTTCGATAGAGCAACAATATTTGATAAAAATATTATTGCAGTTCATATGAAAAAAACTGAAGTGTATTTTAATAAACCAGTATATGTTGGTCAAGCAATTCTCGATTTGTCAAAAACATTAATGTTCAATTTTCATTACAACTATATTCAAAAGAAATATAAAGACAAGGCGGAGTTATTGTTTACAGATACCGACTCATTGATGTACCAGATTTACACAGATGATTTTTACAAAGATATATCCTATGACATAGAAACCAAGTTTGATACTTCAGATTATCCTCCTAACCACCCATCTGGAATACTGACAGGAGTTAATAAAAAAGTAATAGGAATGTTTAAAGATGAAGTAGCGGGAAAACAAATTACTTATTTTGTTGGATTGCGGCCTAAACTTTATAGTTTTAAAATAGAGGAGAGTAAAGAAGTTCGTAAATGTAAAGGTATAAAGAAAAATGTTGTAAAAAAGGCAATAGAATTTGAAGACTATGTACAGTGTTTATTTTTTGGTGAAAAGCAAATGAGATCTATGAAAATTATAAGAAGTGAAAACATGATATATACTCAAAAGAAGTTAATAAAATAGCTTTGAGTAATGAAGATGATAAACGCATGGTGATTGAAGACAAAGTGAACACGATGGCAAGATATAAATAATAAATGACTTACACAAAAGAAGAAATAGAAAAATATTTAGAAATATTAAGAAGTTATAATAACTCCCAATCAGAAGAAAAAGAAAATATAAAAGTTAGATGTAGGAATTGTCAAAGTGATAGTTTTACCATTGAATTAGGTTATAATATTTGTGAATCTTGTGGGTTAACTAATGGTCATGTTCTTGGTTATTTTGTCTTAAAAGAATACGATCGATTTCATTTTCGAACGAAGAGTATTTATCAGAGGAAGTATCACTATGAGAAAAAGGTTGATCAAGTCTCTAAAAGACTAAATCTAACTGAGGATGAAAAGTGTGAATTGTACAATAAACTAATGGAAATAGATAATCACGTCATGGAAATACTAAACAAACAATTTTGTCGAAAGAGAATGATAAGTATTTTTTATCTAATTAAAAAACTTTTGGAAGAAATGAAGAATGAAAAGAGCAAACTAGTTTATCCTAAGATTTCTCCCCAAACTTTGGAGAATTATGAAAAGTGGCGGGACTCCTATAAATCACTCCTTTGTGAAAGCACCAGTAAATAATTCCAGTTAAATAACCAAATACTTCACATTCTTTTAACGGTGTGTTGAAAGTATATACACATCCTCTTCCAATCCTATAATGTTTCCAGAAAGCTCTAAAAGCGAGACTGAATATTAAGTGATTGGTTATTATATTTGAGTTTGAATTGAGGTAGTGTCTCGCTTCTGTTAGTCTATAAATAATTTGGTCTATGTCCAGTTTTTGTGTGAAATACTTTGCATAGAGAAACTGGTAAACAAGACAAGCTTTAATAAAGTTATCTGGATAAAATTGTGTTTTATTAGATGGAAAGTAGTAATTTACATATGCTACAATTGATTTGATCATTTCTATATTATGTGTAGATAGAAAATGGTTTAAAGATTTATTTAAATAATAAAATGAAGGTACATTTAAAATTTAAAAGTCTTAGTTATGCTAGATATGCAGCTGAATTTTTATATAAACTCCATCCTTCAGTGTTAAAACAGGCGTTAGATTTAAAAAGGAGTTTTGGCTCGATTCTTGGATTTATTGATTTCAAAAATTTAACATATGAGCAAAGAGAACAATTATCTAAATTAAAGCTTAAAGATGACAACTTACCTTAATATGGAAGAATATATTGAATTTGATGTTTATCTAGAAATTGAAAATGTACAATATGGTCGAATGCTTGCTGAATTATTTGAAAATTTAACAGAGGGATGTTTAGGAGAGATTGTTAACCTTAAACGTGAAGAAGATGAACAGGCTAGTCTTATTGGTAGATATATTGAACCAGGTGATAAATTAACTAAGAAGAAGATAAGATTTTAAAAGAAAATGGATTTTTGGGATCAAAAGGAGAGGAATAAAATAAGGCTTAAAGAGATAAAAGTATAAGTTAGGAATTAAGTTTAAATCATTTATTGATGATAAATTTAATGTTTGTTTTAAAGGAATAGAAGTTTCAACTATTCTTGGTTATAAAGACACTAATCAAGCTATTAGAAAACATGTTGACTCTGAAGACCAAAAATATTTTCCCGTCGTTTCGACGGGTTATTCTAAAAGAGGTAGGCCTCCTATTTTTTTAAATGAACCTGGATTCTATTCTCTTGTTTTATCCTCAAAATTAGAAACTGCTAAAAAGTTTAAAAAGTGGGTGACATCACAAATTCGTCCATCTATTCGTAAATACGGCTATTACAAACTTTTTGATACTAGAGTAAAACAAAGAGTTATAATTGATGGAGTAAAATATTATAAACATCCTGTGTTTGGTAATTATGCAGCTTCTAAGAATGGAGAAATTATAAATGTAAAAAATAAAATAATTTTGAAGATGAGAGATAATGGTAATGGTTATTTATATTTTACTGTAAGCGATAAAAAACTTGAAAAACCAAAGAATTACTATCAACACAGGTTTGTATACGAGGTATTTAAAGGACCAATTCCAAGATGTTTAGAAATTGACCACATCAATAATATTAAAAAAGACAATAGAATTAAAAATTTACAACTATTGAACCATAAGCCAAATATTGAAAAAAGTAAAAATAAACCAATTATTTCTATAAATATTAAAACTGGTAAGAAAAAAAATATATTTCTATTAAAACAGCTGCAATTGAATTAGATATTAATGCTACAAACATTACAAAAATTTGTAAGAAAAAATGTAAATCAGCAACTTCTAAAAAAGATGGAAAAAAATACACATTTAAATATTTAGATTAGAATTGAGAAAAACATCTAATTTCGATATTTACATTAATATCGAAATATTGATAATAAACAAAATGTTTGGTTTAGAGGAAAAAATGTTGCTAAGATTCTAGGTTATAGTTTATATATTAGTTAATATTTAATCTTTAAGCCATTTATTTATTTTAATCTTTGATAATAGATGACATAATTTAATTGTTCATCATTAATATCTTTTTTACACTTTAAAAAAATCACAATAACAAATAGCTTTTTTCCTCATTAATTCTAAATCATCTGGAACTTTAGAATCAATTTCTTTACAAATTTCATCTCCAATTAAAGCTAGAGCCATTTCATATCTATCAATCATACTTTTTTTAAATTTATCTAGTTCTTCCATTTTATCATGTGCTTATACTAAATTTTTTATTATACCTACTAGCAAATCTATCTGCTATAGGAGTTTGATCAATTATCATTTTATCTATCAACTTCATGCGTTCAATAAACTCTTGTTTATTAAACTCATCACCCCGCAAAGCTGAACGTAGTTCAACTAGTACTTTTTCGTACGTAGTAAATGCAATCTTTGACATTTCAATTTTTCTCTTATAATTCTTTTTCTTTCCAATTCCCGTCACGATAACTCCAGCACCATTTATAACTCCGAGAACAACAGGGTTTAAAGTTATTCCACCAGCAATAGTTCCTATTGAAACCAAGCATATTCCAGAAATACTAAAAACATCATCAAGAAATTTATAACTCTTATAAGACCGCTTAAAACACCAGTATTTTGTTCTGATAGTGACTATAAAAGTCTTTGAGGGTTGTGATGTCTGATTCTGACAGAGATTTATCAATGTGATTGAATTCAAAAATATCCTTCATTTATATTTATACTATATAAGATCCATTTAACTTTTCTTGAAGCATTACTTTATGATATTGCTCAGAGTCGGTGTCGTAAAAGTTTGGAGAATACATTATTTTACTTAACAAACCACCTTCACTTGAAAACACAAACTCTTGTTCGTTGTTGTAACGAACGATTGGTAAACTTAATATTGAGTTGTAGTTACTTATTTTAGCTTTTGTAATATTTGAGTTAACATTTTCTGTCAACCATATAACAATTTTTTTTCCATTAAAACTACTTAACATGGAAAATTGTCTTCTTACATTATTAACAACTAAATTTACGGTGTTGCCTATAGCAGTATAGTATAATTCTAATAAACTAAATCCACTATTTGATTTTTTTTTCCTTATACTAAATTTTCTATTTCTCCAATGATAAAAAACAATACATAGAGTAAATTTTGTAATACCAATAGGAGGAGTAAAACTAATATTATAACCAGTAACATCTAAACCTTCTTTTTTTATATCATCTATGGTTCTATTAGGTATACCAATATTTCTTGTAGGATTACCAGTAATAGAAACTAAAGAATTAAAAACAACGTCAGATGAGCTTCTATTTAATCCGTAATTAGTTGCATCAGTAAAAGCAAAAACTTCTTCAAAATATTTTCTGTACAAATTATTTACAGTGTGAGGAATTAATTCCTTTACCATTCCAACTGTTGCAGCACTGTTACTAGTGTTTCTATCGAGATTAATGTTTAGTATTTTTTTATTATTTGCATTTATATCAACATTGTATACCACTTCTGTTGGTTTGACATCAAATGCGGTGTGATAGTCGTAAACTTTATCTGGATCGATATTGCTAAATGTACCCATAATTCCATAGGTAATAATATAAACTCCTGAAAACTGTCTCGGATACACAGCCAGGTCAGTTCCATCTTGTGGTATATTAACCAAAATGTGAAGAAAGAATCTATTCCCAGATGACAACTTCCGGAAATTAAGTATTATTCTGTGATAATACATAAATTGTGCTTGTCCTTTTGAATCACTGTACCTATGGGAGAGCTTCCTTACACTAACATTTCCAATTGATAATCCTGTTGAAGTTCCTTTGTCTACATTTATTTGAGACTTATGCCACAGCTGATAATCAGTGTTGAGTATTTCCAGGCAAAGTGTATAGTCAGCATTTGCAGTTAACCTGTAACAGTTAATTCCCATTTTGTACTTATATCCACCTTGAGAACTTTTGTTTATTGTTAAGAAAATTACTTTGTGGTTATAGTTATGAAAATTACCTTTAGAAGGAGATAAGTCTCCTATTCTTGTTATAATAAAACTAGTTCCACTATCTATTTCATCAGTCCATTGAGCCGCACTAGACATGAGATAAGCAAACTGGTCGTTGTAATGACTTGGTTGAACTGCAGTACTATGAACTAGTTTGTCGACATAATCTTTGGTTGTAGCTTCATTATCCTGGGTTGGCTTACTAAGATTTATTATTTTATGACTGTTAAGATTTAAGTCTCCAGTCATAGCGACGGTACCATCTTTTTCTAAATAATCACTTAAATCTGGGCTTCCAGTATTATCATCAACATACTGTTTGGTTGCAGCATCTGTGTTTGACACTGGAGTTGCGAAACCAACTATTTTATTATTACCAACATTAAAGTCTCCAGTCATAGCGACGGTACCATCTTTTTCCAAATAATCACTTAAATCTGGGGCAGCTGTGTTATCATCAACATATTTCTTTGTTGCAGCATCTGTGTTTGTTGTTGGAGTTGCGAGACCAACTATTTTTTCGTTTCCAAGATTTAGGTTATTAGTCATTGCTACACTTCCATCTCTTTTTATAAAAGAACTAGTATCAGGTATTGAGTCATCCACATACTTTTTGGTTGCAGCATCAGTGTCTGATGTTGGTGGTTTTAAATAAATTATACTTTTATTATCCATGTTTAGATTATTAGTCATTTTATTAATATTTGTTTGTTGTCCATATCTAATTTTCTATTCATTTTTTTTTGTTCCATCTAGATTTAAAAAATTATTATCAGTGTATGATTTTGTTGCTGCTTCATCTACATCAGATGGCGCTTTAAGGTTTAGTATACGGAATGTATCCTTCATATCAATGTCTGAATTAACTGTCAATCGTGTTGTTGTGAGTGATCCACTAGAATTATCATCAACATATTTTTTTGTAGCAGCATCAGTATTAGCACTAGGTGCACCAACATTTGTGAGTCTTTTTTTATTCATATCATAATTACCATCTGCGGTTAGACTAAATCCAACTCCTGGAGCGCCTTGAATTCCTTTAGCAAGGGGATGATCAAAAGATTGCTCGTTAAATATTCCCATTTTAATTATTAGGCTAAACAACTAGCTCGTAGAGACACTCCCAGTAAAGTTTTTTGCAATACGTTTTTTTGGTTTATCAACATATAGAAATGAATAAGGTTTCCTTGTTGCGGATTTATAATCTTCTTTATTAACTCCTAACTCAGATGATATTCTGTTTGCTTCCCTCGATGATGGAAATTCATACAGGCAGTAGTGAGAACAATTCAGTCGAATATCTTTTGGTGTTTTGTAAAACGACTGACTTAGATAAATTACCGAGCAATTCTTATGTCGTCCTTGGATGAAATAATCAATAAGTTGTCTCTGGTTTTTATCACAAACATAGTCATCAAATACTACCACCTTTTGGTTGTCTTCATAATCCATTTCTGACACTGAGGTTATTTCATCATTACTCACATGAAGTATTTCGTATCCAACTTTAGAACTTAGTTCTCTCATTTTTTGCATTAGTTTTTTGTATTTATCCTGCTCTAAATTTCTCGCGTAAACATAAATCTCATCAAAGTACAACAGTGGTTTAATTAACATGTGGTACAACAGATTAGTCTTACCACTTCCACTGTTTCCACAGATTAACATTCGAAATGTGTCTGATGGCATGAAGGGAAATAACTGTTTATATTTTTTATCTGGGTCACCAGTAGTATCATAGTTTGGTATTTCCATTTATCTAATGATTAAATAAAATGAATATTGAAGAAGCCAAAAAATTTTCAAGAGATAAAATTGAAGCTGATTCTTTGACTCAACAGGTGAGAGATGTAATAAAAATAACAAAATGGGAAAAACAAGATGCTCGGGAAGGTTTTAAAGAGACATTTAAACCACTTATTAAATCTCAAGATAGCATTTAAAAAAGTATTGATGAGCAGCAAAACGCAACTATAGCACAACTTAAAAAAAAATCAACTTGCATTAACATCAGGATTGGAAAAAATTAATGAAACTAATTTAAGATTGGCTGATATGAGAGAACTACCAGCTTTGGAAGGTGATTATGAAGAACCAACAACATCTAAACCAAAATCACCTACACGTTATAACATTGAAGAAAATCTTGATAATGTGGATTTTGGAGTACTGAAGGATATGGGTTACCCAAGACCAAATGATTTTTTTTTGATACTAACCCTGAAAGACTTAGAGAAATACGCGATGAAGTAAAAAATGATTTAAAAGTTACTACAGGACAAATAGCTGGTTTGAAGAGAAAAAAACAAAAAACAGAAGATGAAAAAATAGAAATAGAATTTATTCAAATGCAAAAAGATTTACTACATAAATACAAAAACATTCTTGAACTTTATTTAGGTTCGCTTGAGTATAAAATGGGAGAAGGACTGGCCCAGCGAGGGCAGGGTATTGTTTACTTTAACAACCCACATCAACTCCTAAACAGACTTGAATTACTCGGTGGTTCAATTCTTGCTGGAAATAATGGTGTGATACCTGAGTTTTCTCAAATAGCACATCTTCTCAACCAAATGAAAGTAATCTCAAAAAAACAACTAAATGATTTAAAAAAAAATTATATATTAATTAAATATAAATGGAAGAACGAGCTATCCACATTTCCTCAATAAACAGGGAAAAAAGAGGAACAAGCAGGCCTGGTGATTTTACTATTAAGTTTAATCCATCTTTGAAACTTGACCCTGAAAAATCCCACCAATTTGCTCTTGATCGGTTGTCCATGACTTACTCTTGGTACAACATTAGAAGTGATTATGGAAACAATATAATAGAATATACTCATGATGGATCCACCTGGCAAACAATTACTTTTACAGATGGAATGTATTCCTACTCAGATGTCAATGATTACATTCATCAGTACATGAATCAAAAAAGTCATCACACAACAGATTCAAAAGGAGAAAAAAAGTATTCAATCAATCTAACTTTTATTTTATCTACCTATAGAGTGTTAGTATCACTTGATGGTGACTATCAACTTGATTTGAGAGGAACAGAATTTGGAGACCTAATTGGATTTGAAAAGAAACTTGTTACAAGAACAGAGTATGGAACAAAACTACCAAATATCACAAATTCGATTGATGTATTAAATATCAACACAACCGCAATAACTGATAGCATTGTAAATGGAATAAACACAAATACCATTGCTGTGATACCAACTGATAATCTCACAAGGTCTTATCCATTTAAGTTTGAACCTAAAAGACCATTGTTTTGCCCAGCATCTACTTTTCACATTGATGAAATGGGAATCTATGTGACAGACTCACTTGGAAGACCAGTAAATTTTAATGGTATTGATTGGTTTATGACTTTAATACTCCATTCAATGTAAGCGGGGGCACCTACGGTTACCCCTACACCCCCCTCCCTTAGCTAAGTTTAAACTGAAACTTGACCCTGAATTGGGGAGATATACAAGACAACACGTTTATGGAGAAGGAATGGTGGATGTGTTTAAATCGTTTGGTTATTTGGAAAAACAATGAAAAAAGCTGCTAAAAAGGGAGCAAAAAAAGCGGTAACAACAGCTGCAACAAAAACTGGTGAACATGTTGGTAAAAAGGCTGGTGATAAAATATTACAAATGTTATCAAAAGGAGGGGTGCAACCCCCCCCCCCCCAACCCCCCCTGCTAAAAAAGTTACTTTTAAAACAGTTCCAAAAACAATGTCTCAACGAGAGATAAATCAGAGAGTGAATGCCATTCTTAGTGGGCGTAAAATTATATAATTATTAAAATAAAATGAAGTCTTTTAGAAATCCAAAATATCTAGAAAGATATGAAGATGTTGTTTTTGACCTTGAACAAGCTTTAGCCGCACCTGGAAATAATGCTCATCAAACTAAAACAGGCCATAGATTTGTTGCTGATAACACAGGAGAAGCTACTCCTTTTGATTGGTATAACGCGCGATTTTCAGTAGATTTCAAAGTTGATCAGCTTGCTGCTGGAGCTAATATAGATGCTGATGGCGACCAAATGGGAATAGTAAATGGTAGTTCCAGTCTCATTGAAAAGTTATCCATCTTAGCAAATGGTAGAGATGTTTACAGTTGCAATTATGCTAATCATATGGTAAATATTAAGAATTTGCTTGAGTATAATCCATCTTATGTAGAAAGTGTTGCCACAAATGAATTTTACTATCTTGATACAACAAGACATGCTGAAAGAAATAAATACACAAAAAGGCAAGTAACTCACAGAAGGAATGCTGCTAATAATGCTGATGATGCAGGATTAATGTTGGATGATGTTGTACCTAATTATAACAAAGGTTTTGCAATAAGAAAAGTATTACTAGGCGACTCAGAAACAGTAAGATGTGAAATTCCTCTTAACAGATATTCGTTTTTTGAATCATTAGATGATAAACTTCTTCCAAATACAAAAATTGAGCTGAATATAGAACTAGAATCAGATAACAATCTTATCTGGCGAGCTGGTGGAAATGATTGTAGAGTTATACTAACAAGATTTCAACTATTTGTTCCAAGATTAACATTTAACTCAGAAGGACAAAAGTTGTACATGGAAAATTATCTCAAGCCCTACAAATGGCTTTATCTTAATGAAGTAGGAGAGCGATCAAATAACTCTCAACAGCAGACAGGTCATTTTAGAATTACAAATGCTATCTCAAAACCACGCCATGTCTTTGTTTTTGCAATTAACACAGCCAATATTGATTCACAAACAGCAAATCCATTTTTATATAATACGTTTGATCTACCAAACAATGCTAACGTGTCTCGCTGTTATCTTGAGGTTGGAAATGGAAATGAATACCCCGATATTCACTTTAAACCAGCTACAGATCCAGCTAGAGTTTTCAGAGAAGTAATGGGCTATGTTTACGCAAATAACGACTTTCAAGGTGGAACACTTCTCAATAGACCAAATTTTGAGTCTTTGTTTCCCTTTGTTTATTTTGACCTAACAAAACAAAAAATGGATATAAAAGATGGAGTAACAAAACTATCTTTTCATTATGAATTATCTGCTAATCCAAACGCTGATTATAATATCTACGCTTTGATACTTCATGAGCGAGTGGCAGAAATAGAACAACAAGGAGGAAAACTATTGCTTCGTGCTTAATTTTTAATCTAAAAATAAAATTAAAAAAATGGTAATTCCTTTTGATATTTATCCACCAGTAACTTTAGAAAAATATCCTTTTTTAAAAGAAAATAAATACTTTGAATATCTTATAAACTTAAATTCATCACAAATAAAAAAATTTGGAAAAAATATTGTAACTTTAGACCTCACATCTAATAAAGAACCTTTTAAAGTTTTTCTTACAAATACCCAAATTAAAAAAGTAGAAGTTGCGAAAAAACTGAGAAAAAAGCTGATTTAAAATTCAGTAAAACTCAGTTTAAAAAAACTTTGCCTTATGTTACTAAAATAAATCATTCTTTAATAACACAACGAGCTAAAGATCGACTTGAGATTTTAAAATTAAAAAATGCTAAGAAAGCAAAAAAATTAAAAAAAATAAAGCTACAAGACCGACTTGAGACTTTAAAAACAGAAAATGCTAAGAAAGCAAAAAAATTAAAGAAATTAAAGTCTTTGAAACCTAAACAAGGTCAAATTAATTTTGATAATTTTATTAAAAATACACTAAAAAATATAATGAACCTAAACCTAATAAGAAAAAAATAACAGATAAGATTAAATTTCCTGAAATTAATTTAATATAAATATTATAAACTATTGCTTCGTGCTTAATATAACCATTAAAATAAAATGAATTTTAAAGAATATAAAGAAAAAATCAATAAAGAAAGTTATCCAGATGACAATTTTTTTCTAAAGTATGATTCAAAAACTGGAAAAACTTACAAAGATGAAGAAATGTATAATATTAAAAAAAGATTTTCAGATATATTACATGATGAATTAAAATTCTATAAAAATATAATAGGAAATAAATACTATAGACAAATTATCTGTTTATCTAAAAAAGATTATGAGAAAGTAGAACTAGGTAAACCATATAATTTAACTGCATATGTAAGTAAAAAAAAAATAAAATACCAAATGCTCTTTTTCTTACAAAAAAACAAATAAAAGATTTAGTTATGGCAGAATATGAAGATGGTTATTTTAATTTAACTTTATCAAAAGATCAAATTGAAAAAACATTAAAAGAAACTCAAAATATAAATGTTAAAATTTCTAATATTCTTGATAAACTATCAAATGCTAAATCTAATCTTGAATTTAGAAGAGAAAAAAATCTTAAAAAATTCATAGCTGATTTAATGAAATATTCTTCCAAAACTCCCATGCTAAAAAGTAGGGAACAACAAGATAAAAAGGTAATTAAATCTTATTTAGATAAAAATAAAAAAAATTGGAAATTATTATGAAACTTTTATAAGATTAAACAATGTTGATTTGGTTAGGTTTATAAAAAATGCATCTCAGGTGATACTAATACTAGTTTTATAATAGATTTTGACTATAAAAGTAAAGTAAAAGATTTTTTTCCTTTTGTTGTTTATCTTACAGCTAAACAAAAAAGATTTTATTATAGTTGGTTAGGAACTAAGAGATTTGAATTAGAAATGTCTAAAACCCAATTTCATAAAACATGTTTTGCTAGCATAGTTATAAATAGAGATATTTATTACTATAAAAATTATGGTAATTTTCCACCTCCTATAAAATTTAATACAAAATTTATTGCTCCTCTAGCAATTGAAATGAAAAACTTAATAGATTTTGATGAAGATTCTATTCCAACAACTAACACTACAACTACAAAATCTATTCCAAAATCAGATCTTATTCCAACAACTACAACTACAAAATCTATTCCAAAATCAGTTCTCATTCCAACAACTACAACTACAAAATCTATTCCAAAAAGAAAAACACAGAAAAAAATAGATGAAATAATGACAAAAAATTTAACAGATTTTAAAGATCCATATAAAAGTTACACCAAAAATCAAAGTTTGAAAAAAATAAAAACTGAAGTACTAAACGCTTTAGTAAACGAAATTAATTACCCTCTTAGAAAAGATGTTCTTGGGATAAAACTAACAAAAGATTTAAAAGAAAAAATAAGTAAACTAAATTCAGAAGCAGCAATTGGGTTAACTTGGATTATTAGAGCATTAGTTCTAAGTAATACAAAAAAATTACCAGTTTATTATGAAAATAATAATTATTTTCAATTATCTAAAAAAGAAATAAAAGAAATTATTGAATTTTACTTTACAGCATTAGCTATACTTTTAAACTCAGCACAAAAATATTAATATAAACAAATAAATAAAAATGACATCTTATATTGAATATGGAGTAAAACTTACAGATGGTCAAAAGTCAAAACTGATGAGTGCAATAAGAAATAAATCACCACTAACTCTTCGGTTAAAACATTCTCATCTTCGAGGTTCTGATGGGTTGATGTTGACAAAAAGACAAATTAATAAAATAAAAAAAAATCACTGGCAAATGGTACAGGATCAAATATAAAGATAAGTAAAACTCAGATTAGAAAATCTGTAAAACATGGAGGAAACTTATTTTCATCACTCGCATCTCTTGGAGCAAAAGTACCACCATCTGCAATAAAAGGAATTTCAAAAGCTGTTCCTGCATTGGCAACTGGTGCTGCAACTGCACTTGGAGAACTTGGAATAAATAAAATATTTGGAAAAGGAATTACAATTCCAAAAAAATTTTTACCATTTTTACCCCCTTTTGCCCGAGAGTTTACCCGAGCACAAATAAATCAAATCAACAGAGCTCATAAAACAGGAGGACGGTTGGTTATCAAACCAACTCGTAGGCAAGTAGAAGGAGGATTTCTTGGTACACTTGCATCTATTGGAATTTCAATGGCAATCAGTTTAGTATCTAAGATGTTTGGATCTGGACTACAGGTTGATAGGGGAACGTCATCTGATACAGCAAATGTTTACATTCCACCCACACACGGTGAAGGTTATCCTTATCAATCTCCTCCCTTTTTTGGTACCTGGGAAAACCCAATAGGAATGGGGGTTAAAAAAAAAAAAGCCGGCAGGCCGCCCAAAGGCAAAGGTCTTCTTCTAGGAAAAAACAGCCCATTCAACTCAATTCCCATTCTCGGAACCATTTTGTAATTAAACCGCTTTCCAACTTTGACCTCATGGATTGGATAAAAAGACTTGGTATTAAACATTTTAGAGGAATACACAGTCGTGATGGTCTACCAAAAAAGATTAGAAAAGAATGTGGAATAATCAATCTAGATGACATGACTGGCCCTGGAACACATTGGGTTTGTTATAGAAATATAGACAATTTAGTTGAGTACTTCGATCCATTTGGCTTGATAATGCCAAATGAAGCACTGGAGTATTTTCATACGGCAAGCCCTTCTGGAAAACGTATAGTTTACTCAATGGATGTAATACAAAATCGCAATACTGTTCTCTGTGGTTACTGGTGTTTATATTATTTATTTGAGAGACAGCGGGGTAATAGTATTCTAAACGTAATACATAACCCACATTTTGATAATGACAACAGTGATTTTATAAAAGAGTATTTCTCTTAAGACTAAATATAAAATTTTATATTTAGTCTCCATCATCAGGCCCATCCTTTAGTTGTTTAACCCGCTCAACTTTTGTATTTAGATCTTTAACGCTATCAACTATTTCATCAAATTTTGAGTAAATGTCAATAAGTCTATAAAGTTTTTTCTTTTTATCACTATTTATTTTCAACCAAGAATATTCCTCATTTTTTTTTCTCCACATCTCACATTCACCAGCCATTAGCACTCTAGAAAGATCATCATTTTTCTTTCTAAGAGTCTCAAACTCATTATTTATTTTTGTTCTTACATCTTTCTCATAGTCTTTTAGTGTTTTAACATCCATCTTTTTTTCTATCTCAGAAAAGAATTTGGCTTCCATTTATTATATAAATAGATAATTACCTTTTACAACTTTATTAAGTTTACTTGATTTTTCACTTATTTTCAAATATTTTTATAAATCGAGCATCATTTTCCAATCTAGCAAAATCAGCGTATTCATAACTATTGTTTAAATTATTATATATCTTTTGAAGTTCACTGTTAAGAAAATTAGATCTAGTAGACATACTTCGTAAATGTATTTTATCTAAACATTATACTAAATGACAGAATCATATTGCATTGTAGATAAAAGAGTAACTCCTTGTACAGAGCCAAGCGGTTACCAACAAGATAAAAGAGGGCGTACTCAATTCTATTGTAGATGCGCAGTTTGTGGAAACAAAAAAGTTAGATATGTAAAAACAGGTTAAGTTTCTCAAACTGGAACTGGAAAAAAGAGAAAACGAAAGTCAAAAAACTAGTAAGCCCGTCTGAAGGGGCGGGCGTTTTTGATACTGTTGTTGGCACAGCAGTTGATGGCTTTGTTCATTATGGTTTACCTTGGATGGGTAAAAAAGCAGTTGAAATGGGGCGATATGGAGCAAGCGAATTAATGAGAAATAAAAAACTACAAAAGAAAGCTGTAAATTATGGGATTAATAAACTAACTCCATTTATTCAAGATTCTGTTGGAACAGCAATGGACCAACTATCAACCAAAGTAAGGCCAAATAAAAAGTATAAAACCGATAGGAAGAATTTAGACGGCCGATCAGGGCGAGGAGTTGGAGGTGGGGTAAATCCAACTTTGCAGTATGCTTTTGATGAAGCTAAAAATGGTGGGTATAAGGGTTCTATAGATCAATTTGCCAAAACAACTGGATTAACACATGAGTTAAAATTTGCATGGAATAAAGTAGCTAAAGGAGCTGTAAATAAAGCTATTCAGGCTGAAAAAAAACACCAAGATTTTGTAAAAAGTGGAAGAAGGCAGCATTTTGTAAATAGTTGGAAAGCAGTAAAAGAATTAGGTTACAAACATAAATACTTTACTTTCTATTTAAGTTTGACAAATAAACCACTTGGATGGACAATGGGATCTGGAGTTGACATTCACAAACAAATACTAAAAGTAGCTCCACGTAAAGGTTTTGTACTTCCTGGGCATAAATATACAGGTCCCGGAAATCCACTCGAGTCTAAATTGAAATATGATTCTCAAACAGGAGAGATTTTGGAAATATATGAACAACCAACTGGGCGAACAGATGCTGTATCTATGCAACACGATGTTGACTATAGTGTCTGTGCAAACAAACCCAAAAGTGAACAAGTGCAATGTAAAAATAAAGCTGATAGAAAAATGGCAAAATCATTAGATGCTATTCCTTGGAAAGAAAGACAATGGGGACATGCTCTTGCTAGAACTATGATAAATAACAACAAAAACTTGGAATGGGTTTAAACGCTCGTCGGCGTTGAGTGATAGTGATTGGACTCAACAATTAGCCGACGAACTTCACAAACCAATCACAAGAAACTTTCAAAAGAGATCAGTGGTCTCAAACGGGATTGATGAGATCTGGGCAGCTGATCTGGTACAAATGCAAAAGTTTAGTAAGTGGAACAAAGGGATTAAATATCTTCTAATGGTTATTGATGTGTTTAGCAAGTATGGATGGGTAATGGGGATGAAAGATAAGAAAACTGAAACTGTCAGTAAAGCATTGGAGGGCATATTCAAAAGTAAACGTAAACCAAAAATGTTATGGACTGATAAAGGTTCTGAATATCAGTAAACATTTCAAAGATTTTTTGAAAAGTAAAGGAATTAAACTATATCACACTGAAAATGAAGAGAAATCTAGTGTTGTTGAGCGATGGAATAAAACAATAAAAAACAGAATGTGGAAGATGTTTACTGTGAATAACAACACTGTTTACTGGGATAAGATAGATAAACTAGTTAATGATTACAATAATGCAAGACATTCCAGTGTAAAAATGACTCCTATTGAAGCGAGTAAAAAGAAAAATGAAAATAAAGTTTGGTCTAATTTGTATGGTGATTCTATTTACTTGAAACCTGGTAAACCAAAGTTTTCTATTGGTGATAAAGTTAGAATTTCTAAGTATAAGAGAAAGGTATTTGATAAGGGTTACACACCAAACTGGACAGAGGAGATATTTGTTATTGATAAAGTTTTACCTACAAAACCTGTTACATATAGTATTGTTGATTTAACAGGAGAAGAGATTAAGGGTTCTTTCTATGGAAAAGAATTACAGAAAGCAAAACAGCAGACATTTAGAATAGAAAAAGTTATTAGAAGGGATAATAAAAAGAAAATGGCATTAGTAAAATGGAGTGGATATCCTGATAAATTTAACTCATGGGTTAGCTCTAAGGATTTGGTGGATTTTTAATGTAAATAATGTATTAAAAATAAAATCCTATCATTTACTCAGTTTCTTCTTTATCAGATAAAACTAAGTCTTCAACTACTTGCTCACTCTCTTCCTCTTCCTCTTCCTCTTCAATTGTTAGTAAAGACTCTCTAGGTTTTAGTGATTTTACATAACACTCATGTACTTTTATTTGTAAAGATGTTACAGTCTTACTTATGAAGATTCCTTCTATTACAAGTGCCATTTTAACATTGCAGTACTGATCAATATAATTAAAAGGATTTAATTCCTTCTTTCCCTTTGTCTTAAATAGAGAAAGAATCTTCTTTGATTTCTCAGAGTAAATAAGTTTTGCGTATAAAACTGGTGCGGATGAAGGATCTATTCTTGTTTTCTTCTTTCCTTTCTTATCTACATATTCTTCATGTTTGTAATAAAACGGTGAAGTTAAAGTTGATGTTAGATCTGCACCGTATTCATTCTCTAGATGTTGCTGAGAGAGAAATGTTACATTGTTAATAGCATCAAAAAATGATCGCTCTTTAGTATTTGGCTCGCTATCTTTAGCCCAAAGACATACTGGCATACTATAACCTACTAACTTGTTTGTTTCTTGATTTTTCTTCTCATTCACACCAAAGCTGAAAAGAAGTGGTGTTTCAATTACAAGTGGTCCTTTCTTTCCATTTGGATATTTGACTTCAATTGGAATACGTTTGTATTTGATCTTGCTGTCTTTTACTTTGTACTCTTTAGCTTCATTAAAAACAATATTCTCTGGTGTAAGATAATCGTCACTTGATAATTGCATTTTTTATTATAATAATTTAATCTTTAAACCATAATTTATTTTTCTAACCATAGTAGATTTACAGACCAAAAATTACTCGATTCAGGATTAGTATAAGTTAACTCTCCCTGTTTATTTTGAATCTTTTTAGCTCGAGCTAGGTATCTCTCTCTCCTCTCCTTATCTCCATGTATAAGATAGTCTGGATATTGTGATGAGCCAAAATGAATTTTCTTTCCACTAGGAAGTGTTGTTACATATTTGTTATTCTTACGAGATTAATAATCTAGAGATTGAGCACCGAGTTCTTTAGCCTTTTTAGTTAGTTTTTTAAACTTTTTACCTGAAACAACATATTTATCATCATCTGACGAGGATGAGTGGTCTTTAGGGTCATATGTTGGATCCTCATCATGTCTATAACCATCATCAACTATAAAATCCAAATCTTCTTGTGTAGGAATATCGTTTTTGAAATCCATTTTATAATTTGATTAGATTATTTTTAAAAAATCCCTAATGAAACTTAAGTCTTGTAACAATAATTGTTATAAGACTTTAAATTACAATTAATCACCATCACTATCACTATCATCACTATCACTCAAAATAATATTATAATCATCATCACTATCTAGGTATCATCATTTCTTCTATTTTTATTTTATTATTAAATTTACTAAAACTTTCAAAAAACTCTTTTAAACCTGGATAATCATTTTCATACTTTTCCTCGTCAAACTCATAACTATCTGAATCGTAAAATAAATCCATGTAATCATCTAATTGTAATTCTAAAGACTCTATAAATCTAACATCTTTCTCTTTAAAATATAACTCACTAATATCATTAAGATATTCTATTTCTTGAGCTTTTAGGAATTTATTAAAATAATACATAACTTTTTTAGCTTGGGGTGTATTAAATATTTCCCCTTCTTGATCTAATATCTTTACAAATTTTTCACATGTCTTATCAATCCCTCTTATAAAAAGATATTCATTTCTATATCCCCTTGCATAATCTGGCATTTTATTAGTTTTTTTAATGCATTTCTGGTAATTCGAAGTTGTCGCCAGGATACCCATTTTACTAACTACTCACCCACTCTTTTTCGGGGTTAATTAAGATAACCTAGACCTCTTATCCTCTACAAGTATTGACGATCAAGGGAGGAAAAATAGGTGTCGATGTATTGTAACCTTAACGCGGGCCGGTATAGGTAATCAAGTTTATGGGTATTAATAGGAGTTAAAGCAAGGGCTAAATAGTTAGGGACGCTTTACCTGACCTTCTCCTTAAAGGATGAAGATCAAATTTAGACCCTATATCTTAACATTGTTTATACTCATAGTTAATAGCGTTGACTTTACAGGGAGTTGGTATAGTGATCTTTACATTAAAGTAACATTTCATGTAGTAATTTTTAAAAAGAAGCTTTCTGCGTAAGATCAGGCAACACATTTTCTCTTCTTCTGTTCGCTTTTAAGCTGATCAAGATATTTCATAAAACCAGACGGCGAGAGATAAAAACAAGCGCTCGCTGATACCAGTCAGTCATTATTTGTTTAATTTCTGGAAAGAGGAGTTACACGAGGAGTTACGGAAATGGAGGCAAGAAGCTTCCATAACACCCCGTGCGCCAGAACTCACTCTGTCTTTAGTTCTACTTTCCCAAAAAGAGAGATCTGAGTGCTAAATTAATGACACTCTCTACTCTCAGTCTCACCGAAAGCACATGAATAGTGACTGAATACGAGTCTTGGACAGAAGCATTTGCCCTAGCTTGGATTCCGGCAATTGAGAATATTGATTTTGCCGTTTAGGGGCGGGGTGGTACTGCTTGAAGTAGGGTGGTGCCACTTGTCAGTAGACTCGCTTCATTCCGACCTCGCTGTTTAACTAGTTACCCTCAATAGTTCCTTGTCTTCTTTGTACTTAACCCTTTAAGCTCCAAAATACACATACAAATTTTCCAGACTGATCTCCATACGTTTCTTTTAAGAATAGTTGAGAGAATTTGGTTTTAACATCATAGCGTTTTCCCTTTGGTGATCATTTTATTCTTTCTCATAACCTTTACTATTCATGCTCTGCTGATGTTGTTAGGAGAAAATTGATGTTGGTCAATCTTGGGACCAAAAGGGTGAAGAATAACAGAATCAAAGTGAAAACAGGAAGCTCATTGTGTTTACAAAGAATCTCTTATTTACTCAGTTTATTTATTTATTTATTTATTGCATGTTTTACTTTATGAATCTTTATGGCGAATACACTGTAAGTTGCATTCTTAGGATAGATTAAGTATAATGTAGCTGGACTTTTGAAAACATAGCTAGCGAAAATTGTAGCCTCTTGATTGAAGACAGCCAAAACACAAGTTTCTTAATTCTTGCTTCTGATAAGCCATAAAATCATACTAAGAAAGGAAAAGGAGTGGGAATTACGAAAATACAGGGAGGTGGGAGAAATGAAGGCGGAGAAAAGCAAGGACAATGGTTGCACTCTTAGTTTTTATATTGGCTGGAGATACTGTAGTTATTAAAATAAAAAAACTGGCGGAACCACAATATTTGGTCTTTCAAAAATCTAGCTGGAGAATAGACTGAAGTATTTTAAGAATTCCTCGGTAGAATAGCCAAAATATCAAAAGCAATGTTGTATAGATAGATCATGTAATAATCTTGTGCTTTTGACCTCGGTTGTGATAGTCATATGGGATAAGATTGACATTGATTATCCGCGTTGTTTTTTAAAAAATTAAGTCACATCACTATTTATTGCCAGCGGTTGACTCACCTTCTTTGATGACGTCACAATTCAAGCCTTTCAAAAACAACAAGGTCTGTTTTACCAGCACTTCTCTCTTGTCAGTGTAATGATTTTGTAGCCGTGCAGTTATTAAACGTTGAGGTGATCCAAGTTTGTTTGGCATGTAGTGTAGTAATTATTGAAAACAACATGAGTAAAAAAGCGAGATATATGGCAATTTTTTTATCATCTCCTTGCTCTCTGTTGATAGCTGTGTCTTCCTTCCTGCCCTAGGCTATTTGCGTTGTCACTAATGAACAATAAAAGTTTCGTACGATGTTTTCCTGTTGCATGATTGATGTGGGGATGGACGATAGCCGTTCATTGCTTTTCGGATGGTCGTCAGGGGCGTAGCCGGGATTTTTCTAGAGGTACGCACAATTTTTCAAACCCTCCTCCCCTCCCCCTTAAAACAACGTTCTCATTTAATACTTTATACTGATGAACAGTTACAACTTATAGATATCTCTAGCAACCACAATTTGCCGTCTGTCCTCTTTGAATTTGTATATCCTGCATCTTGCTACCATCTGCGCCCTTCTCTCTGCCTTTTCTCTAAAATGTATCCACCACTCGTCCTTTCTCTGAAAACCGTTGGTGGTACTTGTAGACGTTGTAAAAATAAAACAACTCAAACAGCAGCTCGAAATTGAGCCCCCTGTCCAAGTTGATTAACAAGCAGCTATAGTTTTCAGAAGTGATAAAATTTCTCAATTTGTCTTTTACTGTTTATCATATTGGTACAAAAAACAGTAACTGCGTGCGAGGGTCCGTATAAAAATAAAACTTTACCCTCAGGCACAATTTACAAGTGCATTCATTGTTTTGACTGACGTTTGGCTGTTTCAAAATATTCTTAATTACACAAACACTAAACAAATGCGAGGTGGCCATCACCAGGATTCATATTGTGTTTTATGAGGGTGACATCTCACTGCCAGTCGTTTCGAGGGGAGAGTCCCCAGTAGGTTTTTCGGGATCCGGGATTTCCATTATTTGAAACTCGGGATTCGGGATTTGCAAGAAAAATCGGGGCGAGTTTCGAGATTGAAAGTATGCACGGGAGGTGGGATGCCAAACATAACCCTCGGGATTACGGGATTGCACGAAATTTGGGGTCGGGATTACGGGATTGAAGAACCCTATTGGGGACCCTCCTTTTCCATAGTAGGGCTATGAACGGACGGACATTCACATGAAACCAGGTTATCTAAAAAAAGGGATCCTTTTAATTTTACATATACAGAACTCCACCTACCGTCCCTAGCCTACATAACAGGCGTTTTATGAGCCAAGCGAGGTGAACGCGGCATTGTGCGCGAAGCGCTAGATGAAGGGAGGAGAAACGCTTTATTTTTCTCCTCCCCTAGTCTCGCACTTCGCACTCGTTGCGCGCAAAATTCCGCGCTCGTCTCGCTTGGCTCATAAAGAGCCTGTTATGCAGGCTAACCGTCCCAATCCTTGCACAGACAAGGTTTTAAAGACTTCAAAACTATTTTAATGCACTGTATTATAAGCGACAGGTCCAGGCCACATCACTGTTCAGTGTTCCCGGTCTAAATAACAGGTCAAGAGTACTGATAACTGCTCCATCGATAAATTACCAAACCACACAGATTCCCCTCAACAACAACAACAACAACAAAAATTTTATTGTACCCAAAGCAGAATATTATAGTTATTTACAAGTTGTTAAATTAATCAACTAACTAAAAGGGGTACTGACTTCCTGAAATAACTAATAAGTTAAAAATGCCAAGAAGCCAGATTCAGTAATCGATCTAATAGAGCAATTTGTTAAGAGGATAGGGCTAGGAGATACTTTTAATGCTGTTGGACTGACTGTTTGATTGATTAACTGTCACTGGCTAACGGTTTGAATTGTTGATTGACTGATGGATTACTGTTTCATAGATCAACTGACTGGTTAACTGTTTGAATGGTTGATTGACTGCTGGATTACTGTTTCATAGAGCAACTGACTGGCTAACTGTTTGAATGGTTGATTGACTGATGGATTACTGTTTCATAGATCAACTGACTGGCTAATTGTTTAAATGGTTGATTGACTGATGGATTACTGTGTCATAGATCAACTGACTGGCTAACTGTTTGAATGGTTGATTGACTGATGGATTACTGTTCATAAATCAACTGACTAGCTAACTGTTTGAATGGTTGATTGACTGATGAATTACTGTTCATAGATCAACTGACTGGCTAACTGTTTGAATGGTTGATTGACTGATGGATTACTGTTTCATAGATCAACTGACTGGCTAACTGTTTGAATGGTTGATTGACTGATGAATCACTGTTCATAGATCAACTGACTGGCTAACTGTTTGAATGGTTGATTGACTGATGGATTACTGTTCATAGATCAACTGACTGGCTAACTGTTTGAATTGTTGATTGACTAATGGTATAAGTGTTTGGTTGAATAACTGACTGACTAACTGTCTGAATGGTTAATTGACTGATTAACTGAGTGTTTGATTGATTAACTGACTGGCCTTAACTCTTTAAATGGTTGACTGACTGCTGGACTGACTGTTTTATGTTTAAATTTCAATTTCATTTGTTTTGGTTGAGACAGAAATGATAAGAAAATGAGTTGAGTGGTACGTGATATTTTTCTTACAATCCTTGAATAAGCACTGCTTTTTCTGACTGGGCAATGTGTTTATTTGAGGATGTAAATGTTATTGATTATTTTCTTCCTTGTCGGGCTTTTAATTATGGGTGGCATTAATTGAGTACAGTGAATTAATACGGTACACGTATGTCACACATGATATATGGACACAAGTACATATAACTGTAAGAAATTTAGGAGAAAATAATGTTTACCTTGTCTTCAGAGCTGCCTTTTCTTGCTGATCTTGTTTTCTGAATTTATTATCTTGCTCTGCAGGTTGCCATTTTATTCCATTTCATCAAGACTCCCAAGTCCATTGCTGAAACAAAATATTATTCATAAAAATTAATTTGACTTGTTTGACTTGTCTTTAATATGTAACAGTACATTATACTTCTCAACTGCATATAAATGTAGAAAGTGAGATCTATGCACATGCGATGGACTCCCCACACGAAAAACCTACAGAAAAACCACTATGTGCTGCAAACACCTCTTGTAAGTGGCTAACTCCAATACAGTGACCACCAACCAACAACAAAAAAACATTTACAATCAAATCATTACAGTTGGAACCTCTCATAACAAACACCTCTCTTGAACAACTGTGGCCACTTTTTTGGATGACAATTTTGGTGTTTTCCTTTGTTTTTATCTTCCAGTAAGCAACTACTTTGTTTTTATTCCTATATTCACCATTTATTTTATTGCAAGTGAAACACACACAGAAAAAAAACAAAAATTACACAGAATAAATAAAGTAATAAAAACAAAAAACAAAAAAACAAACAAACAAACAAATAGCGAATTTACACACTTACATGGCAATATACTTACAAATATTAAAATACGTTACAGCAGTGCTAATTCCATATATTACTGTACTTAGTATGATCTATAATTAATTTTTACATTTTTTTTCTTTTTTGGTGGTGAAAGTAATATAAATACTCATGGTAGGTGCACATATTACTAATTTATGTTTTTGGAGTTAGGAGACAAGACCCAGCGAGGAAAAGAAAGGTTTCCATTTTTTTGTATTGCGCGGTGTCTTATTTTGTAATTGGTATATATGTCTCAGATAAAACAAGAAATTGTTGTGAATTGGGAAACATTCTTTTGATCTGCATATCCAGATAAAGTTCTTAGCTATAAGATAACAGAAGTTTATATCAGGGGCACCCAACGGCAATTTTCGGGAAAATATCTGTTCGGAAGACGATTTGAGATCTAGAATTTTCGGAGCATTTGTTGTAAAATTTCTTGCTTGCCTGCCTCTCCTAGGATTTTCGAACATCTACAAAATGGTATAATTACTCATTTTTAACGGATTTTGACCCTAAAAAAGGCCACCTAGAATTTTCGGGAGCCTTTTCCTGGCTGAAATTTTCGAGAAGGTAAGTTTTTATCCCTATAATTTTCGGATCACTAGACTTTCAGCTAGGAAATCCGAACAGATGAAAAGTTTTTAGGGGATAAAAATATGCCTATATCTACCGTTTGAATACTAAACTACGTTCAACAATGCTATGTTAAGTGGTTTTGAACTATATCCTCGTTGGGTGCCCCTGTTATATGGAGCTTAAAGGAAGAGCTGTCTGGCGTTAGGCCCAAAGTGGTAGGCATGTCTAAGTAACTGCCTGGTTGGAGGATCTGGCACGACTGAAGCCATATCGAGAAATTATCCCAAAAATTTTTGTTTTTTTGGCATTTCCAAAATAGATGCGTCAAATCCTCTTTCTCGTCATGGCAAAAAGTACATTTTCCGTCCTCTTTAACTCCTATTTTTTGCAGATAGCTGTTAGTTGGTAAACGTCTGTGTAAAAATCTGAAATTAAAATCAATTAGTTTTGAGCTCGTTGTACAAGTGTTTGCTGCTTGAAAAACGTTTCTCCAGTCAGCATTTTTATCGGTTGAAGAGTGGATGTCTTTATGCCATTTGTCTATACAAGATATGGGTTTTTCACTTTTATTTGCTGTTAGTTGCTTGTAAGCAATTCTAGATGATTTTTGGCTTTTGAGAAATTTGTTAAGAGGACTTTCATACTGCTGATGTGTTCTCGGGATTTGTCGTTGTAAAGATTTCACGGCTGAGACGATTCCGAAAAACATTAAGGGTTTTACTCGAATGTTATATCTGTTCTGAAAATGGTCGAGGGAAAAAAAGTTGAGAGAATTCTCGTCCATTAGATGTTTAACTTTTGTTATACCCTTGTTAAGCCAATTATTGCAGAAAACTGGTGCGTTATTTATTCTTAATAATGAATTTTGTAACAGAGGTAGAGATAGAAAATGATCTTTTGACACTATTTTCCTCTCGAAGAAAGTGTCAGACCAAATTTCTACAATTTCTTTGATAAAAGGGTCTTCTATCTTTAGCTTATCAATATCCTTTCTGTTAAGATTTCCTAATTCGAAAAAAGACTTCCCCCGTATTTTCCCAGCGCCAGATTAAAGAAGTTTTTCCATTTGCCACGGTTTCCTGAATCTAGATACTTTTTAATCCACGTAGCCTTGAGTGATTTGTTAAAAGAGGCAATATCAATCATTTTTAGTCCTCCTTCAGGGTAGTCCTTGATCATGATCGAGCGTTTTATTTTATCCTTTTTGCCGTTCCATAAGAAATTGAAACAAAGCTTGTTGATCTCTTTTATTGCTTGGTGATTCGTTTGCAAAGGTGTGAGTATATAAACCAGTTGGGATGCTACAAGGCTTTTTAGTACTGTTATTTTCCCTATTAAGCTAAGTCTTCTAAATTTCCAGCATCCCAGGATAGTTTGGATTTTTGCCAATTTCTCGTTGTAATTGAGAGAGAGTGTTAACTGGTGATCTGTAGAGAGCCACACGCCTAGTGCTTTGACCTTTCCCTTTTGCCATTTAAAATTTTTTTCCGGACAGAGTTTCAGGTTGCAGTTTCTTTTAGAACCTATCCACAAGGCCTCTGTTTTCTCATTGTTCAGCCTTAGGCCAGATATGTTCCCAAATGCTTCTATCAGTAACAGTGACGCTCTTACTGATTCTTCAGTTCCATCTAAAATGAGTGTCGTGTCATCCGCATATTGACTTACTTTAACTTCGGTAATATAGATTTTGATGCCCTTTATTTCTTTCTCATTGCGAATAGCTTCAGTGAGTATTTCTACGGACAGTATGAAGAGATAAGGCGATAGGGGGCAGCCTTGTCTAACACCTCTACTTAACTCAAAGAAATTGCTTGCCCATCCATTGTTTAGTATACAGCTTTCAGGATTGCAGTAAAATAGTTCAACCCAGTTTAACAGTGAGGGGCCAAACCCAAAGTGCCGTAACGTTTGGTTTATGAATGACCACTCTAACGTGTCAAAAGCTTTTTCAAAATCAAGGAAAAGAAGTAGACCAGGTAAACCTTTGTTTTCTGCATACTTAATAGCACTATCTAATGTGCGTATATTGTCACTGATACTACATCTGTTTTTAATAAAGCCTGACTGATCTTCTGATATAAGTTCCGGTAAAACTATTATAGCCTTTGACGCAATCTTATAATCGCAGTTTAATAGCGTCAATGGGCGCCAATTTTTAATCAGGTTGGGATCTGCGTCTTTCTTTGGTATAAGCTTGACAATTCCTCACCTTTGTGATACAGCGAGTCTTCCTGCTTGGTAAGAAAAGTTTAGGGCCTCTGTTAGTGTTTCGCCTACGTCTTTCCAAAAAACTTTATAAAATTCACACGGCAGGCCATCAGTACCAGGTGTTTTTTCCGTGGCCATACCGTTTAATGCTTCCAAACACTCTTTAGAACTTAAAAGACCCTCACAGTGCTGTTTTCTTTCTTCTCTTAACACTTCTCGTGTAGGTGGAAAGAAAACTTCCGCGTAATCGTTAACTTGTACTTTTGAACTGTAGAGATTTTTATAAAAGGTCTCGCACTCGTGTAAGATTTCCCTGTCGGATTGGATTAAGTCTTTGTCATTAACTTTCAGTTGGGTAATTGTTCCTTGTTTGCAGTGTCTCTTCTCTAAGTTTAGAAAGTATTTAGTGTTTTTTTCGCCCTCATTGTACCATCGCGATTTAGATCTTAGAATAGCCCCTTTTGTCTGGTATTCGATTATGGTTTCAAGTTCCCGTCTTTTCTTTTCTAACTCTGACCATACATTTTGGCAGTCAGTGGTATCAATGTTGGCGGTCTGCTCCTCCAGGATTTTGATTGTCTTTTCTATATCATCTTGTTTTTGAAACATTTTTCTCTTATTTATTCTGCCAAACTCAATTGATGTCTCTCTAATTTTCATTTTTATCATTTCCCACAGTAAGTTTGGATCGACAGTATTATCCAGTGCATGTTTATCTTTAGTTTGAATTATAATGGATTGTATTTTCTTATATATTCTTCGTCCTTTAGGAATGAGGTATTTAGTTTCCAGAAACCCTGTCCTCTCATGTTATTATGCGTCGAAATTTGCAACGTGACCAATGAATGATCTGTCTTATAACCAGGGGCTATATCTGTGTTGATTGAGTTGCAAGATGTGCATTGACTTACGAGAAAAAAGTCAAGTCTGCATTGTATTTCGGGGTTCTTTTGTCTCCATGTAAATCGTCGTTATTCAGAGTTTTGTATTCTCCACACATCAATACGGTCTAAGTCTTCGCAATAGCTATTTATGACTTCCAACGATTTCTTGTGGGTTTTTGGAAGGCCGCCTTTTTTATCTTTCTCAACATCCAAAACTAAATTATAGTCCCCGCCAATTATGACCTCATCGCACTTAAAATCTGCTAACCGCTCAAAGACCGAGGTAAAAAAAGTTGGGTCGTCGTTGTTTGGAGCAGATATATTTGCCAAGGTTAATTGTTTCCCATTTGTAATCAAGTAACAGATCATATAGCGTCCCCCAGGGTCGCAGTATGTTCGCGAAATTTGAAAGGTGAAAGTATTGTTAAACAATATGATAACGCCTGCCTTTTTGCTAGAGCAGCAACTGAAAAGGGCCTGATAACCCCATTCAGCTCGCCAGTCATGCATATTATTTTCAGTACAATGAGCCTCTTGAATAAGATATATGGCCATTTGTTTTTTATCGGACCTCTTTTATGGAGAGAACCCTTGTGGTTCAATTCTCGCAAGGGGCCACCTCCTGTAAGCAGCCAGTTTATTTTATTTTATTAGCTTCGCCAAAAAAAAAAAACAAACAAACAAACAACCAAGCAAACAGAAAGAACGTTGGCAGGGACACTGCAAAAGCTGTGGCCAATTACAGCGGGCCCGGATCTTAATTAATCTTATCATTTTGATTGTTTTCTTATGTGAAGTTCGATCGTAGTACAAGGCACTTTATTAGCCACATTAAGAATGGCTCAGCTTGTTTTAAGCATTTTTCTTCCCATATTACATGCAAAACGAACCTGTGTTCACGGATACCAACAAAGGTCCATAGAATTCTCACTAGTTTAAAGTGCATGTTTCATTGTAATCCAAGTTATTACTGCGCTTTTCAAAAACACGTAAACTCTGAAGTACAAAAACCAAGTGGCAATTGCATTGTACTCTGCCATCAATCATCTTTAGAGGACCTCCTAGGAAACAGAACTTTACTTAAAATGGTTCAAAAGGTCAGGGTTGGTGTTCTTCTGTGTAAAAACATGCAGGGTTTGAGCTAGGATTTGATCACTGGGGGACAATTTGTGCCCTTGGCTAAAATTTTGGGGGACATTTTCATTTTTAGGGGGACAGAAATTTGTACACCCTTCTGCTGATCCAAAGGGGTTTGTCTTCTTAGCAGGACTTCTGATAGGTCTCGGAGAAAAAAGTCAAATTTCGCGGGATTTTTAGGGACAAATTCGCGGAAAAATCGGCTGATTTCGCGGGAGTTTTCGGGGCAAACTTCACCGAAAAGCAATCCCCTTGGCCATTTTTTAAAGGGACAATTCCAATTGCAGTGCGGGATTGGCGCAATGGCGCGGCCTGGCTCAAACCCTGAAACATGACAGCAATTTTTTCGGTCACAATAATTTTTGTGAAGAAAATGGGGGTTGCACACACATTCAGGGAGCTACTAACATAACCTACAGCACCGTTGTTTTAATCTTTGATGAATCTGGCCTTTCATAACCAGTCTCATCAGACAGGGTTGGTCATAAGTCCTGGAAGAGCACACCTAGAATTATCTCATGATTTAAAACATAAGCTTTATCCTTTAAGCACCATTGGCTAAATAAAACGGGTTTATTTTGTGCGAAATAGCCTTAAATTTAGGGCCGGGTCTTACCGTCTACAGATGTAAATTCCACAGATCAAGAGTACAAGTCCCTGCTCCATCATTAAAATTACCAAAGCACGCAGATTCCCTTCGATCTAATAGGGCATTTTGTTAAGAGGTTAGGGCTAGGAGACACTTTTAATGCTGTTCGTTTGTCTGTATCATGGTGATCTGAACTCTGACCTGTGGAAAAGTGACCTATAAGCTTACCTCACAAATATAATTTTGACGACGTCTGCCATGGCACATCCGTGAATATTTAAGCCATAAATGAAGTCAAGTGTTGAAGAATGAGTTTAAGAGCCGACGGAGATCAAATCCGATTTCCTACAGTGCAAATAATTTCACTCTGGGTCCAATTTAACTACAGACGTGTCACACGTTTTCAGTTTGATCTGTCGCCATATTGGTTTCTCCTTAGGACCCAGTCCTCTGGCGCGTGAGTCTCGCGCGGGAGCTTCCACAGCACTCGTCTCGCGTTTCTCGAGCACTCGTAAAACGCGCTCTAGTGCGTCAAACAAGGAGACCGTCAACTGGATATCTTTTCAGTAATAAGAAATAGAGCATCAAGAACTCCAACTTCCCAGTTGAAACAACGCGTAGTCAACTTTTCAAACAATATTTTGACTGGCCAGACAAGCCTTCTTCAGGTTTATAGATGTTACCAGTAACGTTCATTTTTTTTTTAAAAAAAGGTAATTACTCTATAGACTGTTGTAATTCCTTTGAAATGACCTGTTAATTTCGTTTTACTGCAAAAGGAGTGTTGTTGTTGTGTTAATATTGTTGCTCGACGACAAGGAATTTATTATTGAAAGTAGATTTTTTAATTCCGCTCTGCATTGCTGGAGAAAAAAAGGAAAACGAAAATACAGGACTGGACTTTCCTATAAGCATTGAAAACTGGTTTAACCTAAGCACAATTGAACACGTGATAAACATTATTTTTTGCATTCTGAGTGTGTGGTTGTGTTTTCTTGTTCTTACTGTTGTCTGTTTATTTTCCTTTTTTCAGTGTAGTTCGTTTTCCGTTTCATCCTCAGTCTGAGTCTTTTTCCGATGCTTCATCTTTTTTTTTTTTTTTTTTGCCTTTTATACTTGTGATTTTGTTACTTATATTTTTGAAACCCCATTTTTTTGTGTGTGTACAAATCGGCCTTCCAGCCATACGAAACGGTACGTATGTCATGTATGGGACATATATTGTACCAACTTTACTTCACTTCTGCTTGGTAGCTTGTTACTGTAGAGAGACTTCTCGTAGTTTAGTAAACCACAGCTAACTTCAACCCCGAGAGGTACTTTAGGAATTTTAGGGTGGGGATGTGCCGCTGGAACCCTTAGCCCATACCAGAGCTAGTTCAGCTGAATTTTGCTATACCCTATACTAGACCAAACTCCCCAAATCCTCCCCAATCATAGAGCAGCTTTAAGGCTGAGTTGCGTAAATTTAAACTTGCCGATTTGATTTTTTTAAATATATTTTTGAGTAGCAATTCGCGGTTTTCAGACTAAAATCTCCAACCAATTGATCAGTTTCCTGGAAAATGATATCCTATTCTAGAACCAATCTCTCTGATTTATATACCCTACTCCCAGAGTAAACTGCTTGAATATCATTGGGCTATATAGATATGTGCCACTGTGAACGTATATGAGCCGTTACCCCCGGGCTTCAACCCGCTTGCTAGGATAACCTCAGCACTTACTTTGCGAAAAGAAAAAGTTGCGTCTATAACTGCGATGATCTTCTTTCATATAATTCTTCACCCCGCAGTTCTCATATATGTCATATATGGGGGGTACCTTTTGACCAATCTAGGGCCAAGGTCAATTCAGGCTAAAGGTACTTGGCCCAAAAATAAGGTGGTTTCCTTCGGCCCCATCCCTAAATTCGCCACTGTATAAAGAAACCACCCGTAAGCTGCGTAGCAGGTATTAACTAAAAGGGGAATGGGATTGAGGAGAGCGCGAAGAGTGGAAGTGGATTTTTTTTAACGCTCATATTCTGAGAGTCTATTCTAACTCGCGTCCCAACCAGTATTGAGGGTCCCCAATAGGGTTCTTCAATAATCCCGTAATCCCGACCCCAAATTTCGTGCAATCTCGAGGGTATTTTTGGCATCTACCTCCCGTGCATACTTTCAATCCCGAAACTAGCGAATTGTTTAATTAGTTTTTTCTTCACTTTGACATTTGTGTAAATCAAAAAAAAAAAAAAAAAAACATCGTTTTCGGTTGAGCTGCGTTCGGTGATACTTTGATTCAAAAAAAGGTATAACCAGATTTTGACCTAAACAAACTTATAGGGGTCAAACAATTGCTGAATACTTAGCGCGTCGTACGTTTGGTATAATATGGCGGTGTTAAAACTTTACAGAGTACCCAGTGTATGGTGAGTAATACTTAGGCTAATTACAAGTACATCTCTTGCGAAGCTTAACACAGTAGAAAATTTTGCAGTGGTGGGTCGGTTCGCGTAGAAGAAAAAAAAAGGCCTTGTAATTGAGTGAGCAAATAATCAAGAGAAAAACTTGATTGTTTTTGGAGAAATTTGCAAATGAAAGATGAAACTGACCAATGAAACTGTCAGCACCTGCTTGAATTAAGTACCTTTTTTACTGTTTAGCGGTCGAAACCGACGATTCCAAGTGACCTTGCTATTTTCCTACAAATTAAGCAATAAAGTGTTTGTATGTGACCTGATAAACGACAATTACCCACCGTTGTGATTAGCCGATAGTAGGACACGTGCGCGTGGGGGTCACGAATGGGATCGGATATAGTAAATTAAAACAAACAGTTTAAATCGCAAACATCACAAGAAACAAACATGCTGAGGTATAATCTATTTAAATGAGGTTCTATCAGTGGTAGTTTTCATATCATTTGATTTCTCATTTCGATCGTTTTTTCGTTTCCTACGTGCATTACATGGCTGCCCTGTACCCTTTTCTGTAATTACATCTCTCTCTCTTTTTTTTAAAATCGTTTGCTTGCTCTCCCCTGTAATTTAATGAGAAAAACACCCTGGATGCCCAAGCTATTTTTTAACTCCGAGTTTCGAAGGAAAAGTTATCGGCTGAAATTCATTGCAGGAAACTCAGAAGCAGGTGGCCGGAAACCGGCCAAATAACCCTGCACATCCGCACAATACCAAAACTCGCATAATTTTAAAGATACTTTGAAGAACGCTGCAAAGTCTTAAGGCAGTTTCAAGGTTAGTAAATTCACTAGCTATAACGGCAGATTAAGAGCTTATAACGCGGGAGTGAGAAACTCTTAAACTAGGCCTATGTCACAGCGTTTTCACTGGCCGATTTATTTTTAGATACATTTTAGAGTCCTTTTTCTACGGAAATTTGAAGCTCCGCTCCATTCATCAGCGCATTGTAAATATATGATACCACAAAGGAAAACTTAACGTTATTAAAAGGTCAAAAATGAAATTTTCAGGGGTTTTGGTAATGCTTCTTGATTTGTGGGACATGGAAGATATTCTAAAATTTGCGCCAAAATCGTTCAGATATTTGTTTTGCTCAGGTAAGAAAGTAAGGTATTTACAAGCGAAAGTAGCGGGAAAAGGGGCAACAAACTGAGTGCACAATCTGTGATCGTTGTTTCTCGTTTCCGTGAACGGTAAGAGCACGTAAAGTGCAAATGCTTGATTTTTCTACCGTGTCACGCCGGAGGTTTGAAGACATAAATGGTTTACTACATTTTTCAATAATATGTGACCTCCTCAAACTAAAAATTTAATGAACGGTCACGTTATTACCTTTTAAGGACATCTCAGGTAGCAAAAGGATTCGTACCAGCTCAAGGAGGGGGGGGGGGGGAGGGGGGCGGGGGGAGGGGCACTCTCTTTAATGACATATACGGGGAGGCAGTGCCCGAAAGAGGTACATTTTTCAGGGGTCAGGTATGTCAAAGGGTAGGGAATTCACGAATTGAAGTATACGAAAGGGTAGGAATATCTATCATTTCAGTATTGAAAAGACGCGCCTTGTGGCGGGGTACCATTTTTCAACGGAAAGTATACGAAACAGTAAACTTCTGATTACAAGCCTTGCGGGGCTTATACAACTTCGTACGTGGTTTTAGGAGGGCCTATAAACAAGAGGCTTACTATTTACTTACTATTTTGATCAGCATAGCCTGCGGGGACCAATCGCCGCTATGGGGAAAAATGGCAAAAATTGGAGTGAAAATCGGAGAGTACTTTCATTTCGGGTTGATCCTCAACATTTAGTTTAAGGAATTATTTGAGGGGTGCCTAGTCCCCCTACGGCGTTTTCCCAGGCCGTGTCGGTCAATGCACTTCGGTGACGTATTCGAGGAGAACACGCGGGCTAGGATCACGTGACCCGAAACGCATTGACCGCGCGGAATAATGAGGCCTGGGGACTAGGCAACTTCGATCTGACATTTGCCGCTTGCCTTTAGCGTTATTCAAAATCTCACCAACAACCGAGGTTGATCACGGTTACAAAAAGGGGAAACTGCTGCACTGCCCGAGCCTGAGAAAAACAGCCTACATTTCTCGACGCCACCAATGGATTCCGCGCGAAATAACGTCTGAGAAACGAGCGCAGAAATTCCATACTGAAGACGTGTGACTACCCAGATTTGGGTCATGAGGAGCCGCATAAAGTCTTTTTACTAATTGCCTTGAGTGACGGTTGCTATGCTCAATTTCCTGTTATAATTAAGTGCTTCTGATTGGTCGTGTCGCGTGGAAAATCAACCAGTCAGAAGGCCTACCCGGATCTAGGTAGTGACGCGTCATCAGTATGGAATTTCTTCGTTTGTTTCACAGACGTCATTTTGCGGGGAAACCGTTGGTGGAGTCGCGTCGCGAAATGTCCGCTGTTTTCTTAGGCTAGCACTGCCCTTGCGCGCCTTTTGGTCGGTATACAGTCCTCTATGACTGGTGTAGTTATAATTAAATTTCAACCCTGCTCGCCATAGAGCCTCCAGTAGCTCAGTGTTTAGAGCTTCCGAACTAGTACTCAGAGGGTAGTGATTTTTTCGGTATATAGGTTGCTTTTCTGTGCATCAATACAGCGGCACTTACAACTGCCATTTTGCCATTTGTTTTAATTTTTAGACGTTGTGTCAAATGATAACATGAAGCTGATCCAGTTTGTTATGATCGTTTTCTGCTTCTGTCATCAGTCTCCAAATGCCTTTTCGTGTCCCCAAGATGATGATCCTTGCGGTGACTTCCAGCCGTTTTACGAAATGGCGCTAAAAGGACATGTCTTCCAGACGCTAAAAGTTCCAAGTTCACTTTATTGTTTAGAAGCTTGCAAGCACGAGGCAAGATGCCAGAGTTTCAACCACGTCATGGGAAAAGACACCTGTGAGCTCAATAACCGCACAAAAGAAGCAAGACCAGAGGACTTCATCTCAGACGTTACCAAGTTGTACTTGAAAAAGCCTAAGAATAGAGGTAAATTGTAGAAGAGTCAATTTACTGCATGACAAATATAAGATTTTAGGAAACTCTCCACCTACCCCTCCCTTTACTCGATATTTTTCCTTAAGTGTAAAGGTAGGATGTTAAAGTTGGGTACTGTTATGGGAGGAATACTGAGGTGGGCAGTTTTTAGAGTCTCTAAAAGAAGCCTCTATGAGACGGACACCTCCCCCAAACGTACACCTGGAGTTGGTTCTCACCTTCGTCATTCAGTCATCTTCTTTGTCGCTCTATAACACGGACAGAGTACAACTAACTAGCTGAGATGGACACTAAATGGCATTGAGTCCCTCTCTCCGCCGCAGAGCTGAGGCTCGCGATCCGTAACAACAATTGCTACAGATTTTACTTGTTATCAGGTGATATCTGGTTGTAATAGAGTTAATTTAAGTCTTGTCTTGTCTTGTCTAAAAATAGTAAGCGCGGGGTGGACGATGAGAGGAGAAAAAAGGCAGGAGCCCGGCCTGTTGTTCTGTCTTTCGCATTCTTATCGTCTACTGCGCGCTTTTTTATTTTCCTCCCCCCATCCTCCTCTCGACGCAAGGAGGCTTCTGCAGATGAAAGAGAGGCAGTAGGGACTTTAGACAGTGACCTTTTCAGCGACGAACGTCAACCGGAAGTTAACCTTTTTCTCTTTTTATATGCCATGACGCTACCAAATTTGTATTGCTAGGAGTCTTCAGTCTTAAAGAGACGTTTTGCCCAAAACTTTGTTCAAAATCACGGCTAAACAGTGCAAAAAAAAAAGTTGCACTTTTTTGTCACCCCTTTTTCCGTACCTTAAAGCTAAAGTGTAAGGTTACGTTATGTCGTGTTCTCTTGTGGTTTACCATTTTTCGCCACTAAGGTAATAAATGAAACTAGGCACCTTAATTTTCTTCCTTGAATGCTGAGAGAATGCTATGTACTCGGTTTTCCTTCACAAAATAACACACAACGCAAAATCAAAGGGAAGGGAAAAATCATTTTAAATATGTGGAATAAACCTCAACACTCCTTTAAAAACTTCTTTCTGGGTTCGTTTCCAGCTGATACCAATTCGGATTAAATGGGAAGAGGTCTTTTCCACCTAGATTTGACGCGTAAATTGTAAGCTAATTAAGATGTGCTAAACGTTACTTTTTTTGACAGTGGCCCTTGGATCCATTCCTGAACTTCCAGCTGTAAGCTGCGAGGAAATAAAGATGAGTGAGGGACAGGTTGTGGCCAGTAAAAAATACTGGATGATCTGTATAAACCAGGATATGACTGTACTTGCTTACTGCAATATGACGACGGGAGGTGAGCTTAATTACCTGCGAGCCTTTGCGAGCCAGCACACAACTCTACAATAGCGGGAAAATGCCAAAATTTGGCGGACGTAAGATTAGAAGCATGCACAATAGATTGTTTTTTTTTATTATTATTATCCGGGATATTCACTCCTGTGTGATGACGTCTGGTAAAACGTGCTCGTGGACGAGATTGAGATATTTCGAGTAAATGTCCAGGGTGCAAGCAGATTATAAACGAGGAGAGTGTTTTGTAATTGCTTATTATAACGTTATTCTATTTTAAAACATGCTTACCAACCCTAATTACCAGAGGTCATTTTCATCTACTTCCCTTTATTTATTTTCAAACTGTATTCCTCGTATTTTCTTCCATCTCTGACGCCAGCGCTAGCTTTCAAATTGAAACTCTTAGTTTTGTACTCGTTTTTCTTATCGGAGATGTTTGATCACAAATTGCTTAAAAGGATTAATGATTAAGCAGATTATACACGAGGAGAGTGTTTTGTAATTGCTTATTATAACGTTATTTTATTTTAAAACAGGCTTACCAACCCTAATTACCAGAGGTCATTTTCATCTACTTCCCTTTATTTATTTTCAAACTGTATTCCTCGTATTTTCTTCCATCTCTGACGCCAGCGCTAGCTTTCAAATTGAAACTCCTAGTTGTGTACTCGTTTTTCTTATCGGAGATGTTTGATCACAAATTGCTTAAAATGATTAATGATTAATTCTCGAATTAGCGCCCCTTTAATTAAGTGTACCCGCATTCGAATAAGTGCGCTTACCTTTCACACCCCTTCTTATCCCCCCTCCTGATTTAATGGTTTCACGACAAAGTTGACTGACGAAAGCAAAGATTATTAGTAGGAAAAAACGCCATATATTACAGATTTGTCTTTCACTGATGAAGTGCTGGCACATAGTGTTAAATTGTCTTTGAGGAAAGAGGGAACGTTTGCAATGTACAATAGGAACTTTGTTACCAACAATACTATTTAATCATATTACCGATAACGTTAAGTGGGATCTAAATGTTCGTTGTCTTCGTGATAAAAGTGATATACCCTGAAATGTTCATTCAACAGTTTAAGGTCCCCTTTCCCTGATAAATTAAAGTAATTGAAAACCTTAAATGTCGTTAACATCTTTTGGTGGCTTTGCTGCTAACGAGGAGGTCTTATGTAAAGTGGAACTAGGATTAATTAGCGGGGAGCGTATTTTTTCTGAGACGCAAAACTTGCACGAGTTGTTGTTGTAAGGAGTATACCAAACCAGCTTTTTCAGTATGTACTGGTTTGTTCTAATTTTCAGTGCCTCTTATCAATTTTACAACAAAAGGATACACAGGACGATATGGTATTATTCAAAGATTTGTAGTTCTGAAGACCGGGGTTTATCTGATAAAAGCCTGGGGTGCTCGAGGAGGAACACACTCGACTAACTATGGAGATTACCCCGGAACTTACTATGGCGGAAGAGGAGCGATGAAGCAAGGAACGTTTAGCTTGAATGTAGAAACTGTTCTGAATATTGTGGTGGGTCAGAGAGGAGGAGACTCAGTTGAAGTGAAAGGAGGACAGTCTACTAACTTGAGGGCGGCGCAACTGGGACTTTCCGTAGAGGACAATGCTGGTACTGGGGGAGGGGGAGGGAGCTTTGTTTATACAACAAATAACGAGCTTTTGTTAGCTGCCGGAGGGGGAGGGGGTGCGTCTAATGGGTATAACGGGATGGATGGTCAGGCGGGTCCTAATGGCACAAGTAGTGTAGGGAACGATTCAAGTGCGATTTATGGCGGAGGGACTGGGGGACAACCTGGTCAATGTAACAATAATCCCGAGACGGCCGACTACCATGGGGGAGTGGGTGCAGGTTGGTTGGGGGAAGGGTGCACCAGAGTGGGCCCAGAACATGGTGAAAGGGGTGGATCACGTGCTCAGGATTGGGTGGGGGGACGTGCTGGAGGAATGAATAGTGGCTATAACGGTGGGCCACCCCCTGGGGCAGTAGGAGGGTTTGGCGGTGGGGGAGGAGGTTCCGAAGATAATGGTGCATCAGGAGGGGGTGGTGGATATTCCGGCGGAGGAAGTGGTTTATGGGATTCTCAAGCCGGTGGGGGAGGGGGCTCGTACTGTAGTGGCTCAAGCTGTGTAGGTATCACTGGAGGTAATATGAATGATCACGGATTTGTGGAAATATTTGAGTTGTGAAATATTGATAACATAAAGTTCTTAGCTTTGCTGATCTTTCACATGATACATCTAGCTACAGTTTTAAAAAATTCACTGTCCTTAGAAAGCAGTTGTAACAACTAACACAGAATTTGCCTGAATTTTCAATAGCCGGGGAAAACAGCCGACACTTCGAGACTTCACCGTTGGTTCCCCCGCGAAATGACGTCTGAGAAAAAACGGGTGCAGAAATTCCATACCGACGATTCGTCCCTACCCAGATCTGGGTTGTGTTTCTGATTGGTTGAAGCATATTTTCAACCAATCAAAAGCCCTACCCAGATCTGGTTTGTGATACGTCATCAGTATGGAAATTCTGCCCTCCTTATTCAGGCGTCATTTCGCGGGAAGTCGCTAAAAGTCGGCTGTTTTCTCAGACCAGATTTTCAAACGTACATAAAATTAAGTCTTTCTTTCTTGCCTGTAGACCATACTAGCTACGTTTTGAATAAAGTATGCAGCAGCCATTGCGTCCTCTCCCCTCCCCCCGCTCTTTCATGATCCTTATTTCTTTCTCTCCTCTTTTATCCTTCCATTTTTCGCCTTTGAGGTGTCTTTAGGCGTTTTGGACCGATAAGAACTGTAGTTTCATCTGGCCATAAATAAATCACAGTTTTTTTTGTTTTAAAAACCAGCTAGATATATACCGTATAAGACCTGCAACCCGGTGACATTCTTTTTAAAATAGTGCTTCCAGGCTGGGAAAAAAGGTGGTAAAAATCGGCCAAAAGATTGAGTGGGGGCGTGATAGGCACAAACATTTTTGGAGTTCTTGGGGCTATAACTTCCTTTCCTTTAAAGGCATGACACTGAAATTAATACGGAAAACAATGCTTGACTTCAGGAAAATTTTGGAATAGGCGTTTTGTTGGTAAAGAGTCACGTGACCCTCTAGTGGCCAATTAAAAAATCAAAACTCCCAAAGACTTCTCCAAGAGAATTAAACCTGAAAGTGTGATACTTTGCAGAAATATAGAGCACATAAAATTGAGGAACATGTCCGATTTGAAATCTGAAATTTCATTTTTGTGACGTCACAACTGATGACGTCACAAAACGGGCTTTTTGGTCATGCGCAGTATTGACCCCCAAAAAGGAGAATTTGAAAGAAAAACTTAAGACAAATACAAAGTGAAAGTTTCAACTAATTATCTTCTATAGTTTAAGAGATATTTGTGACATTCCAAGCATATTTTTACACAAACTTTGGACACATTTTGTGGCCGATTTTTAGCACTTTTTTTCTTAGTGTGTCGATTAACTATTCTAGGCGCACCTGAGATGGTATTAAGTGCAAATTTAGTTGCGTTAGGGAAACAACCGGGAAACAACTTAGTTTTTAAGGTTGCTTGAAGAATCGACCTAAAAAGTGCAAATTCATTAATTAGTCGGGTAAGAAACTCTTCCCCTCAATTACATCCCCTAAGAGCTATCTATTGATCGGTTTCACTGTTCAGTAGTTAGCCTTGCGCAGCTGGCAAATCTATCTAGAGAATCCATGATTCGCTTCAAAATCATGTTAAATAAGTATCAACTAGCCAAAATCAGACTAAATAACTAACATACTGGTAATCCCATACAATTTACCTATAAATATACAAGATAGGTGTCCATTTAACCCTCTTCAAATTAGTGTAGTTTTATCTGTAATATTGAGGGATTTTAAACATGTAACACGATGGTGCGCAATGAATATGTGGCGAATATGTATAAATCTACAGTAGTGTTTAGAATTCTCAATAAAGTGTATATATTTACTGATAATTTATATTGCATGGTATTGTCTGTAAATCAGCACATATTAGGACGTGGTAATTTTAACATCAAGGCTCGATATATAAAGAAATTGAATATATGGGTAACCTGTTGCAGAGTGAGAAGCAAAATCCAGTTTTATGGATTTGGAACTTGCTATCTTATGACAATTTTTTGGTTTATCCCATGACTTTTTTTAGAGTAATCCATATCCAGGGTTTTCATTTTCATATCAAAAATGTTATTAAATTATTTTCCAGTCGACTCTCTCTTAACGGACACCATGCTTTATGGACAGGGGGGAGGTATACAACTCGATTATATAAGGCAGCCTTGCAAAGGGCAAAGTGCAGGGTTTTTTGTGCCATTTTGGTCAGTAAATGGGTGTAAATTTCCCCCATTGTGATCTGAAACATAGAATGGTTCGCAAGAGAATCACAAGGGTGTGTTAAAACACTTTTGCCTAAAACTTACAATGTTCAGAAATTCCATACCGGTGAGGTGTTACCAACAAGATCTGGGTAATGTTTATGATTAGTTGAAGCAAATTTCCCCGCAGGGCATGACCAATCAGAAGTACTACCCAGATCTGGATAGTGATACGTCTTCTGCATGGCGGGAATTTCTGCGCTCGTTCTTACCTAGTCCCATTCTCGTCCCCAAAGCCTCCTGGGGGCCTGAGCATAAGGACAAAGAGGCTCTGAGGACACAGAATTTGAAGTCCTAGATTTTAGTACTTCCAATCATTTCTGACTATCTACAACATTTCCAATAGCGTTCAGTTGCTCTTGCCGAAGTGTCAATGACTGTTAATTTAGGTGATTCAAAGCTTTTAAAAGAGAATCCTCCAACTTACTTCTGAATGGGAAATGACCGGAAGGCTTAAAATCTAGGACTTCAAATCCTGTGTTCCCAGAGCCTAATGGTCCTCGTGCTCAGGTCCCCAGGAGGCTCTCGGGACGACAATGCCTAGTCTTAATGCCTAGTCCCGGTTCGGCGTCTTCCCAGGTCTTCTCGGTCAATGCATTTCGGTGACATATCGGAGACGAACGTGATCCGAAACGCATAAGTCGAGGGGAATAATGATGTCTAGGGACTAGGCAACGCCCGTTCCGCTTCAGACGTCATTTCGCGGGGAAACCGTACGGGTGATGACGTCGCAAAATGTCGGCCATTTTCTCAGAAGTTCATTTGCGTAAGCATGAGAATCTCAGGCGATACGCAAATGAGTTATAGCTACTCAGTCAGTGGAGCGAACGATTTTTTCACTCGTGTGGCAAAAAACAAAATGCTACTTCCAATCAAAAATGACGTTTTTTCCATGTGAGAAAAACTATACGTTTAGTCAAACCTCAAAAGCCACAGCGGTGTGTGCCGAGTTTCGCTCCAAGTTGCCCGCCTTTTATAGCGCGGGTCAGCAGTCCGAAAACCTGAATAGAATAACTTCGTAACTTATATTTCATTGTCACTGAAGAAAACACAAAAATAGAAAGGGAAAAAGCAAGTAAGCTTGAGTTGCACTTTTAGTTAGAGCTGTTAGGTGTCCTGTTGAGTTTCTGCACACTGGCCATTTCACTCACATTTTTGTCGTTTTCGAGGGAGTGCTTCAGGGACCATGAAAAGACTGTTGAGTGCTCGTTCCTACCCCCCCGGTTTTAGAGCTATTTTTTTAGAAACAAGGTAAAAGATGATTTCTTTAATGCATTACCAGAACTAGAAATACCTCATTCTCTGGTGTTCTCTGTAAGCACATGTGCCCCACAATGCCTTGACTGGTCATTTTGTTGCTGTGTTGTTCCGGTGTCCTGTTTTGTTACCGCTTTGTTCCTGTATGCAATCATGCAGAGGAAAGTCATACAAGTCAGTTTTGTTCGTTGTTTCATACCATGTTTGTAGGACAGAGCACACGGTTGTGTTGAGATCCAGAAATTTTGCTACCATGGCAACGTGACACAACGGCTTAATCCTCTCTGTCGACGTTCAGTTGAATTTAATAATCATTGCTTGGCGATTTTAGATACAAATGCACTCGCAGCTGGTTAATTTGTCAAATATTCTTACCAACAGAAAATGTTTACCATGATCTTGGGTAATAGCTAAAGTGCTTGCCCAGAACGTTAATCTAACTTCCAAGAAACGCTCAGTACTCTTTGGAAATCTTAACAAAAGGTCTATTTGGGGGTTAGGGGTGGGGGAGATGTTTTTTGTTTCTTTTTGTTTGAATAAATTGTCTGAATTTTCGTAAGCCTTTTTAAATTAGTAGGAAACAGTGTTTTTAAGGATCTGATCGATCGATTGCAAAATATCCGATAGATAGAACAATTTAAGTTACAGAAAGAGAAGAGAAACCTCTAAAGATTCTGATCTATTATTTCACACATAATTTTTCTTTATAGCAAAGGTAATATCTGTCTTTACTATAATAGCGTGTAACCCGGTTTTTAATTAGCTATATCTTATAAAATAAGACCTCTCCTCTTTTCAGCTGTCTGTAGTTTTGCCAAAATGTTTAATTGAACTTTCAGTTTAATACTCGTTTGCTGCGTGAGTTTACATGGCATTATACTCGCTGTTGGTAAAAATGTTCTCACAAACAGAAAACGGTCACCACGATCTCCTTGGGTAATAGCTATAGGGAACATTGGATTAATGAGTTTTTAATAATATCTTGTCAAAACGAGTACTCAGGGTGAGGGGGGAGGGGGGGGGTAAAAATGTCCAAAGCTCACCTCTACTACTTCTTTCTCAAATTTACCCGTATGAAAATAGGCAACAAAATTCAAGAAATATGAAAAATTGAATGAGATAAAAAAAAATACTTTTATATATATTTGCTCTAGTTAATTCTAGTCAATACATTTCAAACTAACCAAAATAAAATTCGTTGGTGTTCGCTTGAAGCACAGAGGGTAAGATTGATGTCTCTTCGTCTCTCGTTTAACGAGAAAAAAGTCGACAGGAGTAAAAGCGACACAGTGCACATGTTTTATAAACATAAACACTATCATCTTCTACATATGTGCATACAGTTTTTCCTTCAGTTCTTTCCTACTTTTCCCTTCAAATCAGCAAAGCCAGTCGATGGATGAAATAAAATTGAAGGCTTGTGCAGAGATCAATAACAAACAAATCTATTTGCCTTCCTATTTTTTTATGGAATCTGGTATTAGAAATAACATGAGCGAAGAATAATCCCTCACGAAAAATAGTAAACAAATTTAAAGATAAAAGTGAAAGGACTTACTCGGATTATTTGGTTCATTTGTTATAACTTTTCCAAGAGGTTTTTTCAAGTCAGACTATTCTCCAGCTAGAGCGATCCCGCTCACTTAAACATAAGACACCCACGCATCGTCTTTCTAAAAAGTGTTTTCGGATAGTCAAATTTTTAAATTTGACTTAAAAGAAAAGGAAAGAAGTCCATTCGATTACAAAAAACGAGTGCACAGTCAACTTACGTATGATGAAAAAAAAAATTAAGCGGGTTCTTTTCCGAAAAAGAAAACGATTTTTGATAGGGCCGGAATTAATATCGTGCAGGTACGTTTTGGAAGTATATAAATCAGCGGTCGAATTGGAGGCAAAATCTTGTTTCTCTTAATAAGATATTTTCAAACTAGCGAAGAATGAAAAAAAGTTTTTCTTTCTGAGGCGTTACAACCAGTCTAAGCGGCCTCATATTCGTTGATAAAAGAAGGATAACAGGTAATTAAAATTTTGTGCTAGTTACTACTGGTATCATATTCAAAGTTGCATTTCTGCATGTGTAATAAGGAGTCAATTTTTTATTTAGAACCCCGTGGTCTTTATGTATTGACCTCGCTATCGCTCGGTTAATACATCTTCTTTAGTCCTTCAGATTAAAAAAAATCTTTTAGACTTTTGTGGATAAAATTTCTATCATGAGCCACCAGAATTTTCTAAACTACGTGGCGTGTAAATTCACTGCTCGTTACACCTGCGGGAATACTGAAATGGATCTGACATCGAAAACGATTCAGCTTCGAAGGAATCAATTCATTGATAGAATGGGCGTGCGCTTGACTTGTTTTACATTAACTGATACGAAAAACAGGCAAAATTGACATTTGAAGCAATTGCGTCCTTTATAAAATAAATAACACTATAAGATGTCCATGTCAATTTCAAAATCTTTTTCATTGTTGTTGTAGTTGTTTTTATCCTTTGCCCTTTTTTATGTATTTATCGTCTTTGGAAACTCTCTATTCGTAATTTTTTGAAAATGTATTAATTTCTGTAGAGCCTTGTATCCTCACACCTCGCCAGAGATGGCTGTATTCGCAGGATAATCACAAATGAAATTAAGTTGACCTTAAACGATCCAGCAGTATTTGCAGTAAAGGCGAACTGACTGGTAAATTAAAACTATGATGAATTTTAAGACTTTTAAAACATCTTTGTTTCTCCTCCTTGCGCTAATTCCTGTCACAATAACGAGTTTCTGCATTAAAACTACCGGTTTGTTTAATAAGTGGGACGTTCAAGTGCCGCTTGTTAATTGATGTTAAGAACTATATTTTTTGGACTGAAAGTTATTAAACAATATATCTTTGTTCTTGCTGTTAAAGGTAAAACTATATACCGATGTTCATAGTTGACTTCAGCAACTTATTAATCGAAGCATATTTTAGAATTTTGAAGCTGTCCATACTTTCGACCTGTGTTTGAATTTCCTTTGCTTGGACAGAACTTTAATTAAATCATTAAATTTTAACTATATAGTAAATGAGGGCTAAAATTAAGCAAACGTAAATTTACATGGCAGCATCCTCTTTCCTATGCTACGCTGTGTGACGGAAGGCTTTTCCACTTTTGAACGATTTGAACACTCAACGGAAACTCGACGCTTTAACTCTCGATTAACTGGGGGAAACTAGACTCAATTGCAACTCGCTTGCGGGAAAGAGCCGTCACTTCTCTTGAGGTCCGGGATCAAACCACTAACTGGTACAGCAAAGGCAAACTGAACTTTGGTTCCAACAGCGTTTATTCTTGTACACGTAGCGTAACTTAGCTCACAAATGTAGTCGGCGATGTAATCGGCGATGTAATCGAAAAATCGATCAGTAAAAACTAACTTACATATATATAATTTTTACAACCATTGAAAACAAAAGGGTACAATAGATGTGTAAACAGAAATCATTTAGAAGTAAATGAAAATCAAATAAAATAGGTAGTTATAGCTTGTTATTGTTGCTATTTTTAAAAGTACTGGAACAAAAGCTAGCTACGTTCGCTAGGTCAGCAAAACAGCATTTATGTACAATATTTTACAATATGAATGAAATTGCAAGGCCAGCTAGCGTCTGTTCAAACAGGAAGAAACGCGGACTAATTACTAGTTTCCTAGTTTTAAAGCAAAGCAAATATATTTCGAATTTGGAAGTCAGCAAAACCTTTCATATCCCAAACTCAGCTGTTGCCACTATTTAACCAACAGACTAATGAACCTTATATTCGCAAATACATATGGGTAAAATGCAATTAAAGCGAGGCACATGTGTGCTAATGTTAACGGATGTCGTACAGAATAAAAAGAAAGCTTAAATTAAAAGATAAACTAAAGTTAATAGCCATTATTCTGAAAACTAAACAATTGAAGTTAAACGTGTCCAGTTAAAAAGAGTCAGTGGCAAATAGTTTTGACAGCTGTAAACACTGTTGGCGTTTTCTAGAATTATTGCGTTAACGAACACTAAGTAATCAAACTAGTACAATAAAATGGCACGAGCCTTTCTGCGGAGCTAAAAACCTCTTTATGCGAATTCAGTTTGAATTACTAAAACAACATCAAAGCGAACATTTGAAAGCTATATATGAAACTCGAGGCAAATAAAGAATTCATGGGAAATCTCTCCTTACAGCTGGCTGGTAACTTAATTTAAAATGCGTGTCAGTAATATCCGTTGGGTAATTAACATTTCGCAATTTTTAGAGGTTAAATTTTTAATATGCGACGATTATGAAGGCCTTTAATCAGAATGCCTTGTTCAACATCGCAGTGCTGGGGTAGAGAAAAGCTGCACTTCTTTTCAACAGCAAGGTATTTATATTCACCATTCAACAAGAGACAAAATTTGTGAATTCCGATGTCCTTAACCGGCCTAGGCGTTTTCAGCACTGTTCGCCAAAACGGCAACGAACTTTTTAATATTTTCCTATCCTCTACATTGGCAGGACAAGTCAATCACTGAAAGGACACGCGTCAATCGAGCTCAAAGTATTAATTAACTTGCTATATACAAAATTATATAATATATATTTATGAAACTTACAAATTTTACCCGAGAACTTCCTTTACGCAGACACACCCTGTTCACGAAAACAATGCTGTAATATTGCAGAGACAACTAACATGATTTCCTCACTCAATTTTCTGCTTCGTCGTTGGCGCAGTTTTAGCAGCCGAAGAAGACTCTAGGTCTGCCTACATCAAAACGCAAGAGAACAAGCGTTTACATGGCTATGTTGTCAAGAAAATCGATTCTACGGATGAAATGTCGTGCAGTCAAGCATGTTTAAGACATTCTTGGTGTACCACTTCTAACTTCAAAGAGTCCTCGGGCGATTGTGACCTGAACAAGCATGAGTCCTCTACAACTGACGATGACACCAAGCTCACTGATAATCCAGGCACAACGTTTTCAGTGTTTCTTAAGGTAAGAAAAGTTCTGGATTTTCCTTGCTTAGACAACAAGGGCGTGCGTGTGCAGACGAGCCTAATTTCCGCGTGCAAGAAGAACTGAAATAAAATCCTGCACCCAGGCTAAGGCAACAACTGTTCAAGCGAAGCTAAGTTAAAAAAAAAAGAAATAGAAATTTGGTAAAACAGTAAAGTTGGGTTGTTGTCAAAGAGCACCAGCTAGCACTCGCATTTCAGTCACATGTTTCGTATGGGAGCGAGCCATGTTTTCCTTTCCCAAACTTTTCAGTTCCGCAACATAATTATCGAAGGCAATGTTTTTCCCTAACAAGAGGCTTACATGTTTTGAAAATGAAGTTAAGAGAAGTATAGAGTGCAAACAGCTATAAATGTCGAAAAAAGAGGAACGCAGAGCCGGCAATTTATCAGTGGAATTTTTATGTTCAACATTAGATTTGCGTTTTGTCGTTAAATGTTGAGGGATCAGTCTCGCTACCTGCAAGAATCAGTAGCTAGTACGTCGCCCTCCCCTACTAGAGAGAGAGAGGCTAAAACATCGCCTTTCTGGTATATAAAGCTGTGAGAAGTCGATGGAAAACGATGTATATCATTTTAGCTTACCGAAGTAACGTATGAACATTTTCCTCAGGGCTGTCTAATGGCTGGATGCCTTAACGGAGGTTCTTGTTTGTTCGACGAAGGTAAAGATACGTTTGCTTGTTCATGCAGTCCGCATTGGAGAGGAGAAAAATGCGAAATGGGTAAGTCCAAACTGTTTTTGTTCCTTGAGTACGACAGACAATATAGGAGAAGAGTGAAAGACGTAAGCGGCTGAAAACGAAATCACCCAACTTTCTATACTTTATACGTGGCAATTCTTTTTAGTAGCAAGGAGAGAGTTATAATCTGCTGCCAGGTTTTCTCTGGCAATGTATTGTTGATATAGTGTAGTCCTCAGGAATTAATTTACATCCCTTGTAATATAATGTTGTGAAGTATTTTGAAAGTTATTTTTAAGACGGATCTATCTTATCTTTTAAGTTTAGTTTTTGTTTCATTAAGTCTTGTTTTGTTCACGTACTGTTTTCCTGTTTTGATCTTTTGTTTTTACTTGTACTTGAATTTATGCTTAGCTGGCGAATTTACTTATTGCCATATTCGGAATGTTAATCATTTGGCATTGTCATATGTTAGTTCATTACAGGTGCAGGTCGTGTTTGTGGTGTTAAAACTGACCTTCGTTCTTTGGTACTTATCAGTTGCGGCTGTGCGTGGGATAATCTATTCCCTAACAATAGCAAACGTGTTGCAATGTTAGCGATAAGATATACAATAGAAACTCTTCCGTTCAGCTAACCCAAACATGTCCAGCTTTGGCTATTAAAACCGCTAATATTCTTGAACTAGGAAGTAGAGAAAAGAGGAGAAGTAAGAGAAAAGTAGAAGTTGGTAGAAGTAAGTTAGTGAAAAAGTGGACGAGTTAGAAGATTAAGAAGAATAAAAGCAAGATGTAAATCAGATTCCTGGTACCTCGTCTTGTAGCGAGCGAGTTGCTCGAACACACCCCCACAAAAAGAAAAGCATGTAACGTATGAGACTGTAGAAGTTAGTTGTGGAAATTTTTCGTGACGTTCAAATTAACGTAAGTGATACCTAACACCTGGATCATCCCAACCATTACGCATGACGGACGTTTTTAAACAGAGAATTTGCATGCATGTATTAGATAAATATTTTGCTTAAGTCTTTTCGGCAAAAAACTGGTCGATCATCCGAGGAAACAGATTCAAAATAGATGTGTAGATTGTTTAATAGTTAGTCGTAAAGAAAACAAAGTGGCAATGCGCAAGCTTGGCACAATTGATAGCCATGTGTAGGATGTTAAAAAATTCAATAAAAAGATGGGGTCCCCTTGCTTGTGTTTGTCTTGCTCGGCCGTTATTCTTGAAAACCATCAAAAAATTTTATCATTTTGCAAAAACTATATGAATGCTACAGTACCCTCGATCCTGTTTGCTTCTCGGGGACTATATAATCTCTGGGCTCCAAATGCAGAGTTTCACGTCATTTACTGTATACAAATAATACAACTTCTACTATCTTCTATCTCCCTTTAAAATATATTCTTTGAGTACTTATAACATTCCCATATATTATTGTGTTACCTACCAGTTTAATCATCATAAGAAATAGGCCCTCTAAGGGGGGTTACGTATGTCCAGAGTCTGAATTTCAAAACCTGCTGTTTCGCGTATTGAGGAGGAGGCCATGTCGCTATCGATATTTTACTATCGTATTTGCGCTTTTCTCTGTTGCTGTCACAGTTTCAATCCATCTTTGTGTCGTTTGTCGCCAATTCTGCTGCCCTATGTCGCTGTTTCAAGGACATGTTTTGCTTGTCGAAATTTTGCCTAACAGGACCTCAACATAAGTGATTGAAGGGTGGAGCTATACAAAACACCGCTGTTGTATGCACGGGCCTAATGGATTTAAAGTATGAAAATGAAAAAAAGGGAATGTGAAAATAAGATGATACCATTTTAATTATAAGCCTACATTGCCAGAAAAAACTGAGTATGGACTCAGTAGTCTGAAATGTCACACATCTCCACCCCCTGACCCGTGGGGGCGCATTTCTCTCCCCCGCGCCCCTCACTGGTTAGGGGGTGGAGACGTATGACATACTACCTATGGACATTGACGTTCATGACCCACGGATTAATAAAGGAGCGAGTATACAGAAGAAACATATGTCCCTTTTGTAAATACGTAGGGTAGCAAATAACTAACACACTATCAGTTTTACCATGAAGTGGTGTGTCGTCTGGCTTAACCACTTCCCTTATTGTGGCAAGCAATCAAAGAAAACGGTAATCATCAATTGAAAATGATTTTCTACGAAAGATTTGAACAGACTACTGAAAGAATCGTTCAGTAAAAATTATATTCTTCTAAATAAATCAATGCATTCTTTTTACTATTTTGCAGACATCAACGAGTGTGAAACTGGAAAGCATCACTGCGACTCCAATGCTTTCTGTAACAACACTAAAGGCTCTTACAGTTGTACATGCAAACCAGGATTTTATGGAAACGGCGTTAACTGCACAGGTAAAATAAGGAAGCGAAAACGCTCAGCTGATATCACTAAATAACCTGATGGGAAAGCATTTCTATTCAACAAATGTTTTCGAGTTCCATTAACTAAGGCGTATGTTAAATCTTTAGAGGTTCTATAAAATAGTTCCAACATGATAGCATGTGATAGGCCGGTTGTTTATCGTTGGCATACGAACAGGCTCACTTAGGTGAGTTTGGGAAGGGGTGGTATATAATGAGGCGGCGGTGCAGCCGTCAGCGGGAGCTGGCGAATCCGGTGATAAGAGAAGGGCGATTAAACGTTTCAAAAAATTTGCATATTCGGCAACTATCATTAGTTGGATTCGAGGTTTTTGTCACGGCTTTTTTTCCTTTGTTTCCATGACTATATTTTGCTATCTGCCGCAAAAATCTCCTCGCGCAACTTTCTGTCATTTACTTTGTCGAAATTGGATAGTAATTAGAAAAAGACTGGTTTATCGTTCATCTGGGAATATTCGTTACTTAGTTATTCATTGACGACGTTTTAAACTGCGTACTTCTAGTCTTCATATGTTAATAGGCGATTATGTCAAGTGTGGGTTGGCTAACAAAACTAAAGGCTCTTACATTTGTACATGCAAACCAGGATTTACCGGAAACGGCGTTAACTGCACAGGTAAAACAAGGAAGCAAAAACCTCCAGCTTATATCACTGAATAACCTGATAGGAAAGCATTTCTATTCAATAAATGTTTTCGAGTTCCATTAATTAAGGTGTATGTTACATGTTTTGGGTTCTTTAAATAGTTCCAACATGTGAACAGGCTCACTTGTCTGAGTTTGGAGTGTATTAATACGGCGGTGCCGTCAGCGGGAGCCAGCGAAACCGGCGATAAGAATAGAGCGATTCTCCAATTCCATACTTAACGTCAAAATATATTCGCATATTCGGCAAGTATCATTTTCTGGATTAGCGGGTTTTGTCGCCACTTTTTTCCCTTTGTTCCATGACTATATTTTTCTATCTGCAGCAAAATCTCCTGGTGCAACTTTCTGTTATTTTTGTTCACATTTTTTTTTGTTCCTATTAGATGGTACTTGAAACCTCTTAAGGGGAGAAATTAAAAAAGAAACTTAGCTCGTCCGCAGGCTCGCTTTTCCTCGTCCCATTCTTCTTGTCAGCTAGGGCTGGTGGCTCCACCGCCAAAACAACCCCAAACACGCACAAGTGAGCCTGCTAGCAGACTAGTTTATCGTTTATCACGCGATAGTCGTTACTTATTACTGGGATGCCCCTTTTTGGGGCTGCCCAGTTATAAATTTGGTTTTCGTCGGTCGTCTGTGAAGAAAAACGGTCCCCCGGGGGAGGGAAGACACGAGGGTCTGGTACTGAGAAACGATGTTCTCACAAATGGTTTCACAGGATTTTCCCTTGCACGGACTCTTGCACGAATACTCAGCACCTCGTCTCCGCCCCCGCCCCCCCCAGAAACCCAGAAGGCGTTGCGAACCTGACGAAGGTTATTTGCGTTGTTCGAAGCGATTCGATTATAGGAGTCACTCTATAATTTTTTTATTGTTCGAGATTAAGTCAGTTGATGATGTTGGCGCTGGGAGACTCAGAGAAACTTCACGTTGCATACAAACCCACACGCCGTTCACGGTAGGTTCACACTAAAAGATGACTGTGAGCGTCGCGTTTGGAACGCCGGAGCCGCTTCGTGAACTGTAGTACATGAGCAATTATTAAGCACAATTTATGAGCAAAGTATTTCACCAGTTGACGACACTATGGCTGAAGACTTGATTGTAAGCTGTCATACTCAGTGAAGCGAACAACTCAGTTGCCGATGAATGTCAGATGAATCCTGATGTTACCACAGGCAGCCCAAGCGCACTATTTGTGGGTTCGGGCTTCAGAGGTCATTTGGTGGGAATATACTAGAATTATTAGTGTATTATCTGATGCCAAATAAATGCAAAAAGTCTTAAAGATATGAAGTCTTCTTGTTTGTCTATCGGTACTAGTAGCCTTTAAGATAACGAAAATCGATATTTCTTGCATTATTGCATGTGATTCGGGCCCTTATTGATCGAATTTTATCACATGTATTCGAATCTACAACGCTAAGGGAAAAAAAATCATGATCACGCGAAATATTGATTCAAAAAGCTCCCTTACCTTTCGTTCATAGCCACTCTGTGTCCTACGGCTGGTTTAAACGCCGTTTAGTCGACTTTCTTTCCATCGAGTACTGAACACTTAGTGTTCAGTACTCGATTCAGTACTCCAATACTATTTCAGTACTCCAGTACTATTTGACACTTAGTGTTCAGTACTCGATGAACAGTACTTTCTTTCCATCGAGTACTGAACACTAAGTGTTCAGTACTCGATGGAAAGACTAATTCTTCAGAAGTGGTGTTAGGTGCTGATATAGAAGGTGTCTCGGGCCACAAATTTGAAGGCTCCCTTAAGAAGGTCGGTCCAGACCACCACAATTCCCTTTCAACAAGATCCTTCCCAGAGCAACCTCTTGAGGGTATGTCGGCTGGGTTCATGTTCCCAGGACAAAATCTCCACTTCTCTATGTCTGTCAGTTTACGGATCACGTCCACCCTATGCCGAACGTACTGCTTCCACGGCCCGTGGTTCTTGATCCAACAGAGTGTGGTGAATAAGTCTACCCAATCGTACACATCTACTTCAAATGGCAGTGACTTGAACTCATTGCAAACTGTGTCTACTAGTTTTGATAAAATGTAAGTACCTATGAGTTCTAATCTTGGGATTGATTGTTTCTTCAGTGGTGCAAGCTTTGTTTTGGAGGCAATGAGCTGCACGTCAACATCTCCAGCTTCATACACTGTACGCAGATAGACAACCGCTGCAATGGCTTGTTCAGGTGCACCACTGAACCCATGGAGTTGGCGACAAACTGGCTTCTTCTCTCTCACGAAGTAACGCCTGGGGAAATTTAATTTGGCTAAGGATGAAAACTCATCGAAGAGATGGTTCCGTTTTGCTAATATTGTTCCTTCCAAACGGTCATCCCAGTTCACTTTATCAACACAGAGTTTCTGAAACCATATTTTCATGTTCACGACGAAGAGGCTTAACAAACCAAGTGGATCAAACAGTTTGGCTGAAAGCTTAAGCACTGATCTTTTCGTTGGGGGCAGAGACTTTAGATACTCCATGACACTGACAAATTCAAATCGTAACTCATCACTCATAGTGTCCCAGTTCAATCCAAGGATCTTCACCTCTGACTTTTCATCGTCTTTCATTTCCTCGCTGATCCTTTGCCTTACAATGCTTGAATTCGCTTTTCATTTGCGAAGCTTGAAACTTCCCTCTTTCATGATGGCCTTTGCCCTTTGATAAACATGAATAGCAGATTCATCATCACTGCCTCCACCCGGGAATTCATCAACATACGATGAATTAGCTAGCAATTCTGATACTTGTGGTTCTGGTTCCTTGTAATGTGATAAATGATGCTCAATTGTTCCATTCAGAATTGCCGGACTCGAAGTCAGTCCAAATACAAGCCTACGAAATTTGTACTGCACAATCTCTGGTCTCTCCTCCTTAACGTTCTTAAACCACAGAAATCCTCAATTGGTCACGGTCAGCCGGATTAACTGAAATTTGATGAAATGCTTTCTCAATGTCAGCTGTCAGTCCTACAGGATAACTTCTGAACTTACCCAGTACTTCAAATACATGTGGAGTTAAATTTGGGCCCTTTTCTAAACAGTCATTCAACGAGTAGTGATTCTTGTCCCCTCTTGCTGCGCCATCAAGTACGATACGCAGCTTTTGTAGTCTCCCTGTCTTCTCTCAAAACTCCATGATGTGGTAGAAAATGAGCACCCTCGAGATCTTCCTCCTCTTTAGGGACCAACTCTTTAATCCCAGCTTCTAATTTTGCCTTGAAAATGCCGTCATACTTCTGAAGTAACTTCGCATCTTTCTTCAAACGTGCTTTCAAACAGTTAAGTCTGGCGACACGCAGGTCAAAGTTTTCTGACTGCTTACATGTTTGTTCTCTCCTAGGAAGGTCAACATCATATCTTCCTTCATCCTTGTCAGACTTAATGAATCTTAAAAACTGCTCATCTTCATTTACCTTGCTTGATGTCTCAGTAATCCCAGCTGATTCAATGTCCCAAAACCGGTTTAAACTATTCGCTAGTTCTGTAGCCTGGTTTTGGCTCTCCATGAAGTCATATGGTTTCTGAACAATTAGATTTGATGTGGTGAAGTGGAAAGCTCCACTGTCCCCCTTTTTAGGCCCAGACACGAGCCATCCAACTTTGCTACTAACTGCCCCCAATTTGTCATCTCCACGAGCAACCTCCCCTGTAATTATATCCCAGTAGTAGTCTGAGCCTATCAACACGTCTATATTGTCCTGACTGTCCATGTTACCTGAAATGCAGCCTGCTAGGTCTAAATCTAGCAAATAGGGTACATTTTTTTATTTACATTTTTTTATTTTATTTTCATTGTGTTTTAAAGTAAGAGTACAATAACATGCCCGCGGGTAGTTAAGCTAATGTAGGCGGGTCATTTTTACAGAAAATAAGTACAACTAAATACAGCTAAAAGTAACAAGAGAACTAAAGAAACTAAAATTGACAACAATGACTAGAGACTACTGAAAAACAAATGGTATTACTAATAATAAATGACAACAGTTATGACAAGAGACTACTGATAAACTAAACGATGTTAATGATTACATATCACCTAACAGGAAAATGAATTCAGCTTAACTTTTTGAACGATTTCTGGGAGATCAATATAACAGTCTTCTGAAACTAGGATCTCAAAAAGTGTTTGTTTTATTTTCCTCTTAAAGGCATTTTTTGAAAGTTTTCGTAAAGATACAGGCATTTCATTCCATATTTTTGATCCGATTCTAGAAAATGAATTCACTTGAATTGAGAGTCTGGAACTTTGTGTGTAAAAGTTATTAGAGGCGGAGGATCGAGTATTATAAGAATGAATATCAGAAATATCTTGAAAGAGATCTTGAATGTTTCCAGGAGCATTATTGTGTCTTAGTTCAAACATAAGGTTAGCTAAATGCTCATAATACAAAAATTTTAGCGGTAAAACACTGGCGTCAATAAATAAAGGAATTGCATGCTGATTTCGCTCAGAAAAATAGATAAAGCGAAGAGCTAGCTTTTGAAGCTTGAGAAGCTTTTCAAGGTGCGGTTTATATCCTTTGCCCCAGGCCGTCAAACCATAAGTTAAATAAGGAGTAACAAGGGATCGATAAATAGTTAGAAGAGTATGTCTTGGCAGAAAATGCCGTAGTTTACAGATCAGTCCTACAGTTCGGCTCATTTTAATAGCTACGTGGTCAATATGATGTTTCCAAGAAAGATTATCTAGATATCTGACAAATTCTTTACATTCTAGAGCCACACTTATTTTGATCATTGTCGAATATCATTATGTTAGGCTGATAGGTAAGTTTTCTCTGAGCCGGTCTAAAAATGACAAAATTTGTTTTCTTAATATTCAAGGTTAGTTTATTTGCCGTTAACCAATCGAACAACTTGCAGAGTTCTTGATTTACAGTCGACTCAAGGGACTTGAGATTTTTGTCATCATATACAGCATTCGTGTCATCAGCAAATATATATAAAAAAAAATTAAGTTTGTCAGAGGATTCTTGAATGTCGTTGACGTAGATTAGGAAGAGTAATGGGGCTAGGACAGAGCCTTGCGGCACACCGCAAGTGGTATTTTTTCTTTTAGATATAAAGGAACCAATTTGCGTCGTTCGAGTTCGACCTTCTAAGTAAGACGAGAACCACTTATTTATAACACCACGAAAACCATAGTGATCTAACTTGTGCAAAAGAATTTTATGATCGACTGTATCAAAAGCCTTTTTCAGGTCAATAAATACACCACATGAGAACAAGCGCTTGCCCATGTTTTACTGAATGGTACTTGCAATGTCACGAATTGCATGCTGAGTTGAGTGCGCTTTGCGGAAGCCATATTGAGATGGAGAAAGCATGTCATTTTGCTCAATGAAAGTTTGCATTCTAGAGAAGACCAATTTTTCGAAGATCCTATTAAAGTTAGACAGCAAAGAAATAGGCCTATAGTTGTTTGCGTTAGTGTTATCTTCGGCTTTAAAGATAGGAATAATTTTTGCCATTTTTAGTTTAGTGGGATACATCCCAGTCGAAATAGAAAGATTTATTATTTCCGTGAGTGTACTGCTGATAACATTTGACGAGTACTTCAACAGTTGAGTAGGACATGAATATAAACCATGAGATTTGTTAATTGGTATGCGCAAAATTTCCAATTCCACTTCAACTGGGGTAACTAGGTTGAAAGCAAACGAAGAGTCAGGACAGTTAGAGCTGTTCAAAAAATCAAAATATTTACGCTGAACGGTTGGTAACTTATTTGCCAGTTTAGGTCCAACAGAAGCGAAATGGTCATTAAGAACGTTGGCTATTCTACTTGGGTCACTGGTGACAGAATCATTGTCATTAGGGTCCTTAATAAAAGTAATAGGTTTTGTGTGCTTTAATTTACGGGCAAGTACATTGTTTATTTCTTCCCATGCTTTTTTCATATTAGTTAAGTTATCATTAAAAAAATTAGAATAATATTGCTGTTTACTTAAACGCGTTAAGGTACAAATTTTGTTTCTATGGATTTTATAATTGGCGGTGTCACCAGATGCATACAACTTATTTTTAACTTTAATGGATTTTCTTATACCTTTGGCAATCCATGGTTTAGAGAGTTGTTTTGCTTTGCCGTTTGAAATTGTTTTCATAGGTGCATGTTTATTTATTAATTTGTGAAACTTGTTATAAAAAGAAGAAAATACACTGTCCGCATTACACGGTTTTTTATTTAAGAGTGCATTCCAGTCCACATTAGAGAGATCAGCGTTAAAACTGTCCCTAGAGAATCTAGAAAAGTCCCGCTCTTTCGACTTTTTTATCTTAATTTTATCCGTTATAGATTTCAAAATACAGAATTGCGAAAATATTTCCACAAGCCACAACTTGATCAGGATTATTAATAAAGATGTTGTCAGTTAGGGTGGCGGAGGTAGAGCGAACACGTGTTGATTTGTCGATTGAGGGAAAGAGAAAACAACTTTGAAGGGATGACAAAAAGTCGTGACTATACGACAATGATGCGCATTTTAGAATGTCAATGTTGAAGTCACCCATGATTACAATGCGTTTCCCAGAAGACGCAAGTTTTTCAATAGTCTCATCGAAATATGATTGAAAGATTTCAGGCGAGTTATGCTGCCTATAAAAGATTCCACAACTAACATTTTTTCTTATTCACAAGGTGTTCATGGAGTGAAACCTTTGAAGGTACAGGTGAACACATAGCCTCAAAACTCAATGCAGATATGTTTACATCCTCGCCATGTTTTCTTTGTAAACGTAACTTGATCAGATCACAATCCCTTTTTGAAAACTTCTCATTGCCAAATGTGTTCAAATTCAGTGTTTCGGTGTTTATGGGTATCATACCCAGTTTCCTCTTCAAATGATTTCTAACGTAAGATCTTTGGCTTCCGCTATCAAGTAATACACGAACAGGTAATAACTTGGTACCACTCTCAACATAAGCATATGTTCTAGCTGTAGCCTAGCTGTTTGCAAAAGTACCTGCACCTTGCTTCTTGCTGTGGATGTTGTTGTGATGTTCTGAGGAGGTTTCTTACTTGCACTAGGCTCTCTATCTTCCTTAGTTTTAGGAGTTTCTGAATTTCCTTGACTTCTTCACATGCAGATGAATAATGTTCACCATTACAAAACAAACAACGAATTCCTGATTCATTACCTGACCTTGCAAGCAGTGAGTTAGCAGTTCCTGGGGAAAATCCTCTTTTGGGTGTAGCAGTTGTTTCAGTCCCTTTCTTTTCTTGTATCTTCATCGTGTCACTCATTTCTCTAGCCTCAACCTCTGCCTGGATCACTTTCAACAGCTCATTTATCTCCCACACATCCTTGGTAGAAACTCTAGCAACATGTAACCTTACTTCAGCTGGCAATCTTGACATGACCACTGGTATGAGGAAACTACCATATTGCTCTACTTTCACTCCTAGAGAGTCTAAACCACGCACATTAATCTTGACTTTGTCATAAATAATTCGCAGCTGACCAGGTTTATACCATGTACAAGTTGGCAACTTGAAAAGCTCATCCATATGAGCTGAAATGATTTGTTGCGTTTTACCAAAACGCTCATGAAAAATTTCAACTGCAGCCTGATAGTTGGATTCTGACAATGTAAGACCTTGAATAGCTCGGGCACCCTGACCTTCTAACAACGCATGGAGGTAATTAAACTTGTCAACGGAGGAAAGGTCAGCATTCTTATTTACAGCACTGTCAAAACTATCCCAAAATGACTTAAACTTTGTTATCTCACCTTTAAACTTTGGTAACACTAGCTTTGGTAGACGTGGCTTGGTTGTAGACTGACTATGACTTGATTGAGCAGGCGGAATTGGAGGAAGTTCATTTACGGAACTCGGTGATGAAGGTCCGTTATCTTGACTTGTGAAATTAGTTTGAAATGCAGTACTCGGTGATGATCCGGATTGACCCTGATGAATTTGACCTGAATTTGCTGATGAGGCATGTTGGTTATCTTGTAATGGCATAGGAGCTTCATTTGGGTTATTGGTGACTGTATGTTCCTCCGTATGATGATTTTGTGCCGAACCACGTGAAGACGAAGTAGACGAAGAAGCCCGCCATTTTTTACCCGAGCACGTGCGATGGCGATTTCCCCCTTTGTCTGTAGAATCCTCGAACGGATTTCATCCGCTACCTCAATTTCCTCTTCGATATGATCAACTAAACATATTTTTGTGATCTCCTCGTCGAATTCCGCAAGTAAAATTAGCTTTTCATCCAATATTTGCTCAACAACTTTAAAACGGCTCCACATGATATCTTCTAAATCGGTGTGTTCGAGAATAGTTCTCGCTTCGTTTATGTTTTTTGTTACAACGGTTCGATGTCCTCCACGTTTTGCCCGCAGGCGATCCAACTTTTCCTTTTCTTCTCCCATGATAACTAATAAAACGACTCAATGCAATGATGACAAATGAAAACGACTCAAACGAATGCAAAACTCTGCCCCGCGTTGGGCGCCATGTTATGAACAGAAAAAATGGATGATTTATTTTCTTGTAACACGTGACTATACGCGCGCGTTATCCTCGCGTGTACCAGTATAAAATGATTTTTAATGGGAAGTTAAAATTAAAATTGCTGTTCTATTGTTGTTGTTTTTGGTTTTTGCCTTTTTTTTAGAATACCTAAATATTCAATTGTCTGAAATCTGCTGTTAAAATAGTTCGCCTCCAGTTGTTTATTTTAGGATTTCAATGAAGCTGGGCTATTTAGGGTAAGGGCTTGGGATTTAGCAATACGTGCTACTCGGTAAAACCCTGCCAGTAACTGTTGCCAGGTATTTTAAAAAGGCAGCATGCACTGCTCATAACACAAACATTTTAAAATTAGTTACATTTTATAATAACGTTGCAATCGTTCGGGTAACTGATTTAAAAATCACGAGTATGTTAATATAAAGTAGCTAAACTCAGATAAATCTCAAGTACAGTGAGACCCGCCTTATTTAACGACCCTTCATATAAAGAAGTCTTCGGTATAACGAAGCACGTTTCCTCGCCCCGGAGTAGTAGTAAAACATATGGAAAAGACTGAACCTCGACGTAAAGAAATCTCGTTATGGCGAACATATGTTGCCAGTCCCAAGGCCCTTCGTTATATCAAGGTTCCATTGTAAGACACATTTTAGTTTTCCTCAGACCATAGTTAGTAGAGGAGACTGGTTATGAAAGCCGGCAAACATCAAAGCTGAAACTACGGTGCTGTAGTTTATGTTGGAAGCTCCCTGATGACCGTGCAGTGGACAATCCCTTGTTTTTTTGTTCTGAAATTGTAACTGAATAAATTAATGCGATGTTTCTATTGGTCAGTAATTTCAAAATGATAGGAATGCGCGCTATTGAACGTTGCGCACGGTCAGGTCCAAAAAAGCTAACATAAACATATAACAAAGGAGTCTAACGGGTTTCATAACCAATCCACTTTAATATTAATTTTAGAATTTGATCTGAATATTTGATTCAGGACCCGAAAAGTTAACGGCACTTTGGAGACTGCCGCGGCAGGATCCCTGCTCTACCGGTACTCAGACTTGTCCTCATTACTGGTGCGACCAGAACAATTCCTGGCCGGCCGGGGACTCGGCCCTAAGCTGACTTCTCGCTTATCTTGTACCCAGATCTCTTGTTGACGAAGCTGTCAATATGAGATCTGGGTACGAGATAGGCTTCTCACCTGATGCTATAGAGGTTTTCTACATATCTTGCATGATCCATCCCAGTAAAACCTAGTCTGTCCACAGACTTCGTTTTTTTTAGCGTGCGAGCACGGAGGGCGAGAAATGGCACGAAGGACGAGAAAAAGCTCATTTCCCCGTCTCATTAGGCTGTTTATTAGATAAGAATACCAGGGACAAGTCTGCGTAAAATGCTGTTTTCCTAATAAGCATAAACATAATCTCATGAAGGCGTTTATACGTTTCGATCATCTGAAGTCGTTACTTGGTGCATTTACCTTTTCACAAAATGCTTCTGTAGAGTTATTAAGAAGATATAAAACATTTGACAAATTTCATTAGAAAACTTCTAAAACTTTTATAACTTTTAAAAGTTTTTATCCATATGTCCATCCTTGCCATCATAGAAACAGACTACAGGAAAAAAGTTTCATTGCCGATAGTACAGTCTTAATCACGAAACTGGACCATGACTTTTTGAAATTCAGTTGATGTGAAGACATTTTTTAGCTTTTTAAAAAGATTGCAAAGAGAAGGACATAGCCCCTTTAAATTAGCGAGAACATCGATCACGCCGTCCACCTAAAATTGAACATCATCTGCGCGGTTCGTCTTCTTACAGTTAATCATAATCAATTTCATCGAAAAAAAATGGTATGGGCTTTTGGGGTTGAAAATGGCGAATAATTCAGTAATTCAGGTAATTCAGGTCGTCAATCGACTTATAAGCTTATTGCAGGCCCCCATAACCCTGAGTCCTGCACACTGAAATAGCGCTTCACTCCTCCTCTGCCCCCTCCACACACCCAAGTAGTTAGTAAAATGGGTATCCTGGCGACAACTTCGAATTACCAGAAATGCATTAAAAAAACTATGGATTGATAAGACGTGAAAAATTTGTAAAGATATTAGATCAAGAAGGGGAAATATTTAATACACCACAAGCTAAAAAAGTTTTGTATTATTTTAATAAATTTTTGAAAGCTCAAGAAATAGAATATCTTAATGATATTAGTGAGTTATATTTTAAAGAGAAAGATGTTAGATTTATAGAGTCTTTAGAATTACAATTACATGATTATATGGATTTATTTTACGATCCAGATAGTTATGAGTTTGATCAGGAAAAGTATGAAAATTATTATCCAGGTTTAAAAGAGTTTTATGAAAGTTTTAGTAAATTTAAGGATAAAATAAAAATAGAAGAAATGAGTTTTAGTGATTTTAAAGAAAGTCTTAAATATTTAGATAGTGATGATGATTTTTATTATAGTGATAGTGATAGTGATTAATTATAACTTAAAGTCTTATAATCTAATAATAAGATTATAAAAGACGTCATGTCTAACCAATCAAATGATGGTTTTCAGGGTTCTCAACCCTTTATAACTGATAGGCAATATCAGAATTTATCTTTGGCAGAATTAAAACATATATTAGAAGAAGAAAAAGAAAGTCTTAAGAAAAATTATAAAGAAATAGATGAGAGAAAAAAATAATTAGAGATATTAAAAAAGTACAAAAACTTAATGAAAAAGTAAAACAAGGTATTGATATAAAAAAAGAAAGGAAAAAAAACCAAACACAAAAAGATACCCCCCGCCAAAACGGTGGGACCTCCTGAAATGAAAAAGATAAAATCATTTCATGAGTATATAAGATGAACACATATTAATCTTAAATCAACAGATGTAAAAAAATTAATTGATAAATGTGTTAAGAAAATTATTGAAGATTTAGAGGCATATCAAAAAAATGGAAGTGGATGGTATTTTAATGAGGTGGTTCAACTTGAAGTTCATACTGTTGAGTTTAATCCAACGAAGGGATCATCTTATATTCCTCTTCCAGATTTAATATCAAACCAAAAAGCAATAGTTAATATTGAAAACAAAGATGAGAAATGCTTTCTTTGGTGTATACTTGGATATCTTCATCCAAGAGACAGAGATAAAGAAATATTATCAGATTTAAAGAAGTATAAGTTTTCACTTAACACCAAAGGAATTACTTTTCTGATGAAATTAAATGATATTTTCAAATTTAAAAAACTTAATCCTACTATTCCAGGAATAAATGTTTTTTCAGTTAATGATAAAAAAAAGTTTTATCCTTTGAGGATGGCGGAAAAAGACTGTTTAAATACTATCGACTTGTTTTTCTATGAACAAGATGGTATTTCACATTATCCACTAATTAAAAACTTTACTCGTTTGGTTAAGACGCAAAAAACTGCAAGTAAGAATGGTACGATATTTATTTGTAAGAAATGCTTTACACATTACACTAAGTATGAATTATTACAAAAACATATTGAATATTGTTCAAATAATGAAACAGTTTCTGTGAAAATGCCACCACAAAACACAATGTTAAGTTTTAAAAATTATCACAGACAACTTCCAATTCCTTTTGTAGTTTATGCAGATTTTGAATGCTTTACTAAAGCAATAAATACTTGCAGTCCTAACCCAGAGAATTCTTATAATTACAATTACCAAAAGCATGAACCATCAGGATTTTGTTTTTAAATCAAAGGAATAGTTCCTGGTATAAAATTTGAACCAATTATTTACACAAAAACCAAAGACAGTGATGATATTTCTAAAATATTTGTTTGTAAACTTGCAAAAGTAACTAATAAGATATATAATGATTTTTATCATCGACCAATACCTCTTCGTTTAACAAGACAAGAACAAATATCCTTTGATAAAGCGGAAATCTGTCATATTTGTAAGAAAGAATTACTGTCTGATAAACTTAGAGATCATTGGCATTTTACTGGTCAATATCGTGGAGCTGCTCATAACAGTTGCAATCTTCAGTGTAGGAAGCCAATGATTCTTCCAGTTATATTTCACAATCTTCAAGGGTATGACGCGCATTTGTTTATAAAACAACTTGCTTGTTTACCAGGTGAGTTAAACTGTATCCCATCGACAGAGGAAAAATATATTTCGTTTTCCAAAAAGATTAAGGTTGATGAGTATAAATTTAGACGCACTGGAGAGACTATTTCATTATATTTTGAAATACGATTTATTGATTCATTTAAGTTTCTTCAAACATCCCTTGCTAATCTTGTTGGAAATTTACAACCACATGAGTTTTATAATACAAAAGAAATATTTAGTGAAAATGTAGACCTACTAACTCGTAAAGGTGTTTATCCTTATGATAATGTTTCCTCAAATGAAAAACTATCTGAAACACAATTACCTTCAAAAGAAGAATTCTATTCAAAACTAAATGATGAAGACATAGCTGATGATGATTATCAACACGCTATTAATGTCTGGAATACTTTCAAATGTAAAACAATTAGAGATTATCACGATCTTTATCTAAAGTCTGATGTCCTACTTTTGTCAGATGTATTTGAGAACTTTAGAAAAACTTGTCTTCACCATTACAATCTGGATCCAGCGCATTACTATACATCCCCTGGGCTAGCTTGGGATGCATGTCTTAAAGAAACAGGTCAAGAATTACAGTTACTACATGATTATGATATGTTGATGATGTTTGAGCGAGGTATAAGAGGTGGAATATCACATATATCAAAGAGATATGCAGAAGCGAATAATAAATACATGAAAGATTACGATCCTGATGAGGAGTCTACTTATATTCAATATCTTGATGCAAACAATCTTTACGGGTGGGCAATGTCACAATCTCTTCCTACACATGGATTTAAATGGATGAGAAACCTAACAAAAGAGACCCTAATGGATATTCTGGAGAAAGCAAATCTTAGTATGTCAAATCTTGGAAGAAAAGGATATATATTTGAAGTAGATTTGGAATATCCCCATAAACTATGGAAATCACATAATGACTATCCTCTCGCACCTGAAAAAATGATTGTTAATGGTGTTGAAAAAGTGATTTGTCATTTTAAACCAAGAAAAAACTATGTTGTACATTATCGGAATTTGAGGCAATATCTTGAGATGGGGATGAAAATAACTGCTGTTCACAGAGGAATATCTTTTAATCAGAGTTCTTGGATGGAACCTTACATAAGAAAGAATACTGAACTTAGAAAAACAGCAGCTAACAGTTTTGAGAAAGACTTTTTTAAGTTAATGAATAATTCAGTATTTGGAAAAACAATAGAAAACATAAGAAAAAGACAAAATATAATTCTTGTGGATGATCGTAAGAAAGCTGTAAAATTAACAAGTCGTCCAAACTTTGATAGAGCAACAATATTTGATAAAAATCTTATTGCAGTTCATATGAAAAAAACTGAAGTGTATTTTAATAAACCAGTATATGTTGGTCAAGCAATTCTCAATTTGTCAAAAACATTAATGTTCAATTTTCATTACAACTATATTCAAAAGAAATATAAAGACAAGGCGGAGGTATTGTTTACAGATACCGACTCATTGATGTACCAGATTTACACAGATGTTTTTTACAAAGATATATCCTATGACATAGAAACCAAGTTTGATACTTCAGATTATCCTCCTAACCACCCATCTGAAATACTGACAGGAGTTAATAAAAAAGTAATAGGAATGTTTAAAGATGAAGTAGCGGGAAAACAAAATACTTATTTTGTTGGATTGCGGCCTAAACTTTATAGTTTTAAAATAGAGGAGAGTAATTCTAAAAGAGGTAGGCCTCCTATTTTTATAAATGAATCTGGATTCTATTCTCTTGTTTTATCCTCAAAATTAGAAACTGCTAAAAAGTTTAAAAAGTGGGTGACATCACAAATTCTTCCATCTATTCGTAAATACGGCTATTACAAACTTTTTGATACTAGAGTAAAACAAAGAGTTATAATTGATGGAGTAAAATATTATAAACAGCCTGTGTTTGGTAATTATGCAGCTTCTAAGAATGGAGAAATTATAAATGTAAAAAATAAAATAATTTTGAAGATGAGAGATAATGGTAATGGTTATTTATATTTTACTGTAAGCGATAAAAAACTTGAAAAACCAAAGAATTACTATCAACACAGGTTTGTATACGAGGTATTTAAAGGACCAATTCCAAGATGTTTAGAAATTGACCAAATCAATAATATTAAAAAAGACAATAGAATTAAAAATTTACAACTATTGAACCATAAGCAAAATATTGAAAAAAGTAAAAATAAACCAATTATTTCTACAAATATTAAAACTGGTAAGAAAAAAATATATATTTCTATTAAAACAGCTGCAATTGAATTAGATATTAATGCTACAAACATTACAAAAATTTGTAAGAAAAAATGTAAATCAGCAACTTCTAAAAAAGATGGAAAAAATACACATTTAAATATTTAGATTAGAATTGAGAAAAACATCTAATTTCGATATTTACATTAATATCGAAATATTGATAATAAACAAAATGTTTGGTTTAGAGGAAAAAAATGTTGCTAAGATTCTAGGTTATAGTTTATATATTAGTTAATATTTAATCTTTAAGCCATTTATTTATTTTAATCTTTGATAATAGATGACATAATTTAAGTATTTTAAACATTTTTCTTTTAATTGTTCATCATTAATATCTTTTTTACACTTTAAAAAAATCACAATAACAAATAGCTTTTTTCCTCATTAATTCTAAATCATTTCATCTTCAAATTTCATCTCCAATTAAAGCTAGAGCCATTTCATATCTATCAATCATACTTTTTTAAAATTTATCTAGTTCTTCCATTTTATCATGTGCTTATACTAAATTTTTTATTATACCTACTAGCAAATCTATCTGCTATAGGAGTTTGATCAATTATCATTTTATCTATCAACTTCATGCGTTCAATAAACTCTTGTTTATTTAACTCATCACCCCGCAAAGCCGAACGTAGTTCAACTAGTACTTTTTCGTACGTAGTAAATGCAATCTTTGACATTTCAATTTTTCTCTTATAATTCTTTTTCTTTCCAATTCCCGTCACGATAACTCCAGCACCATTTACAACTCCGAGAACAACAGGGTTTAAAGTTATTCCACCAGCAATAGTTCCTATTGAAACCAAGCATATTCCAGAAATACTAAAAACATCATCAAGAAATTTATAACTCTTATAAGACCGCTTAAAACACCAGTATTTCTTGTGATAGTGACTATAAAAGTCTTTGAGGGTTGTGATGTCTGATTCTGACAGAGATTTATCAATGTGATTGAATTCAAAAATATCCTTCATTTATATTTATACTATATAAGATCCATTTAACTTTTCTTGAAGCATTACTTTATGATATTGCTCAGAGTCGGTGTCGTAAAAGTTTGGAGAATACATTATTTTACTTAACAAACCACCATCAGTTGTAAACACAAACTCTTGTTCTTTGTTGTAACGAGCGATTGGTAAACTTAATATTGAGTTGTAGTTACTTATTTTAGCTTTTGTAATATTTGAGTTAACATTTTCTGTCAACCATATAACAATTTTTTTTCCATTAAAACTACTTAACATGGAAAATTGTCTTCTTACATTATTAACAACTAAATTTACGGTGTTGCCTATAGTAGTATAGTATAATTCTAATAAACTAAATCCACTATTTGATTTTTTTCCTTATACTAAATTTTCTATTTCTCCAATGATAAAAAACAATACATAAAGTAAATTTTGTAATACCAATAGGAGGAGTAAAACTAATATTATAACCAGTAACATCTAAACCTTCTTTTTTATATCATCTATGGTTCTATTAGGTATACCAATATTTCTTGTAGGATTACCAGTAATAGAAACTAAAGAATTAAAAACAACGCCAGATGAGCTTCTATTTAATCCGTAATTAGTTGCATCAGTAAAATCAAAAACTTCTTCAAAATATTTTCTGTACAAATTATTTACAGTGTGAGGAATTAATTCCTTTACCATTCCAACTGTTGCAGCACTGTTACTAGTGTTTCTATCGAGATTAATGTTTAGTATTTTTTTATTATTTGCATTTATATCAACATTGTACACCACTTCTGTTGGTTTGACATCAAATGCGGTGTGATAGTCGTAAACTTTATCTGGATCGATATTGCTAAATGTACCCATAATTCCATAGGTAATAATAAAAACTCCTGAAAACTGTCTCGGATACACAGCCAGGTCAGTTCCATCTTGTGGTATATTAACCAAAATGTGAAGAAAGAATCTATTCCCAGATGACAACTTCCGGAAATTAACTATTATTCTGTGATAATACATAAATTGTGCTTGTCCTTTTGAATCACTGTACCTATGGGAGAGCCTCCTTACACTAACATTTCCAATTGATAATCCTGTTGAAGTTCCTTTGTCTACATTTATTTGAGACTTATGCCACAGTTGATAATCAGTGTTGAGTATTTCCAGGCAAAGTGTATAGTCAGCATTTGCAGTTAACCTGTAAAAGTTAATTCCCATTTTGTACTTATATCCACCTTGAGAACTTTTGTTTATTGTTAAGAAAATTACTTTGTGGTTATAGTTATGAAAATTACCTTTGGAAGGAGATAAGTCTCCTATTCTTGTTATAATAAAACTAGTTCCACTATCTATTTCAACAGTCCATTGAGCCGCTCTAGACATGAGATAAGCAAACTGGTCGTTGTAATGACGTGGTTGAAGTGCAGTACTATGAACTAGTTTGTCGACATAATCTTTGGTCGTAGCTTCATTATCCTGGGTTGGCTTACTAAGATTTATTATTTTATGACTGTTAAGATTTAAGTCTCCAGTCATAGCGACGGTACCATCTTTTTCTAAATAATCACTTAAATCTGGGCTTCCAGTATTATCATCAACATACTGTTTGGTTGCAGCATCTGTGTTTGACACTGGAGTTGCGAGACCAACTATTTTATTATTACCAACATTAAAGTCTCCAGTCATAGCGACGGTACCATCTTTTTCCAAATAATCACTTAAATCTGGGGCAGCTGTGTTATCATCAACATATTTCTTTGTTGCAGCATCTGTGTTTGTTGTTGGAGTTGCGAGACCAACTATTTTTTCGTTTCCAAGATTTAGGTTATTAGTCATTGCTACACTTCCATCTCTTTTTATAAAAGAACTAGTATCAGGTATTGAGTCATCCACATACTTTTTGGTTGCAGCATCAGTGTCTGATGTTGGTGGTTTTAAATAAATTATACTTTTATTATCCATGTTTAGATTATTAGTCATTTTATTTGTTCCAGCAACGTGGAGATACTTCAAATCAGTAAAAACCAATGGTGTTGGTTGTTTGGGGCCTGCTGGAGCTGGCAGATTTAATATTTGTTTGTTGTCCATATCTAAATTTCTATTCATTTTTTTTGTTCCATCTAGATTTAAAAAATTATTATCAGTGTATGATTTTGTTGCTGCTTCATCTAAATCAGATGGCGCTTTAAGGTTTAGTATACGGTATGTATCCTTCATATCAATGTCTGAATTAACTGTCAATCGTGTTGTTGTGAGTGATCCACTAGAATTATCATCAACATATTTTTTTGTAGCAGCATCAGTATTAGCACTAGGTGCACCAACATTTGTGAGTCTTTTTTTATTCATATCATAATTACCATCTGCGGTTAGACTAAATCCAACTCCTGGAGCGCCTTGAATTCCTTTAGCGAAGGAATGATCAAAAGATTGCTCGTTAAATATTCCCATTTTAATTATTAGGCTAGACAACTTGCTCGTAGAGACACTCCCAGTAAAGTTTTTTGCAATACGTTTTTTTGGTTTATCAACATATAGAAATGAATAAGGTTTCCTTGTTGCGGATTTATAATCTTCTTTATTAACTCCTAACTCAGATGATATTCTGTTTGCTTCCCTCGATGATGGAAATTCATACAGGCAGTAGTGAGAACAATTTGGTCGAATATCTTTTGGTGTTTTGTAAAACGACTGACTTAGATAAATTACCGAGCAATTCTTATGTCGTCCTTGGATGAAATAATCAATAAGTTGTCTCTGTTTTTTATCACAAACATAGTCATCAAATACTACCACCTTTTGGTTGTCTTCATAATCCATTTCTGACACTGAGGTTATTTCATCATTACTCACATGAAGTATTTCGTATCCAACTTTAGAACTTAGTTCTCTCATTTTTTGCATTAGTTTTTTGTATTTATCCTGCTCTAAATTTCTCGCGTAAACATAAATCTCATCAAAGTACAACAGTGGTTTAATTAACATGTGGTACAACAGATTAGTCTTACCACTTCCACTGTTTCAACAGATTAACATTTGAAATGTGTCTGATGGCATGAAGGGAAATAACTGTTTATATTTTTTATCTGGGTCACCAGTAGTATCATAGTTTGGTATTTCCATTTATCTAATGATTAAATAAAATGAATATTGAAGAAGCCAAAAAATTTGCAAGAGATAAAATTGAAGCTGATTCTTTGACTCAACAGGTGAGAGATGTAATAAAAATAACAAAATGGGAAAAACAAGATGCTCGGGAAGGTTTTAAAGAGACATTTAAACCACTTATTAAATCTCAAGATAGCATTAAAAAAAGTATTGATGAGCAGCAAAACGCAACTTTAGCACAACTTAAAAAAAATCAACTTTCATTAACATCAGGATTGGAAAAAATTAATGAAACTAATTTAAGATTGGCTGAAATGAGAGAACTACCAGCTTTGGAAGGTGATTATGAAGAACCAACAACATCTAAACCAAAATCACCTACACGTTATAACATTAAAAAAAAATCTTGATAATGTGGATTTAGGAGTACTGAAGGATATGGGTTACCTAAGACCAAATGATTTTTTTGATACTAACCCTGAAAGACTTAGAGAAATACGCGATGAAGTAAAAAATGATGTAAAAGTTACTACAGGACAAATAGCTGGTTTGAAGAGAAAAAAACAAAAAACAGAAGATGAAAAAATAGAAATAGAATTTATTCAAATGCAAAAAGATTTACTACATAAATACAAAAACATTCTTGAACTTTATTTAGGTTCGCTTGAGTATAAAATGGGAGAAGGACTGGCCCAGCGAGGGCAGGGTATTGTTTACTTTAACAACCCACATCAACTCCTAAACAGACTTGAATTACTCGGTGGTTCAATATCTTGCTGGAAATAATGGTGTGATACCTGAGTTTTCCCAAATAGCACATCTTCTCAACCAAATGAAAGTAATCTCAAAAAAACAACTAAATTATATATTAATTAAATAAAAATGGAAGAACGAGCTATCCACATTTCCTCAATAAACAGGGAAAAAAGAGGAACAAGCAGGCCTGGTGATTTTACTATTAAGTTTTATCCATCTTTGAAACTTGACCCTGAAAAATCCCACCAACTTGCTCTTGATCGGTTGTCCATGACTTACTCTTGGTACAACATTAGAAGTGATTATGGAAACAATAAAATAGAATATACTCATGATGGATCCACCTGGCAAACAATTACTTTTACAGATGGAATGTATTCCTACTCAGATATCAATGATTACATTCATCAGTACATGAATCAAAAAAGTCATCACACAACAGATTCAAAAGGAGAAAAAAGTATTCAATCAATCTAACTTTTATTTTATCTACCTATCGAGTGTTAGTATCACTTGATGGTGACTATCAACTTGATTTGAGAGGAACAGAATTTGGAGACCTAATTGGATTTGAAAAGAAACTTGTTACAAGAACAGAGTATGGAACAAAACTACCAAATATCACAAATTCGATTGATGTATTAAATATCAACACAACCGCAATAACTGATAGCATTGTAAATGGAATAAACACAAATACCATTGCTGTGATACCAACTGATAATCTCACAAGGTCTTATCCATTTACGTTTGAACCTAAAAGACCATTGTTTTGCCCAGCATCTACATTTCACATTGATGAAATGAGAATCTATGTGACAGACTCACTTGGAAGACCAGTAAATTTTTGGTATTGATTGGTTTATGACTTTAATACTCCATTCAATGTAAGCGGGGGCACCTACGGTTACCCCTACACCCCCCTCCCTTAGCTAATAAACCATTTTGTATAACTATTAAAATAAAATGATGCGACAATCAGAGTTTAAACTGAAACTTGACCCTGAATTGGGGAGATATACAAGACAACACGTTTATGGAGAAGGAATGATGGATGTGTTTAAATCGTTTGGTTATTTGGAAAATCAATGAAAAAAGCTGCTAAAAAAGGAGCAAAAAAAGCGGTAACAACAGCTGCAACAAAAACTGGTGAACATGTTGGTAAAAAGGCTAGTGATAAAATAGTACAAATGTTATCAAAAGGACGGGTGCAACCCCCCCAAATCCCCCCTGCTAAAAAAGTTACTTTTAAAACAGTTCCAAAAACAATGTCTCAACGAGAGATAAATCAAAGAGTGAATGCCATTCTTAGTGGGGGTAAAATTATATAATTATTAAAATAAAATGACGTCTTTTAGAAATCCAAAATATCTAGAAAGATATGAAGATGTTGTTTTTGACCTTGAACAAGCTTTAGCCGCACCTGGAAATAATGCTCATCAAACTAAAACAGGCCATAGATTTGTTGCTGATAACACAGGAGAAGCTACTCCTTTTGATTGGTATAACGCGCGATTTTCAGTAGATTTCAAAGTTGATCAGCTTGCTGCTGGAGCTAATATAGATGCTGATGGCGACCAAATGGGAATAGTAAATGGTAGTTCCAGTCTCATTGAAAAGTTATCCATCTTAGCAAATGGTAGAGATGTTTACAGTTGCAACTATGCTAATCATATAGTAAATATTAAGAATTTGCTTGAGTATAATCCATCTTATGTAGAAAGTGTTGCCACAAATGAATTTTACTATCTTGATACAACAAGACATGCTGAAAGAAATAAATACACAAAAAGGCAAGTAACTCACAGAAGGAATGCTGCTAATAATGCTGATGATGCAGGATTAATGTTGGATGATGTTGTACCTAAATATAACACAGGTTTTGCAATAAGAAAACTATTACTAGGCGACTCAGCAACAGTAAGATGTGAAATTCCTCTTAACAGATATTCGTTTTTTGAATCATTAGATGATAAACTTCTTCCAAATACAAAAATTGAGCTGAATATAGAACTAGAATCAGATAACAATCTTATCTGGCGAGCTGGTGGAAATGATTGTAGAGTCATACTAACAAGATTTCAACTATTTGTTCCAAGATTAACATTTAACTCAGAAGGACAAAAGTTGTACATGGAAAATTATCTCAAGCCCTACAAATGGCTTTATCTTAATGAAGTAGTAGAGCGATCAAATAACTCTCAACAGCAGACAGGTCATTTTAGAATTACAAATGCTATCTCAAAACCACGCCATGTCTTTGTTTTTGCAATTAACACAGCCATTATTGATTGACAAACAGCAAATCCATTTTTATATAATACTTTTGATCTACCAAACAATGCTAACGTGTCTCGCTGTTATCTTGAGGTTGGAAATGGAAATGAATACCCCGATGTTCACTTTAAACCAGCTACAGATCCAGCTAGAGTTTTCAGAGAAGTAATGGGCTATGTTTACGCAAATAACGACTTTCAAGGTGGAACACTTCTCAATAGAACAAATTTTGAGTCTTTGTTTCCCTTTGTTTATTTTGACCTAACAAAACAAAAAATGGATATAAAAGATGGAGTAACAAAACTATCTTTTCATTATGAATTATCTGCTAATCCAAACGCTGATTATAATATCTACGCTTTGATACTTCATGAGCGAGTGGCAGAAATAGAACAGCAAGGAGGAAAACTATTGCTTCGTGCTTAATTTTTAATCTAAAAATAAAATTAAAAAAATGGTAAATCCTTTTGATATTTATCCACCAGTAACTTTAGAAAAATATCCTTTTTTAAAAGAAAATAAATACTTTGAATATATTATAAACTTAAATTCATCACAAATAAAAAAATTTGGAAAAAAAATATTGTAACTTTAGACTTCACATCTAATAAATAACCTTTTAAAGTTTTTCTTACAAATACCCAAATTAAAAAAGTAGAAGTTGCGAAAAAACTAAGAAAAAAGTTGATTTAAAATTCAGTAAAACTCAGTTTAAAAAAACTTTGCCTTATGTGACTAACATAAATCATTCTTTAATAACACAACGAGCTAAAGATCGACCTGAGATTTTAAAATTAAAAAATGCTAAGAAAGCAAAAAATTAAAAAAATAAAGCTACAAGACCGACTTGAGACTTTAAAAACAGAAAATGCTAAGAAAGCAAAAAAATTAAAGAAATTAAAGTCTTTGAAACCTAAAAAAGGTCAAATTAATTTTGATAATTTTATTAAAAATACACTAAAAAAATATAATGAACCTAAACCTAATAAGAAAAAAATAACGGATAAGATTAAATTTCCTGAAATTAATTTAATATAAATATTATAAACTATTGCTTCGTGCTTAATATAATCATTAAAATAAAATGAATTTTAAAGAATATAAAGAAAAAATCAATAAAGAAAGTTATCCAGATGACTATTTTTTTCTAAAGTATGATTCAAACACTGGCAAAAAAATAAAAAGACGAAGAAATGTATAATATTAAAAAAAGATTTTCAGATATATTACATGATGAATTAAAATCTTATAAAAATATAATAGGAAATAAATACTATAGACAAATTATCTGTTTATCTAAAAAAGATTATGAGAAAGTAGAACTAGGTAAACCATATAATTTAACTGCATATGTAAGTAAAAAAAATAATAAAATACGAACTGCTCTTTTTCTTACAAAAAAAACAAATAAAAGATTTAGTTATGGCAGAATATGAAGATGGTTATTTTAATTTAACTTTATCAAAAGATCAAATTGAAAAAACATTAAAAGAAACTCAAAATATAAATGTTAAAATTTCTAATATTCTTGATAAACTATCAAATGCTAAATCTAATCTTGAATTTAGAAGAGAAAAAAATCTTAAAAAATTCATAGCTGATTTAATGAAATATTCTTCCAAAACTCCCATGCCAAAAAGTAGGGAACAACAAGATAAAAAGGTAATTAAATCTTATTTAGATAAAAATAAAAAAGATAGGAAATTATTATGAAACTTTTATAAGATTAAACAATGTTGATTTAGTTAGGTTTATAAAAAATGCATCTCAGGTGATACTAATACTAGTTTTATAATAGATTTTGACTATAAAAGTAAAGTAAAAGATTTTTTTCCTTTTGTTGTTTATCTTACAGCTAAACAAAAAAGATTTTATTATAGTTGGTTAGGAACTAAGAGATTTGAATTAGACATGTCTAAAACCCAATTTCATAAAACATGTTTTGCTAGCATAGTTATAAATAGAGATATTTATTACTATAAAAATTATGGTAATTTTCCACCTCCTATAAAATTTAATACAAAATTTATTGCTCCTCTAGCAATTGAAATGAAAAACTTAATAGATTTTGATGAAGATTCTATTCCAACAACTAAAACTACAACTACAAAATCTATTCCAAAATCAGATCTTATTCCAACAACTACAACTACAAAATCTATTCCAAAAAGAAAAACACAGAAAAAATAGATGAAATAATGACAAAAAATTTAACAGATTTTACCAAAGGTCCATATAAAAGTTACACCAAAAATCAAAGTTTGAAAAAAATTAAAACTGATGTACTAAACGCTTTAGTAAACGAAATTAATTACCCTCTTACAAAAGATGTTCTTGGGATAAAACTAACAAAAGATTTAAAAGAAAAAATAAGTAAACTAAATTCAGAAGCAGCAACTGGGTTAACTTGGATTATTAGAGCATTAGTTCTAAGTAATACAAAAAAATTACCAGTTTATTATGAAAATAATAATTATTTTCAATTATCTAAAAAAGAAATAAAAGAAATTATTGAATATTACTTTACAACATTAGCTATACTTTTAAATTCAGCACAAAAATATTAATATAAACAAATAAATAAAAATGACATCTTATATTGAATATGGAGTAAAACTTACAGATGGTCAAAAGTCAAAACTGATGAGTGCAATAAGAAATAAATCACCACTAACCCTTCGGTTAAAACATTCTCATCTTCGAGGTTCTGATGGGTTGATGTTGACAAAAAGACAAATTAATAAAATAAAAAAAAATCACTGGCAAATGGTACAGGATCAAATTTAAAGATAAGTAAAACTCAGATTAGAAAATCTGTAAAACATGGAGGAAACTTATTTTCATCCCTCGCATCTCTTGGAGCAAAAGTACTACCATATGCAATAAAAGGAATTTCAAAAGCTGTTCCTGCATTGGCAACTGGTGCTGCAACTGCACTTGGAGAACTTGGAATAAATAAAATATTTGGAAAAGGAATTACAATTCCAAAAAATTTTTTACCAGTTTTACCCCCTTTTGCCCGAGAGTTTACCCAAGCACAAATAAATCAAATCAACAGAGCTCATAAAACAGGAGGACGGTTGGTTATCAAACCAACTCGTAGGCAAGTAGAAGGAGGATTTCTTGGTACACTTGCATCTATTGGAATTCCAATGGCAATCAGTTTAGTATCTAAGATGTTTGGATCTGGACTACAGGTTGATAGGGGAACGTCATCTAATACAGCAAATGTTTACGTTCCACCCACACACGGTGAAGGTTATCCTTATCAATCTCCTCCCTTTTTTGGTACCTGGGAAAACCCAATAGGAATGGGGGTTAAAAAAAAAAGCCGGCAGGCCGCCCAAAGGCAAAGGTCTTCTTCTAGGAAAAAACAGCCCATTCAACTCAATTCCCATTCTCGGAACCATTTTGTAATTAAACCGCTTTCCAACTTTGACCTCATGGATTGGATAAAAAGACTTGGTATTAAACATTTTAGAGGAATACACAGTCGTGATGGTCTACCAAAAAAGATTAGAAAAGAATGTGGAATAATCAATCTAGATGACATGACTGGCCCTGGAACACATTGGGTTTGCTATAGAAATATAGACAATTTAGTTGAGTACTTCGATCCAGTTGGTTTGATAATGCCAAATGAAGCACTGGAGTATTTTCATACGGCAAGCCCTTCTGGAAAACGTATAGTTTACTCAATGGATGAAATACAATATCGCAATACTGTTCTCTGTGGTTACTGGTGTTTATATTATTTATTTGAGAGACAGCGGGGTAATAGTATTCTAAACGTAATAAATAACCCACATTTTGATAATGACAACAGTGATTTTATAAAAGAGTATTTCTCTTAAGACTAAATATAAAATTTATATTTAGTCTCCATCATCCGGCGCATCCTTTAGTTGTCTAACCCGCTCAACTTTTGTATTTAGATCTTTAACGCTATCAACTATTTCATCAAATTTTGAGTAAATGTCAATAAGTCTATGAAGTTTTTTCTTTTTATCACTATTTATTTTCAACCAAGAATATTCCTCATTTTTTATTTTTCCCCACATCTCACATTCACCAGCCATTAGCACTCTAGAAAGATCATCATTTTTCTTTCTAAGAGTCTCAAACTCATTATTTATTTTTCTTCTTACATCTTTCTCATAGTCTTTTAGTGTTTTAACATCCATCTTTTTTTCTATCTCAGAAAAGAATTTGGCTTCCATTTATTATATAAATAGGTAATTACCTTTTACAACTTTATTAAGTTTACTTGATTTTTCACTTATTTCCATAAGCAACTCAAATATTTTTATAAATCGAGCATCATTTTCCAATCTAGCAAAATCAGCGTATTCATAACTATTGTTTAAATTATTATATATCTTTTGAAGTTCACTTTTAAGAAAATTTGATCTAGTAGACATACTTCGTAAATGTATTTTATCTAAACATTATACTAAATGACAGAATCATATTGCATTGTAGATAAAAGAGTAACTCCTTGTACAGAGCCAAGCGGTTACCAACAAGATAAAAGAGGGCGTACTCAATTCTATTGTAGATGCGCAGTTTGTGGAAACAAAAAAGTTAGATATGTAAAAACAGGTTCAGTTTCTCAAACTGGAAGTGGAAAAAAGAGAAAACGAAAGTCAAAAAACTAGTAAGCCCGTCTGAAGGGGCGGGCGTTTTTGATACTGTTGTTGGCACAGCAGTTGATGGTTTTTTTCATTATGGTTTACCTTGGATGGGTAAAAAAGCAGTTGAAATGGGGCGATATGGAGCAAGCGAATTAATGAGAAATAAAAAACTACAAAAGAAAGCTGTAAATTATGGGATTAATAAACTAACTCCATTTATTCAAGATTCTGTTGGAACAGCAATGGACCAACTATCAACCAAAGTAAGGCCAAATAAAAAGTATAAAACCGATAGGAAGAATTTAGACGGCCGATCAGGACGAGGAGTTGGAGGTGGGGTAAATTAGCAATTAGCAACAATTAGCCGACGAACTTCACAAACCAATCACAAGAAACTTTCAAAAGAGATCAGTAGTCTCAAACGGGATTGATGAGATCTGGGCAGCTGATTTGGTAGAAATGCAAAAGTTTAGTAAGTGGAACAAAGGGATTAAACATCTTCTAATGGTTATTGATGTGTTTAGCAAGTATGGATGGATAATGGGGATGAAAGATAAGAAAACTGAAACTGTCAGTAAAGCATTTGAGGGCATATTCAAAAGTAAACGTAAACCAAAAATGTTATGGACTGATAAAGGTTCTGAGTTTATGAATATCAGTAAACATTTCAAAGATTTTTTGAAAAGTAAAGGAATTAAACTATATCACACTGAAAATGAAGAGAAATCTAGTGTTGTTGAGCGATGGAATAAAACAATGAAAAACAGAATGTGGAAGATGTTTACTGTGAATAACAACACTGTTTACTGGGATAAGATAGATAAACTAGTTAATGATTACAATAATGCAAGACATTCCAGTGTAAAAATGACTCCTATTGAAGCGAGTAAAAAGAAAAATGAAAATAAAGTTTGGTCTAATTTGTATGGTGATTCTATTTACTTGAAACCTGGTAAACCAAAGTTTTCTATTGGTGATAAAGTTAGAATTTCTAAGTATAAGAGAAAGGTATTTGATAAGGGTTACACACCAAAGTGGACAGAGGAGATATTTGTTATTGATAAAGTTTTACCTACAAAACCTGTTACATATAGTATTGTTGATTTAACAGGAGAAGAGATTAAGGGTTCTTTCTATGGAAAAGAATTACAGAAAGCAAAACAGCAGACATTTAGAATAGAAAAAGTTATTAGGAGGGATAATAAAAAGAAAATGGCATTAGTAAAATGGAGTGGATATCCTGATAAATTTAACTCATGGGTTAGCTCTAAGGATTTGGTGGATTTTTAATACAAATAATGTATTAAAAATAAAATCCTATTATTTACTCAGTTTCTTCTTTATCAGATAAAACTAAGTCTTCAACTACTTGCTCACTCTCTTCCTCTTCCTCTTCCTCTTCCTCTTCAATTGTTAGTAAAGACTCTCTAGGTTTTAGTGGTTTTACATAACACTCATGTACTTTTATTTGTAAAGATGTTACAGTCTTACTTATGAAGATTCCTTCTATTATAAGTGCCATTTTAACATTGCAGTACTGATCAATATATTTAAAAGGATTTAATTCCTTCTTTCCCTTTGTCTTAAATAGAGAAAGAATCTTCTTTGATTTCTCAGAGTAAATAAGTTCTGCGTATAAAACTGGTGCGGATGAGGGATCTATTCTTGTTTTCTTCTTTCCTTTCTTATCTACATATTCTTCATGTTTGTAATAAAACGGTGAAGTTAAAGTTGATGCTAGATCTGCACCGTATTCATTCTCTAGATGTTGCTGAGAGAGAAATGTTACATTGTTAATAGCATCAAAAAATGATCGCTCTTTAGTACTTGGCTCGCTATCTTTAGCCCAAAGACATACTGGCATACTATAACCTACTAACTTGTTTGTTTCTTGATTTTTCTTCTCATTCACACCAAAGATGAAAAGAAGTGGTGTTTCAATTACACGTGGTCCTTTCTTTCCATTTTGATATTTGACTTCAATTGGAATACGTTTGTATTTGATCTTGCTGTCTTTTACTTTGTACTCTTTAGCTTCATTAAAAACAATATTCTCTGGTGTAAGATAATCGTCACTTGATAATAGCATTTTTTATTATAATAATTTAATCTTTAAACCATAATTTATTTTTCTAACCATAGTAGATTTACAGACCAAAAATTACTCGATTCAGGATTAGTATAAGTTAACTCTCCCTGTTTATTTTGAATCTTTTTAGCTCGAGCTAGGTATCTCTCTCTCCTCTCCTTATCTCCATGTATAAGATAGTCTGGATATTGTGATGAGCCAAAATGAATTTTCTTTCCACTAGGAAGTGTTGTTACATATTTGTTATTCTTACGAGATGAATAATCTAGAGATTGAGCACCGAGTTCTTTAGCCTTTGTAGTTAGTTTTTTAAACTTTTTACCTGAAACAACATATTCATCATCATCTGACGAGGATGAGTGGTCTTTAGGGTCATATGTTGGATCCTCATCATGTCTATAACCATCATCAACTATAAAATCCAAATCTTCTTGCGTAGGAATATCGTTTTTGAAATCCATTTTATTATTTGGTTAGATTATTTTTAAAAAATCCCTAATTAAACTTAAGTCTTGTAACAATAATTGTTATAAGACTTTAAATTACAATTAATCACCATCACTATCACTATCATCACTATCACTCAAAATAATATTATAATCATCATCACTATCTAGGTATCTAACACTACTTTCAAATTCACTAAAAGTCATTTCTTCTGTTTTTATTTTATTATTAAATTTACTAAAACTTTCAAAAAACTCTTTTAAACCTGGATAATCATTTTCATACTTTTCCTGATCAAACTCATAACTATCTGAATCGTAAAATAAATCCAAATTGTAATCATCTAATTGTAATTCTAAAGACTCTATAAATCTAACATCTTTCTCTTTAAAATATAACTCACTAATATCATTAAGATATTCTATTTCTTGAGCTTTTAGGAATTTATTAAAATAATACATAACTTTTTTAGCTTGGGGTGTATTAAATACTTCCCCTTCTTGATCTAATATCTTCACAAATTTTTCACATGTCTTATCAATCCCTCTTATAAAAAGATATTCATTTCTATATCCCCTTGCATAATCTGGGATTTTATTAGTTTTTTTAATGCATTTCTGGTAATTCGAAGTTGTCGCCAGGATACCCATTTTACTAACTACTCACCTAGACCTCTTATCCTCTACAAGTATTGACAATCAAGGGAGGAAATATAGGTGTCGATGTCTTGTAACCTTAATGCGGGTCGGTATAGGTAATCAAGTTTATGGGTATTAATAGGAGTTAAAGCAAGGGCTAAATAGTTAGGGACGCTTTACCTGACCTTCTCCTTAAAGGATGAAGATCAAATTTAGACCCTATATCTTAACATTGTTTATACTCATAGTTAATAGCGTTCACTTTACAGGGATTTGGTATAGTGATCTTTACATTAAAGTAACATTTCATGTAGTAATTTTTAAAAAGAAGCTTTCTGCGTAAGATCAGGCAACACATTTTCTCTTCTTCTGTTCGCTTTTAAGCTGATCAAGATATTTCATAAAACCAGACGGCGAGAGATAAAAACAAGCGCTCGCTGATACCAGTCAGTCATTATTTATTTGATTTCTGGAAAGAGGAGTTACACGAGGAGTTACGGAAATGGAGGCAAGAAGCTTCCATAACACCCCGTGCGCCAGAACTCACTCTGTCTTTAGTTCTAGTTTCCCAAAAAGAGAGATCTGAGTGCTAAATTAATGACACTCTCTACTCTCAGTCTCACCGAAAGGACATGAATAGTGACTGAATACGAGTCTAGGACAGAAGCATTTGCCCTAGCTTGGATTCCGGCAATTGAGAATATTGATTTTGCCGTTTAGGGGCGGGGTGGTACTGCTTGAAGTAGGGTGGTGCCACTTGTCAGTAGACTCGCTTCATTCCGACCTCGCTGTTTAACTAGTTACCCTCAATAGTTCCTTGTCTTCTTTGTACTTAACCCTTTAAGCTCCAAAATACAGATACAAATTTTCCAGACTGATCTCCATACGTTTCTTTTAAGAATAGTTGAGAGAATTTGGTTTTAAGATCATAGCGTTTTCCCTTTGGTGATCATTTTATTCTTTCTCATAACCTTTACTATTGATGATCTGCTGATGTTGTTAGGAGAAAATTGATGTTCGTCAATCTTGGGACCAAAAGGGTGAAGAATAACAGAATCAAAGTGAAAACAGGAAGCTCATTGTGTTTACAAAGAATCTCTTATTTACTCAGTTTATTTATTTATTTATTTATTGCATGTTTTACTTTATGAATCTTTATGGCGAATACACTGTAAGTTGCATTCTTAGGATAGAGTAAGTATCATGTAGCTGGACTTTTGAAAACATAGCTAGCGAAAATTGTAGCCTCTTGATTGAAGACAGCCAAAACGCAAGTTTCTTAATTCTTGCTTCTGATAAGCCATAAAATCATACTAAGAAAGGAAAAGGAGTGGGAATTACGAAAATACAGGGAGGTGGGAGAAAGGAAGGCGGAGAAAAGCAAGGACAATGGTTGCACTCTTAGTTTTTATATTGGCTGGAGATACTGTAGTTATTAAAATAAAAAAACTGGCGGAACCACAATATTTGGTCTTTCAAAAATCTAGCTGGAGAATAGACTGAAGTATTTTAAGAATTCCTCGGTAGAATAGCCAAAATATCAAAAGCAATGTTGTATAGATAGATCATGTAATAATCTTGTGCTTTTGACCGCGGTTGTGATAGTCATATGGGATAAGATTGACATTGATTATCCGCGTTGTTTTTGAAACATTAAGTCACATCACCATTTATTGCCAGCGGTTGGCTCACCTTCTTTGATGACGTCACAATTCAAGCCTTTCAAAAACAACAAGGTCTGTTTTACCAGCACTTCTCTTTTGTCAGTGTAATGATTTTGTAGCCGTGCAGTTATTAAACGTTGAGGTGATCCAAGTTTGTGTGGCATGTAGTGTAGTAATTATTGAAAACAACATGAGTAAAAAAGCGAGATATATGGCAATTTTTTTATCATCTCCTTGCTCTCTGTTGATAGCTGTGTCTTCCTTCCTGCCCTAGGCTATTTGCGTTGTCACTAATGAACAAGAAAAGTTTCGTACGATGTTTTCTTGTTGCATGATTGATGTGGGGATGGACGATAGCCGTTCATTGCTTTTCGGATGGTCGTCAGGGGCGTAGCCGGGATTTTTCTATAGGTACGCACAATTTTTCAAACCCTCCTCCCCTCCCCCTTACAACAACGTTCTCATTTAATACTTTATACTGATGAACAGTTACAACTTATAGATATCTCTAGCAACCACAATTTGCCGTCTGTCCTCTTTGAATTTGTATATCCTGCATCTTGCTACCATCTGCGCCCTTCTCTCTGCCTTTTCTCTAAAATGTATCCACCACTCGTCCTTTCTCTGAAAACCGTTGGTGGTACTTGTAGACGTTGTAAAAATAAAACAACTCAAACGGCAGCTTGAAGTTGAGCCCCCTGTCCAAGTTGATTAACAAGCAGCTATAGTTTTCAGAAGTGATAAAATTTCTCAATTTGTCTTTTACTGTTTATCATATTGGTACAAAAAACAGTAACTGCGTGCGAGTGTCCGTATAAAAATAAAACTTTACCCTCAGGCAAAATTTACAAGTGCATTCATTGTTTTGACTGACGTTTGGCTGTTTCTAAATATTCTTAATTACACAAACACTAAACAAATGCGAGGTGGCCATCACCAGGATTCATATTGTGTTTTATGAGGGTGACATCTCACTGCCAGCCGTTTCGAGGGGAGAGTCCCCAGTAGGTTTTTCGGGATCCGGGATTTCCATTATTTGAAACTCGGGATTCGGGATTTGAAAGAAAAATCGGGGCGAGTTTCGAGATTGAAAGTATGCACGGGAGGTGGGATGCCAAAAATAACCCTCGGGATTACGGGATTGCACGAAATTTGGGGTCGGGATTACAGGATTGAAGAACCCTATTGGGGAACCTCCTTTTCCATGGTAGGGCTATGAACGGACGGACATTCACATGAAACCAGGTTATGTAAAAAAAGGGCTCCTTTTAATTTTACATATAAAGAACTCCACCTACCGTCCCTAGCCTACATAACAGGCGTTTTATGAGCCAAGCGAGGTGAACGCGGCATTTTGCGCGAAGCGCTAGATGAAGGGAGGAGAAACGCTTTGTTTTTCTCCTCCCCTAGTCTCGCGCTTCGCACTCGTTGCGCGCAAAATTCCGCGCTCGTCTCGCTTGGCTCATAAAGAGCCTGTTATGCAGGCTAACCGTCCCAATCCTTGCACAGACAAGGTCTTAAAGACTTCAAAACTATTTTAATGCACTGTATTATAAGCGACAGGTCCAGGCCACATCACTGTTCAGTGTTCCCGGTCTAAATAACAGGTCAAGAGTACTGATAACTGCTCCATCGATAAATTACCAAACCACACAGATTCCCCTCAACAACAACAACAACAACAACAAAAATTTTATTGTACCCAAAGCAGAATATTATAGTTATTTACAAGTTGTTAAATTAATCAACTAACTAAAAGGGGTACTGACTTCCCGAAACGACAAATAAGTTAAAAATGCCAAGAAGCCAGATTCAGTAATCGATCTAATAGAGCAATTTGTTAAGGGGATAGGGCTAGGAGATACTTTTAATGCTGTTGGACTGACTGTTTGATTGATTAACTGTCACTGGCTAACGGTTTGAATTGTTGATTGACTGATGGATTACTGTTTCATAGATCAACTGACTGGCTAACTGTTTGAATGGTTGATTGACTGATGGATTACTGTTTCATAGATCAACTGACTGGCTAACTGTTTGAATGGTTGATTGACTGCTGGATTACTGTTTCATAGAACAACTGACTGGCTAACTGTTTGAATGGTTGATTGACTGATGGATTACTGTTTCATAGATCAACTGACTGGCTAACTGTTTGAATGGTTGATTGACTGATGGATTACTGTTCATAGATCAACTGACTAGCTAACTGTTTGAATGGTTGATTGACTGATGAATTACTGTTCATAGATCAACTGACTGGCTAACTGTTTGAATGGTTGATTGACTGATGGATTACTGTTCATAGATCAACTGACTGGCTAATTGTTTGAATTGTTGATTGACTAATGGAATAAGTGTTTGGTTGAATAACTGACTGACTAACTGTCTGAATGGTTAATTGACTGATTAACTGAGTGTTTGATTGATTAACTGACTGGCCTTAACTCTTTAAATGGTTGACTGACTGCTGGACTGACTGTTTTATGTTTAAATTTCAATTTCATTTGTTTTGGTTGAGACAGAAATGATAAGAAAATGAGTTGAGTGGTACGTGGTATTTTTCTTACAATCCTTGAATAAGCACTGCTTTTTCTGACTGGGCAATGTGTTTATTTGAGGATGTAAATGTTATTGATTATTTTCTTCCTTGTCGGGCTTTTAATTATGGGTGGCATTAATTGAGTACAGTGAATTAATACGGTACACGTATGTCACACATGATATATGGACACAAGTACATATAACTGTAAGAAATTTAGGGGAAAAATAATGTTTACCTTGTCTTCAGAGCTGCCTTTTCTTGCTGATCTTGTTTTCTGAATTTATTATATTGCTCTGCAGGTTGCCATTTTATTCCATTTCATCAAGACTCCCAAGTCCATTGCTGAAACAAAATATTATTCATAAAAATTAATTTGACTTGTTTGACTTGTCTTTAATATGTAACAGTACATTATACTTCTCAACTGCATATAAATGTAGAAAGTGAGATCTATGCACATGCGATGGACTCCCCACACGAAAAACCTACAGAAAAACCACTATGTGCTGCAAACACCTCTTGTAAGTGGCTAACTCCAATACAGTGACCACCAACCAACAACAAAAAAACATTTACAATCAAATCATTACAGCTGGAACCTCTCATAACAAACACCTCTCTTGAGCAACTGTGGCCACTTTTTTGGATGACAATTTTGGTGTTTTCCTTTGTTTTTATCTTCCAGTAAGCAACTACTTTGTTTTTATTCCTATATTCACCATTTCTAGTACACTTAGTACCCAAAACATGCAAAGAAGACCTTGTAGTGCCAACATGAAACTACATGAACACATATACCGTTAATTAGAAATTGCATGCTTAAATGGATTCTCTTTTATTTTTACTTCTGCGGGGGGGGGGGGGGGGGGGAATTGGGTGATTTCATAAAAAAAATTCCAGTCCACTGTCCAAACAAACAATCATGCACATACAGGTGTACAGTGGCCAGGCTAGAGAAACTGTGAACTTTATTTTCCTACTGTTCTCATAAACAAATTTTGTATGGTATTTGGGTAAGACGGATTGCCTTTTATATTTACCAATATATTTTTACAAAAGAACTTCTAATCTTTATATTACAAGCAAACACAATTTAAAAAAAAAATGTACATAGACTCTCGCCTTTGGCACTTGTTGAGCTCATACTACACTCAAGCTAGCCCCATCAAAAGAAAATGTACTCTGTGGTCATATTCAAAATCATGGCTGGTTTTGTGAACAATGTTTTATGCGCACCCTTCATGTAAATCAAGGATGCCAGATAAAAGCTGTTGGACTAGAGGTAAACTTCATAAAAACTATCTATTTCATAGGTAAAATAAAATTAATGAGCTGTATTATCAAAGTCAGTCAAAAACTCTTAGAGAAAAATTAACTTACTGTCTTGTTCAAAGATTATTTTATGGATTCTTTATAGCTGGGTCTATAGTGGAAAGCTTACTTTTTGAACCCCATCCACACCAAAAAAAAATCATGCAAAGTGTTGGAGGGAGAAAAAAATATTGGGCAAATGCATTCTTCAAGAAAAAATTTATGGCGAATGAATGGGTTGAAAAAAAAATCATACCTACAACAAATCACCCAACCCTCCCCTTCCCTGCTCCCCCTTGGACCCTCAGAAGTAAAGTGGTTGGCCCATAAATGTGTTCGGACCTCTTTTATTTTTTATTATTTATTTATTTTATTTATTTTTTTTTATTTTTTATTTTATTGCAAGTAAAACACACACAGAAAAGAAACAAAAATTACACAATAAATAAAGTAATAAAAACAAAAAACAAAAAAAAACAAACAAACAAATAGCGAATTTACACACTTACATGGCAATATACTTACAAATATTAAAATACGTTACAGCGGTGCTAATTCCATATATTACTGTACTTAGTATGATCTATAATTAATTTTTACATTTTTTTTTCTTTTTTTGTAGTGAAAGTAATATAAATACTCATGGTAGGTGCACATATTACTAATTTATGTTTTTGGAGTTAGGAGACAAGTTCCAGCGAGGAAAAGAAAGGTTTCCATTTTTTTGTATTGCGCGGTGTCTTATTTTCTAATTGGTATATATGTCTCAGATAAAACAAGAAATTGTTGTGAATTGGGAAACATTCTTTTGATCTGCATATCCAGATAAAGTTCGTAGCTATAAGACAACAGAAGTTTATATGGAGCTTAAAGGAAGAGCTGTCTGGCGTTAGGCTCAAAGCGGTAGGCATGTCTAAGTAACTGCCTGGTTGGAGGATCTGGCACGACTGAAGCCATATCGAGAAATTATCCCAAAAATTTTTGGTTTTTTGGCATTTCCAAAATAGATGCGTCAAATCCTCTTTCTTGTCATGGCAAAAAGTACATTTTCCGTCCTCTTTAACTCCTATTTTTTGCAGATAGCTGTTAGTTGGTAAACGTCTGTGTAAAAATCTGAAATTAAAATCAATTAGTTTTGAGCTCGTTGTACAAGTGTTTGCTGCTTGAAAAACGTTTCTCCGGTCAGCATTTTTATCGGTTGAAGAGTGGATGTCTTTATGCCATTTGTCTATACAAGATATGGGTTTTTCACTTTTATTTGCTATTAGTTGCTTGTAAGCAATTCTAGATGATTTTTGGCTTTTGAGAAATTTGTTAAGAGGACTTTCATACCGCTGATGTGTTCTCGGGATTTGTCGTTGTAAAGATTTCACAGCTGAGACGATTCCGAAAAACATTAAGGGTTTTACTCGAATGTTATATCTGTTCTGAAAATGGTCGAGGGAAAAAAAGTTGAGAGAATTCTCGTCCATTAGATGTTTAACTTTTGTTATACCCTTGTTAAGCCAATTATTGCAGAAAACTGGTGCGTTATTTATTCTTATTAATGAATTTTGTAACAGAGGTAGAGATAGAAAATGATCTTTTGACACTATTTTCCTCTCGAAGAAAGTGTCAGACCAAATTTCTACAATTTCTTTGATAAAAGGGTCTTCTATCTTTAGCTTATCAATATCCTTTCTGTTAAGATTTCCTAATTCGAAAAAAGACTTCCCCCGTATTTTCCCAGCGCCAGATTAAAGAAGTTTTTCCATTTGCCACGGTTTCCTGAATCTAGATACTTTTTAATCCACGTAGCCTTGAGTGATTTGCTAAAAGAGACAATATCAATCATTTTTAGTCCTCCTTCAGGGTAGTCCTTGATCATGATCGAGCGTTTTATTTTATCCTTTTTGCCGTTCCATAAGAAATTGAAAAAAAGCTTGTTGATCTCTTTTATTGCTTGGTGATTCGTTTGCAAAGGTGTGAGTATATAAACCAGTTGGGATGCTACAAGGCTTTTTAGTACTGTTATTTTCCCTATTAAGCTAAGTCTTCTAAATTTCCAGCATCCCAGGATAGTTTGGATTTTTGCCAATTTCTCGTTGTAATTGAGAGAGAGTGTTAACTGGTGATCTGTAGAGAGCCACACGCCTAGTGCTTTGACCTTTCCCTTTTGCCATTTAAAATTTTTTTCCGGACAGAGTTTCAGGTTGCAGTTTCTTTTAGAACCTATCCACAAGGCCTCTGTTTTCTCATTGTTCAGCCTTAGGCCAGATAAGTTCCCAAATGCTTCTATCAGTAACAGTGACGCTCTTACTGATTCTTCAGTTCCATCTAAAATGAGTGTCGTGTCATCCGCATATTGACTTACTTTAACTTCGGTAGTATAGATTTTGATGCCCTTTATTTCTTTCTTATTGCGAATAGCTTCAGTGAGTATTTCTACGGACAGTATGAAGAGATAAGGCGATAGGGGGCAGCCTTGTCTAACACCTCTACTTAACTCAAAGAAATTGCTTGCCCATCCATTGTTTAGTATACAGCTTTCAGGATTGCAGTAGAATAGTTCAACCCAGTTTAACAGTGAGGGGCCAAACCCAAAGTGCCGTAACGTTTGGTTTATGAATGACCACTCTAACGTGTCAAAAGCTTTTTCAAAATCAAGGAAAAGAAGTAGACCGGGTAAACCTTTGTTTTCTGCATACTTAATAGCACTATCTAACGTGCGTATATTGTCACTGATACATCTGTTTTTAATAAAGCCTGACCGATCTTCTGATATAAGTTCCGGTAAAACTATTATAGCCTTTGACGCAATCTTATAATCGCAGTTTAATAGCGTCAATGGGCGCCAATTTTTAATCAGGTTGGGATCTGCGTCTTTCTTTCGTATAAGCTTGACAATTCCTCACCTTTGTGATACAGCGAGTCTTCCTGTTTGGTAAGAAAAGTTTAGGGCCTCTGTTAGTGTTTCGCCTACGTGTTTCCAAAAAACTTTATAAAATTCACACGGCAGGCCATCAGTACCAGGTGTTTTTTCCGTGGCCATACCGTTTAATGCTTCCAAACACTCTTTAGAACTTAAAAGACCCTCACAATGCTGTTTTCTTTCTTCTCTTAATACTTCTCGTGTAGGTGGAAAGAAAACTTCCGCGTAATCGTTAACTTGTACTTTTGAACTGTAGAGATTTTTATAAAAGGTCTCGCACTCGTGTAAGATTTCCCTGTCGGATTGGATTAAGCCTTTGTCATTAACTTTCAGTTGGGTAATTGTTCCTTGTTTGCAGTGTCTCTTCTCTAAGTTTAGAAAGTATTTAGTGTTTTTTTCGCCCTCATTGTACCATCGCGATTTAGATCTTAGAATAGCCCCTTTTGTCTGGTATTCGATTATGGTTTCAAGTTCCCGTCTTTTCTTTTCTAACTCTGACCATACATTTTGGCAGTCAGTGGTATCAATGTTGGCGGTCTGCTCCTCCAGGATTTTGATTGTCTTTTCTATATCATCTTGTTTTTGAAACATTTTTCAGTTATTTATTCTGCCAAACTCAATTGATGTCTCTCTAATTTTCATTTTTATCATTTCCCACAGTAAGTTTGGATCGACAGTATTATCCAGTGCATGTTCATCTTTGAATTATAATGGATTGTATTTTCTTATATATTCTTCGTCCTTTAGGAATGAGGTATTTAGTTTCCAGAAGCCCCGTCCTCTCATGTTATTATGCGTCGAAATTTGCAACGTGACCAATGAATGATCTGTCTTATAACCAGGGGCTATATCTGTGTTGATTGAGTTGCAAGATGTGCATTGACTTACGAGAAAAAAGTCAAGTCTGCATTGTATTTCGGGGTTCTTTTGTCTCCATGTAAATCGTCGTTGTTCAGAGTTTTGTATTCTCCACACATCAATACGGTCTAAGTCTTCGCAATAGCTATTTATGACTTCCAACGATTTCTTGTGGGTTTTTGCAAGGCCGCCTTTTTTATCTTTCTCAACATCCAAAACTAAATTATAGTCCCCGCCAATTATGACCTCATCGCACTTAAAATCTGCTAACCGCTCAAAGACCGAGGTAAAAAAAGTTGGGTCGTCGTTGTTTGGAGCATATATATTTGCCAAGGTTAATTGTTTCCCATTTGTAATCAAGTCACAGATCATATAGCGTCCCCCAGGGTCGCAGTATGTTCGCGAAATTTGAAAGGTGAAAGTATTGTTAAACAATATGATAACGCCTGCCTTTTTGCTAGAGCAGCAACTGAAAAGGGCCTGATAACCCCATTCAGCTCGCCAGTCATGCATATTATTTTCAGTACAATGAGCCTCTTGAATAAGATATATGGCCATTTGTTTTTTATCGGACCTCTTTTATGGAGAGAACCCTTGTGGTTCAATTCTCGCAAGGGGCCACCTCCTGTAAGCAGCCAGTTTATTTTATTTTATTAGCTTCGCCAAAAAAAAACAAACAAAAAAACAACCAAGCAAACAGAAAGAACGTTGGCAGGGACACTGCAAAAGCTGTGGCCAATTACAGCGGGCCCGGATCTTAATTAATCTTATCATTTTGATTGTTTTCTTATGTGAAGTTCGATCGTAGTACAAGGCACTTTATTAGCCACATTAAGAATGGCTCAGCTTGTTTTAAGTATTTTTCTTCCCATATTACATGCAAAACGAACCTGTGTTCACGGATACCAACAAAGGTCCATAGAATTCTCACTAATTTAAAGTGCATGTTTCATTGTAATCCAAGTTATTACTGCGCTTTTCAAAAACACGTAAACTCTGAAGTACAAAAACCAAGTGACAATTGCATTGTACTCTGCCATCAATCATCTTTAGAGGACCTCCTAGGAAACAGAACTTTACTTAAATGGTTCAAAAGGTCAGGGTTGGTGTTCTTCTGTGTAAAAACATGCAGGGTTTGAACTAGGATTTGATCACTGGGGGACAATTTGTCCCCTTGGCTAAAATTTTGGGGGACATTTTCATTTTTAGGGGGACAGAAATTTGTACACCCTTCTGCTGATCCAAAGGGGTTTGTCTTCTTAGCAGGACTTCTGATAGGTCTCGGAGAAAAAAAGTCAAATTTCGCGGGATTTTTAGGGACAAATTCGCGGAAAAATCGGCTGATTTCGCGGGAGTTTTCGGGGCAAACTTCACCGAAAAGCAATCAGTAAAAAAATGGACGATTTTGTGGTTATTTTCAAGGAAAATTTCGCTAGAAATCGATCGGTTTTGCGCTGATCAGACCAGCCTTTTTAACGTTTTTCTAACAGAGGTCATCATTTGCTCTTTCAACAACAATACGCTCCAGAAATGAACCAGTGGCAAAGCCTTTAACATCATGGCTAGTGCCCAGTTTTTCGCAACATAATCTGTTTGCACGTTTCAAGATAAATTTGCAAGTTTACGGCAAGTAAATAGCCCCTATAGCTGAAATAAGTTTCAAATATGTTGTACAGACATGTATTTGATAAGATTTCTACCGAATTTTGCGGCTCCGCGACCGCGCGAAGAATTAGAAGCCCTGTCTTAGATTTCCGACAAAAATAGCAGTAGAACGTGACTGAAACGTAACTTTGGAATGAACTTTAAAGGTGCGATAAAATATACTTTCCACGTTCTGTTTCAGCTTGCAATTTCTGTACTAAAATAAATCTCTTCGTGTGTGCTTCCTTTCGAGTTTTTTCCCTAAATTTTGAAGGGGACAAATTGTCCCCTTGGCCGTTTTTTAAAGGGACAATTCCAATTGCAGTGCGGGATTGGCGCAATGGCGCGGCCTGGCTCAAACCCTGTTAAACATGACAGCAATTTTTTCGGTCACAATAATTTTTGTGAAGAAAATAGGGGTTGCACACACATTCAGGGAGCTACTAACATAACCTACAGCACCGTTGTTTTAATCGTTGATGAATCTGGCCTTTCATAACCAGTCTCATCAGACAGAGTTGGTCATAAGTCCGGGAAGAGCACACCTAGAATTATCTCATGATTTAAAACATAAGCTTTATCCTTTAAGCACCATTGGCTAAATAAAACGGGTTTATTTCGTGCGAAATAGCCTTAAATTTAGGGCCGGGTCTTACCGTCTACAGATGTAAATTCCACAGATCAAGAGTACAAGTCACTGCTCCATCGATAAAATTACCAAAGCACGCAGATTCCCTTCGATCTAATAGGGCATTTTGTTAAGAGGTTAGGGCTAGGAGACACTTTTAATGCTGTTCGTTTGTCTGCATCATGGTGATCTGAACTCTGACCTGTGGAAAAGTGACCTATAAGCTTACCTCACAAATATAATTTTAACGACGTCTGCCATGGCACATCCGTGAATATTTAAGCCATAAATGAAGTCAAGTGTTGAAGAATGAGTTTAAGAGCCGACGGAGATCAAATCCGATTTCCTACAGTCCAAATAATGTCACTCTGGGTCCAATTTAACTACAGACGTGTCACACGTTTTCAGTTTGATCTGTCGCCATATTGGTTTCTCCTTAGGACCCAGTCCTCTGGCGCGTGAGTCTCGCGCGGGAGCTTCCACAGCACTCGTCTCGCGTTTCTCGAGTACTCGTAAAACGCGCTCTAGTGCGTCAAACAAGGAGACCGTCAACTGGATATCTTTTCAGTAATAAGAAACAGAGCATCAAGAACTCCAACTTCCCAGTTGAAACAACGCGTAGTCAACTTTTCAAACAATATTTTGACTGGCCAGACAAGCCTTCTTCAGGTTTATAGATGTTACCAGTAACGTTCATTTTTTTTTTAAAAAAAGGTAATTACTCTATAGACTGTTGTAATTCCTTTGAAATGACCTCTTAATTTCGTTTTACTGCAAAAGGAGTGTTGTTGTTGTGTTAATGTTGTTGCTCGACGACAAGGAATTTATTATTGAAAGTAGATTTTTTAATTCCGCTCTGCATTGCTGGAGAAAAAAAGGAAAACGAAAATACAGGACTGGACTTTCCTATAAGCATTGAAAACTGGTTTAACCTAAGCACAACTGAACTCGTGATAAACATTATTTTTTGCATTCTGAGTGTGTGGTTGTGTTTTCTTGTTCTTACTGTTGTCTGTTTATTTTCCTTTTTTCAGTGTAGTTCGTTTTCCGTTTCATCCTCAGTCTGAGTCTTTTTCCGATGCTTCATCTTCTTCTTCTTTTTTTTTTTTGCCTTTTATACTCGTGATTTTGTTACTTATATTTTTGAAACCCCATTTTTTTGTGTATGCACAAATCGGCCTTCCAGCCATACGAAACGGTACGTATGTCATGTATGGGACATATATTGTACCAACTTTACTTCACTTCTGCTTGGTAGCTTGTTACTGTAGAGAGACTTCTCGTCGTTTAGTAAACCACAGCTAACTTCAACCCCGAGAGGTACTTTAGGAATTTTAGGGTGGGGATGTGCCGCTGGAACCCTTAGCCCATACCAGAGCTAGTTCAGCTGAATTTTGCTATACCCTATACTAGACCAAACTCCCCAAATCCTCCCCAATCATAGAGCAGCTTTAAGGCTGAGTTGCGTAAATTTAAACTTGCCGATTTGATTTTTTTAAATATATTTTTGAGTGGCAATTCGCGGTTTTCAGACTAAAATCTCCAACCAATTGATGAGTTTCCTGGAAAATGATATCCTATTCTAGAACCAATCTCTCTGATTTATATACCCTACTCCCAGAGTAAACTGCTTGAATATCATTGGGCTATTTAACAATTATTCCACGAGGGCGCGTTGGATATGAGATGATAGATAGCCAACGAGGCACATAGCGCCGAGTTGGCTATAATCATTTCATATCCAACAAGCCCGAGTGGAATAATTGTTTTATTAAAAACGCCCACAAAATCTCGTTGAATCGCCCCGACTAGAACAAACCGGAAAAGACAAGGGACTTCCGCTATTGACATGTCATGCGTCTATCAAAACTGTCAACGCGCGAACGGGCTCGCCTAGACTGCCTGAATGAAAAATCAAAACATTGTGCGATGAACATTAGTTTTTTAAAAACTCATCGTGATTCTAGGATTTTACACAGCAGAACAGCCTTAAAAACCTGGCAGATAATGTGAAGGAAAGGAATTTTTAAGTGACAGCCGTCGAAATTACCATGAATTTGGATTTTCGGTGCAGTTATAAAAGTAAGAACAACGGAGAAAAACTACTGGTATTACCTCGTCGCTTGTTATGAAGTTGTTTGAAGCCACGAGCTGGTTTTGCTGAACGAGAAAAGAAGCTATACTGCCGCCTCGATTGCTCTAGTGAATGGCTGCATAGCCTGTATTTGTAGCTGGTTACTTGTGATTTATATTCTTGATGTTGGATAAACAAGCTGCAGTTATCTATCGGCGAGTGACTCGATCGGCGAATGGCTTCGCGATCATGAAGAAACAACACTTGTCTTCTTTCGTAGCTGGTCAAGGTACTTTAGTTTCATGTGTTTTTCGACAAACTTTCAAACAAGCTCTTGTGGCTTTTTTGTTTGTTTTTGTCTTTTTTCTTTCGTTGAAATTGCATTTCTAGTATTCTAAGAAATGAATTAAAACGATTTGCTTCGGGCTCCGTTCTATCCTTCGCGAAAAAAATTTCAGCTAGCTTCCAATTTTAAACTGACGCGAACACCGACCATATATGGAGAACATGGTATATTAGCTCATATACCATAACGGCTAAACCAATCAAAATGCTAGAATTGCATTATCCAATGATTCAGTTTTTAATAAATAGATATGTGCCACTGTGAACGTATATGAGCCGTTACCCCCGGGTTTCAACCCGCTTGCTAGGATAACCCCAGCACTTACTTTGCGAAAAGAAAAAGTTGCGTCTATAACTGCGATGATCTTCTTTCATATAATTCTTCACCCCGCTGTTCTCATATATGTCACATATGGGGGGTACCTTTTGACCAATCTAGGGCCAAGGTCAATTCAGGTACTTGGCCCAAAAATAAGGTGGTTTCCTTCGGCCCCATCCCTAAATTCGCCACTGTATAAAGAAACCACCCGTAAGCTGCGTAGCAGGTATTAACTAAAAGGGGAATGGGATTGAGGAGAGCGCGAAGAGTGGAAGTGGATTTTTTTTAACGCTCATATTCTGAGAGTCTATTCTAACTCGCGTCCCAACCAGTATTGAGGGTCCCCAATAGGGTTCTTCAATAATCCCGTAATCCCGACCCCAAATTTCGTGCAATCTCGAGGGTATTTTTGGCATCTACCTCCCGTGCATACTTTCAATCCCGAAACTAGCGAATTGTTTAATTAGTTTTTTCTTCACTTTGACATTTGTGTAAATCAAAAAAAAAAAAAAAAACATCGTTTTCGGTTGAGCTGCGTTCGGTGATACTTTGATTCAAAAAAAGGTATAACCAGATTTTGACCTAAACAAACTTATAGGGGTCAAACAATTGCTGAATACTTAGCGCGTCGTACGTTTGGTATAATATGGCGGTGTTAAAACTTTACAGAGTACCCAGTGTATGGTGAGTAATACTTAGGCTAATTACAAGTACATCTCTTGCGAAGCTTAACAAAGTAGAAAATTTTGCAGTGGTGGGTCGGTTCGCGTAGAAGAAAAAAAAAGGCCTTGTAATTGAGTGAGCAAATAATCAAGAGAAAAACTTGATTTTTTTTGGAGAAATTTGCAAATGAAAGATGAAACTGACCAATGAAACTGTCAGCACCTGCTTGAATTAAGTACCTTTTTTACTGTTTAGCGGTCGAAACCGACGATTCCAAGTGACCTTGCTATTTTCCTACAAATTAAGCAATAAAGTGTTTGTATGTGACCTGATAAACGACAATTACCCACCGTTGTGATTAGCCGATAGTAGGACACGTGCGCGTGGGGGTCACGAATGGGATCGGATATAGTAAATTAAAACAAACAGTTTAAATCGCAAACATCACAAGAAACAAACATGCTGAGGTATAATCTATTTAAATGAGGTTCTATCAGTGGTAGTTTTCATATCATTTGATTTCTCATTTCGATCGTTTTTTCGTTTCCTACGTGCATTACATGGCTGCCCTGTACCCTTTTCTTTAATTACATCTCTCTCTCTTTTTTTTAAAATCGTTTGCTTGCTCTCCCCTGTAATTTAATGAGAAAAATCACCCTGGATGCCCAAGCTATTTTTTAACTCCGAGTTTCGAAGGAAAAGTTATCGGCTGAAATTCATTGCAGGAAACTCAGAAGCAGGTGGCCGGAAACCGGCCAAATAACCCTGCACATCCGCACAATACCAAAACTCGCATAATTTTAAAGATACTTTGAAGAACGCTGCAAAGTCTTAAGGCAGTTTCAAGGTTAGTAAATTCACTAGCTATAACGGCAGATTAAGAGCTTATAACGCGGGAGTGAGAAACTCTTAAACTAGGCCTATGTCACAGCGTTTTCACTGGCCGATTTATTTTTAGATACATTTTAGAGTCCTTTTTCTACGGAAATTTGAAGCTCCGCTCCATTCATCAGCGCATTGTAAATATATGATACCACAAAGGAAAACTTAACGTTATTAAAAGGTCAAAAATGAAATTTTCAGGGGTTTTGGTAATGCTTCTTGATTTGTGGGACATGGAAGATATTCTAAAATTTGCGCCAAAATCGTTCAGATATTTGTTTTGCTCAGGTAAGAAAGTAAGGTATTTACAAGCGAAAGTAGCGGGAAAAGGGGCAACAAACTGAGTGCACAATCTGTGATCGTTGTTTCTCGTTTCCGTGAACGGTAAGAGCACGTAAAGTGCAAATGCTTGATTTTTCTACCGTGTCACGCCGGAGGTTTGAAGACATAAATGGTTTACTACATTTTTCAATAATATGTGACCTCCTCAAACTAAAAATTTAATGAACGGTCACGTTATTACCTTTTAAGGACATCTCAGGTGGCAAAAGGATTCGTACCAGCTCAAGGAGGGGGGGGGAGGGGGACGGGGGGAGGGGCACTCTCTTTAATGACATATACGGGGAGGCAGTGCCCGAAAGAGGTACATTTTTCAGGGGTCAGGTATGTCAAAGGGTAGGGAATTCACGAATTGAAGTATACGAAAGGGTAGGAATATCTATCATTTCAGTATTGAAAAGACGCGCCTTGTGGCGGGGTACCATTTTTCAACGGAAAGTATACGAAACAGTAAACTTCTGATTACAAGCCTTGCGGGGCTTATACAACTTCGTACGTGGTTTTAGGAGGGCCTATAAACAAGGGGCTTACTATTTTGATCAGCATAGCCGGCGGGGACCAGTCTCCGCTATGGGGAAAAATGGCAAAAATTGGAGTGAAAATCGGAGAGTACTTTCATTTCGGGTTGATCCTCAACATTTAGTTTAAGGAATTATTTGAGGGGTGCCTAGTCCCCCTACGGCGTTTTCCCAGGCCGTGTCGGTCAATGCACTTCGGTGACGTATTCGAGGCGAACACGCGGGCTAGGATCACGTGACCCGAAACGCATTGACCGCGCGGAATAATGAGGCCTGGGGACTAGGCAACTTCGATCTGACATTTGCCGCTTGCCTTTAGCGTTATTCAAAATCTCACCAACAACCGAGGTTGATCACGGTTACAAAAAGGGGAAACTGCTGCACTGCCTTAGCCTGAGAAAAACAGCCTACATTTCTCGACGCCACCAATGGATTCCGCGCGAAATAACGTCTGAGAAACGAGCGCAGAAATTCCATACTGAAGACGTGTGACTACCCAGATTTGGGTCATGAGGAGCCGCATAAAGTCTTTTTACTAATTGCCTTGAGTGACGGTTGCTATGCTCAATTTCCTGTTATAATTAAGTGCTTCTGATTGGTCGTGTCGCGTGGAAAATCAACCAGTCAGAAGGCCTACCCGGATCTAGATAGTGACGCGTCATCAGTATGGAATTTCTTCGTTTGTTCCACAGACGTCATTTTGCGGGGAAACCGTTGGTGGAGTCGCGTCGCGAAATGTCCGCTGTTTTCTTAGGCTAGCACTGCCCTTGCGCGCCTTTTGGTCGGTATACAGTCCTCTATGACTGGTGTAGTTATAATTAAATTTCAACCCTGCTCGCCATAGAGCCTCCAGTAGCTCAGTGTTTAGAGCTTCCGAACTAGTACTCAGAGGGTAGTGATTTTTTCGGTATATAGGTTGCTTTTCTGTGCATCAATACAGCGGCACTTACAACTGCCATTTTGCCATTTGTTTTAATTTTTAGGCGTTGTGTCAAATGATAACATGAAGCTGATCCAGTTTGTTATGATCGTTTTCTGCTTCTGTCATCAGTCTCCAAATGCCTTTTCGTGTCCCCAAGATGATGATCCTTGCGGTGACTTCCAGCCGTTTTACGAAATGGCGCTAAAAGGACATGTCTTCCAGACGCTAAAAGTTCCAAGTTCACTTTATTGTTTAGAAGCTTGCAAGCACGAGACAAGATGCCAGAGTTTCAACCACGTCATGAGAAAAGACACCTGTGAGCTCAATAACCGCACAAAAGAAGCAAGACCAGAGGACTTCATCTCAGACGTTACCAAGTTGTACTTGAAAAAGCCTAAGAATAGAGGTAAATTGTAGAAGAGTCAATTTACTGCATGACAAATATAAGATTTTAGGAAACTCTCCACCTACCCCTCCCTTTACTCGATATTTTTCCTTAAGTGTAAAGGTAGGATGTTAAAGTTGGGTACTGTTATGGGAGGAATACTGAGGTGGGCAGTTTTTAGAGTCTCTAAAAGAAGCCTCTATGAGACGGACACCTCCCCCAAACGTACACCTGGAGTTGGTTCTCACCTTCGTCATTCAGTCATCTTCTTTGTCGCTCTATAACACGGACAGAGTACAACTAACTGGCTGAGATGGACACTAAATGGCATTGAGTCCCTCTCTCCGCCGCAGAGCTGAGGCTCGCGATCCGTAACAACAATTGCTACAGATTTTACTTGTTATCAGTGATATCTGGTTGTAATAGAGTTAATTTAAGTCTTGTCTTGTCTTGTCTAAAAATAGTAAGCGCGGGGTGGACGATGAGAGGAGAAAAAAGGCGGGAGCCCGGCCTGTTGTTCTGTCTTTCGCATTCTTATCGTCTACTGCGCGCTTTTTTATTTTCCTCTCCCCATCCTCCTCTCGACGCAAGGAGGCTTCTGCAGATGAAAGAGAGGCAGTAGGGACTTTAGGCAGTGACCTTTTTGAGCGACGAACGTCAACCGGAAGTTAACCTTTTTCTCTTTTTATATGCCATGACGCTACCAAATTTGTATTGCTAGGAGTCTTCACTCTTAAAGAGACGTTTTGCCCAAAACTTTGTTCAAAATCACGGCTCAACAGTGCAAAAAAAAAGTTGCACTTTTTTGTCGCCCGTTTTTCCGTACCTTAAAGCTAAAGTGTAAGGTTACGTTATGTCGTGTTCTCTTGTGGTTTACCATTTTTCGCCACTAAGGTAATAAATGAAACTAGGCACCTTAATTTTCTTCCTTGAATGCTGAGAGAATGCTATGTACTCGGTTTTCCTTCACAAAATAACACACAACGCAAAATCAAAGGGAAGGGAAAAATCATTTCAAATATGTGGAATAAACCTCAACGCTCCTTTAAAAACTTGGACTTCATTCTCAGTTCGTTTCCAGCTGATACCAATTCGGATTAAATGGGAAAAGGTCTTTTCCACTTAGATTTGACGCGTAAATTCTAAGCTAATTAAGATGTGCTAAACGTTACTTCTTTTGACAGTGGCCCTTGGATCCATTTCTGAACTTCCAGCTACAAGCTGCGAGGAAATAAAGATGAGTGAGGGACAGGTTGTGGCCAGTAAAAAATACTGGATGATCTGTATAAACCAGGATATGGCTGTACTTGCTTACTGCAATATGACGACGGGAGGTGAGGTTAATTGCTGGCGAGCCTTTGCGAGCCAGCACACCATTCTCTACAATAGCGGGAAAATGCCAAAATTTGTCGGACGTAAGATTAGAAGAATGCGCAATCGATTGTTTTTTTTTTTTTTAATTATCCGGGGTATTCACTCCTGTGTGATAACGTCAGGTAAAACGTGCACGTGGACGAGAACGAGAGATTTCGAGTAAATGTCCAGGGTGCAAGCAGATTATAAACGGGGAGAGTGTTTTGTAATTGCTTATTATAACGTTATTTTCTTTTAAAAAAGCTTACCCACCCTAATTACCAGAAGTCACTTTCATCTACTTCCCTTTATTTATTTTCAAACTGTGTTCCTCGTATTTTCTTCCATCTCTGACGCCAGCGCTAACTTTCAAATTGAAACTCCTAGTTGTGTACTCGTTCATCTTATCGGAGATGTATGATCACAAATTGCTTAAAATGATTAATGATTAATTCTTGCATTAGCGCCCCTTCAATTAAGTGTACCCATTCGAATAAGAGCGCCCAGTCCGTTTACACTCTTCCTTATCCTCCTTCCTGAATTTACGGCTTCACGACATAGTTGACTGACGAAAGCAAAGAATATTAGTAGGAAAAAACACGATATATTACAGATTTGTTTTTCACTGATGAAGTGCTGGCACCCTAGTGTTAAATTGACTTTGAGGAAAGAGGGAACGTTTCCAATGTACAATAGGAACTTTATTACCAACAATACTATTTAGTCATATTACCGATACGTGAAATCAGTGGGATCTAAATGTTCGTTGTCTTCCCGATAAAAGTGATATACCCTGAAGTGTTGATTCAACAGTTCAAGGTCCCCTTTCCCTGATAAATTAGTGTAATTGAAAACCTCAAATGTCGTGAACATCTTTTGCTGGTTTTGCTGATAACGAGGAGGTTTTATGTAAAGTGGAACTAGGATTAATTAGGGGGGAGCGTATTTTTTCTGAGACGCGAAACTTGCACGAGTTCTTGTCGTAAGGAGTTTACCAAACCGGCTTTTTCAGTATGTGTTGGTTTGTTTTAATTTTCAGTGCCTCTTATCAATTTCACAACAAAAGGATACACGGGACGATATGGTATTATTGAAAGATTTGTAGTTCCGAAGACCGGTGTTTATCTGATAAAAGCCTGGGGTGCTCTAGGAGGAACACACTCGACTAACTATGGAGATTACCCCGGAACTTATTATGCCGGAAGAGGAGCGATGAAGCAAGGAACGTTTAGCTTGAATGTAGAAACTGTTCTGAATATTGTGGTGGGTCAGAGAGGAGGAGACTCAGTTGAAGTGAAAGGAGGACAGTCTACTAACTTGAGGGCGGCGCAACTGGGACTTTCTGTAGAGGACAATGCTGGTATACTGGGGGAGGGGGAGGGAGCTTCGTTTATACAACAAATAACGAGCTTTTGTTAGCTGCCGGAGGGGGAGGGGGTGCGTCTAATGGGTATAACGGGATGGATGGTCAGGCGGGTCCTAATGGCACCAGTAGTGTAGGGAACGATTCAAGTGCGATTTATGGCGGAGGGTCTGGGGGACAACCTGGTCAATAGAGACCTTAAGATACCCCGATATCGGTGTACGGGTACGGGTAGTGTACCCGTACACGTAAAATGTTCATGTGCGTGACTATTTCGATTAAGATACCCGAAGAACAAGCACGCAAAATTAACTTCGTACATGCATGTCGCTTAATGCATACAAAATCTCCCTCAAATTCTACACTTCATATCTTAACAACAAGCTGCAACAAATAATTGATTCATACATAAGCTTATTGAAATATCATGGAAAGATTTTAAGAAACTTGGCGGGAAGTCGCTCGACCGAAAGCTTGTTATCGCAAACCCCGCCATTTTGATCGAGGCACATCACCAAACAATTCCTTTGATTGTCAACTTCAACAGTGGCTCCCATGCTAAATATTTCAATGCTATTTCTTTTGCGAAACTCAGACCTTCGAGCAATTCTCAGAAATCCCCCCCAAATACCGCCACCAATTGGCATCGTTTCAGAGTTCAACCTGCGCATTTGAGGTCCAAAATCACTATACATTTTGAAGCGCTTTCTTTACAGCTAAAATTCAAATTTGGCAAAAATATTTCAACAGACTTGCAATAACATTGCCAAGGAGTCATACAATTTACATTTGTACTTAAAAAGTCTTAAAAACTTACTCGCTTCTCCATCATGTAGGACTTGCAGCTACTCGTAAATCTTCTACGGGTAAACTGGTGTCTACCCCGGAAAAACGGCTGGTTCTACCGGGTAAGGTCGATGACGTCACCACAAAATGGAAAAAACATGGCGCTACCCGTTACCCGTACACCGATTTCGGGGTATCTTAAGGTCTCTATTGTAACAATAATCCCGAGTGGGCTAACTACCATGGGGGAGTGGGTGCAGGTTGGTTGTGGGAAGGGTGCGTCAGAGTTGGCCCAGAACATGGTGAAAGGGGTGGATCACGTGCTCAGGATTGGGTGGGGGGACGTGATGGAGGAATGAATAGTGGCTATAACGGTGGGCCGCCCCCTGGGGCAGTAGGAGGGTTTGGCGGTGGGGGAGGAGGTTCTGAGGATAATGGTGCATCAGGAGGGGGTGGTGGATATTCCGGTGGAGGAAGTGGTTTATGGGATTCTCAAGCAGGTGGGGGAGGGGGCTCGTACTGTAGTGGCTCAAGCTGTTTAGGTATCACTGGAGGTAATATGAATGATCTCGGATTTGTGGAAGTATTTGAGTCGTGAAATATTGATAACATAAAGTTCTTGGCTTTACTGATCTTTCACATGATACATCAATTGTAACAACTAACATAAAATTTGCCTGAATTTTCAATAGCTTGAGAAAACAGCCGACACTTCGCGACTCCACCGCTGGCTCCCTCGCGAAATGACGTCTGAGAAAAAACGAGTGCAGAAATTCCATACTGATGATTCGTCGCTACCCAGATTTGGGTCGTGCTTCTAATTGGTTGAAGCAAATTTTCAACAAATCAAAAGCCCTGCCCAGATCTGGGTAGTGATGCGTCATCAGTATGGAACTTCTGCCCTCGTTTTTCAGACGTCATTTCGCTGGAAGTCGCTAAATGTCGACTTTCTTCTCAGACTAGATTTTCAAACGTGCATAAAATTAAGTCTTCTTTCTTGCCGTAGACCATACTAGCTACGTTTTGAATTAAGTATGCAGCAGCCATTGCGTCCTCCCCCCTCCCCCCCGCTCTTTCATGATCCTTGTTTCTTTCTCTCCTCTTTTATCCTTCTATTTTTCGCCTTTGAGGTGTCTTTATGCTTTTTGAACCGATAAAAACTGTAGTTTTGGCTTTCTTCTGGCCATGGTTAAATAAAGCACAGTTTTTTTGTTTTCAAAACCAGTTAGATATATACCGTATAAGACCTGTAACCCGGTGACATTCTTTTTAAAATAGTGCTTCACTATTCTAGGCGCACCTGAGATGGTAATAAGTGCAAATTTAGTTTCGTTTGGGAAACAACCCGGAAACGTTTTTAAGGTTGCTTGAAGAATCGACCTAAAAAAATGCAAATTCATTAGTCGTGTAAGACACTCTTTCCGTCAATTACATCCCCTATAAAACGATCTATTGATCGGTTTCACTATTCAGTAGTTAGCCTTGCGCAACTGGCAAATCTCTCTAGAGAATCCATGATTCGCTTCAAAATCATGTTAAATAAGTGTCAACTAAGCAAAATCAGACAAAATAACTTACGTACTGGTAATCCCATACAATTTACCAATAAATATACAAGATAGGTGTCCATTTAACGCTCTCACGCTGGGAAAAAAGGTGGTAAAAATCGGCCAAAAGATGGAGTGGGGGCGTGATAGGCACAAACATTTTTGGAGTTCTTGGGGCTATAACTTTCTTTCCTTTAAAGGCATGACACTGAAACTAATACAGGCAACAATACTTGACTCCTGGAAAATTTTGTAATACGAGTTTTGTTGGTAAAGAGTCACGTGACCCTCTAGTGGCCAATTAAAAAATGAAAACTCCCAAAGACTTCTCCTCCAAGAGAATTAAACCTGAATGTGTGATACTTT
>OZ037781.1:15377402-15414902 GCA_964035525.1 Porites cylindrica | reverse complement strand
AGCAAAGAATGACCAGTCACTTGTTTTTCTTAACTGAGGCGTTACAACCAGTCTAAGCGGCTTCATATTCGTTAATAAAAGAAAAATACATGAAAATAAAATTATGTGCTAGTTACTACTGGTATCACGTTCAAAGTTGCATTACTGCATGACATTGTGTAATACGGAGTGAATATTTTATTTAGAACCCCGAGGCCTTGATGTATTGACCTTGCTAGCGCTATCGCTCGGTTAATACATCTTCTTTATTTCTTCAGACTAAAAAAAATCGTTTAGACTTTTGTGGATAAAATTTCTGTCATGAGCCACCAGAATTTTCCTATCTACGTGGTGTGTACTGCTCCACAGTTACACCTGCGGGAATACTGAAATGGATCCGATATCGAAAACGATTCAATTTCGAAGGAATTAATTCATTGATAGAATGGGCGTGCGCCTTGTTTTACGTTAACTGATACGAAAAACAGGCAAAATTGACATTTCAAGCAATTGCGTTTTCTATCCTCCTTTATAAAATAAATAACGCTATAAGATGTCCATGTCAATTTTAAAAACTGTTTCATTGTTGTTGTAGTTGTTTTTATCCATTGCCCCTCTTTTTTTATTAACTCGCTATTCGTAATTTTTTGAAAATGTACTAATTTGCATAGAGCCTTGTATTCTCGCACCTTGCCAGAGATGGCTGTATTCGCAGGATAATCATAAGTGAAATTAAGTTGACCTTAAACGATCCAGCGGTATTTGCAGTAAAGGCGAAACTGACTGCTAAATTTAAAACTATGATGAATTTTAAAACATGTCTGTTTCTCCTCCTTGTACTACTTGCTGTCACAATAACGCCATCAGTTTCTGAATAAGACTATCAGTTTGTTTTAATTAATATGTGGGACGTTCAGGTGCCGCTTGTTAATTGATGTTAAGAACTACATTGTATATTTTTTTGGACTGGAAGTTATTAAACAATGTATCTTTGCTCTTGCTGTTAAAGATAAAAACTATTTACCGATGTTCATAGTTGACCTCAGCAACTTATCAATCGAAACATATTTTACAAAAAGAGAAACCTCTAAAGATTCTGATCTATTAAATCATACATAATTTTTCTTTATAGCAAAAGTTAATATCTGTCTTTTACTATAATAGCGTGCCAGTAGCCCGGTTTTTAATTAGCTATATCTTATAAAATAAGACCTCCCCTCTTTTCAGCTGTCTGTAGTTTTGCCAAAATGTTTAATTGAACTGAAGATTATTTACTTTCAGTTTAATACTCGTTTGCTGCGTGAGTTTATATGGCATTATACTCGCTGTTGGTAAAAATTTTCTCACAAACAGAAAACGGTTACCACGATCTCCTTGGCTAATAGCTATAGGGAACATTGGATTAATGAGTTTTTAATAATATCTTGTCAAAACGAGTACTCAGGGTGGGGGCTAAAAATGTCGAAAGCTCGCCTCTTATTATTTCTTTCCCAAATTTACCCGTATGAAAATAGGCAACAAAATTCAACAAATATGTCAAAAATTGAATGAGATAAAAAAAAAAGATATATTTGCTCTAGTTAATTCCAGTTAATACATTTCAAACTAACCACTCAAAATACAATTCGTTGGTGTTCGCTTGAAGCACAGAGGGTAAGATTGATGTCTCTTCGTCTCTCGTTTAACGAGAAAAAAGTCGACAGGAGTAAAAGCGACACAGTGTACATGTTATAAAAATATAAACACTGCGCTTCTGCATATGTGCATACAGTTTTTCCTTCAGTTCTTACCTGCTTTTCCCTCCAAATCAACAAAGCCAGTCGATGGATGAAGTAAAATTGAACGCTTGTGCTGAGATCAATAACAAACAAAACTATTTGCCCTCTAATTTTTTATTGAATTTGGTATTAGAAATAACATGGGCGAAGAATAATTCCTTACGAAAAATAGTAAACAAATTTAAAGATAAAAGTGAAAGGACTTGTTCGGATTATTTGTTTCATTTGTTGTAACTTTTCTCCAGCTGGAGCGATTCCGCTCACTTAAACATAGGACACCCACACATCGTCTTTCTAAAAAGTGTTTTCGGATAGTCAAATTTAAGAAAAGGAAAGAAGTCCATTCGATTACAAAAAACTACCGCACAGTCAACTTACGTATGATGGAAAACTTAAGCGGGTTCAGTTCTTTTCCGAAAAATAAAACGATTTTTAATAGGGCCGGAATAACATCATGCCGGGTACGTTTTGGAAGTATATAAATCAGCTGTCGAATTGAAGGCAAAATCTTGTTTCTCTTAATAAGATATTTTCAAACTAGCAAAGAATGACCAGTCACTTGTTTTTCTTAACTGAGGCGTTACAACCAGTCTAAGCGGCTTCATATTCGTTAATAAAAGAAAAATACATGAAAATAAAATTATGTGCTAGTTACTACTGGTATCACGTTCAAAGTTGCATTACTGCATGACATTGTGTAATACGGAGTAAATATTTTATTTAGAACCCCGAGGCCTTGATGTATTGACCTTGCTAGCGCTATCGCTCGGTTAATACATCTTCTTTATTTCTTCAGACTAAAAAAAATCGTTTAGACTTTTGTGGATAAAATTTCTGTCATGAGCCACCAGAATTTTCCTATCTACGTGGTGTGTACTGCTCCACAGTTACACCTGCGGGAATACTGAAATGGATCCGATATCGAAAACGATTCAATTTCGAAGGAATTAATTCATTGATAGAATGGGCGTGCGCCTTGTTTTACGTTAACTGATACGAAAAACAGGCAAAATTGACATTTCAAGCAATTGCGTTTTCTATCCTCCTTTATAAAATAAATAACGCTATAAGATGTCCATGTCAATTTTAAAAACTGTTTCATTGTTGTTGTAGTTGTTTTTATCCATTGCCCCTCTTTTTTTATTAACTCGCTATTCGTAATTTTTTGAAAATGTACTAATTTGCATAGAGCCTTGTATTCTCGCACCTTGCCAGAGATGGCTGTATTCGCAGGATAATCATAAGTGAAATTAAGTTGACCTTAAACGATCCAGCGGTATTTGCAGTAAAGGCGAAACTGACTGCTAAATTTAAAACTATGATGAATTTTAAAACATGTCTGTTTCTCCTCCTTGTACTACTTGCTGTCACAATAACGCCATCAGTTTCTGAATAAGACTATCAGTTTGTTTTAATTAATATGTGGGACGTTCAGGTGCCGCTTGTTAATTGATGTTAAGAACTACATTGTATATTTTTTTGGACTGGAAGTTATTAAACAATGTATCTTTGCTCTTGCTGTTAAAGATAAAAACTATTTACCGATGTTCATAGTTGACCTCAGCAACTTATCAATCGAAACATATTTTACAAAAAGAGAAACCTCTAAAGATTCTGATCTATTAAATCATACATAATTTTTCTTTATAGCAAAAGTTAATATCTGTCTTTTACTATAATAGCGTGCCAGTAGCCCGGTTTTTAATTAGCTATATCTTATAAAATAAGACCTCCCCTCTTTTCAGCTGTCTGTAGTTTTGCCAAAATGTTTAATTGAACTGAAGATTATTTACTTTCAGTTTAATACTCGTTTGCTGCGTGAGTTTATATGGCATTATACTCGCTGTTGGTAAAAATTTTCTCACAAACAGAAAACGGTTACCACGATCTCCTTGGCTAATAGCTATAGGGAACATTGGATTAATGAGTTTTTAATAATATCTTGTCAAAACGAGTACTCAGGGTGGGGGCTAAAAATGTCGAAAGCTCGCCTCTTATTATTTCTTTCCCAAATTTACCCGTATGAAAATAGGCAACAAAATTCAACAAATATGTCAAAAATTGAATGAGATAAAAAAAAAAGATATATTTGCTCTAGTTAATTCCAGTTAATACATTTCAAACTAACCACTCAAAATACAATTCGTTGGTGTTCGCTTGAAGCACAGAGGGTAAGATTGATGTCTCTTCGTCTCTCGTTTAACGAGAAAAAAGTCGACAGGAGTAAAAGCGACACAGTGTACATGTTATAAAAATATAAACACTGCGCTTCTGCATATGTGCATACAGTTTTTCCTTCAGTTCTTACCTGCTTTTCCCTCCAAATCAACAAAGCCAGTCGATGGATGAAGTAAAATTGAACGCTTGTGCTGAGATCAATAACAAACAAAACTATTTGCCCTCTAATTTTTTATTGAATTTGGTATTAGAAATAACATGGGCGAAGAATAATTCCTTACGAAAAATAGTAAACAAATTTAAAGATAAAAGTGAAAGGACTTGTTCGGATTATTTGTTTCATTTGTTGTAACTTTTCTCCAGCTGGAGCGATTCCGCTCACTTAAACATAGGACACCCACACATCGTCTTTCTAAAAAGTGTTTTCGGATAGTCAAATTTAAGAAAAGGAAAGAAGTCCATTCCATTACAAAAAACTACCGCACAGTCAACTTACGTATGATGGAAAACTTAAGCGGGTTCAGTTCTTTTCCGCAAAATAAAACGATTTTTAATAGGGCCGGAATAACATCATGCCGGGTACGTTTTGGAAGTATATAAATCAGCTGTCGACTTGTTTCTCTTTATTCGTTAATAAAAGAAAAATACATGAAAATAAAATTATATGCTAGTTACTACTGGTATCACTTTCAAAGTTGCATTTCTGCATGACATTGTGTAATACGGAGTGAATTTTTTATTTAGAACCCCGAGGCCTTGATGTATTGACCTTGCTAGCACTATCGCTCGGTTAATACATCTTGAAGTTCTTTAGTTCTTCAGACTAAAAAACTGATGTTCATAGTTGACCTCAGCAACTTATCAATCGAAACATATTTTAGAATTTTGAAACTATCCGTGCTTTCGACCTGCGTTTCCATTTCCTTTGCTTGGACAGACACCTCAGTTACGAACTTTCATTAAATTTTAACTATGTAGTAAACGAGGGCTAAACATTAAGCAAACGTAAATTTACATGGCAGGATCCTCTTTCCTATGCTAATTCTACGCTGGCTGGTAACTTAATTTAAAATACGTGTTTGTAATAACCGTTTAGAGATTAACTTTTTGATATGCGACCATTATGAAAGCGTTTTATCAGAATGCCCTGTGAAACTTCGCAGTGCTGCGGTAGAGAAAAGCTGCACTTCTTTTCAACAGCAAAGTATTTATATTCACCATTCAACAAGAGACAAATTTTGTGAATTCCAATGTCCTCAACCGGCCTAGGCGTTTTCAGCATTGTTCGCCAAAACAGCAACGAGCTTTTTAATATTTTCCTATCCTCTACATTAGCTTACATTGGCAGGACAAGTCAATCACTGAAAGGACACGCGTCAATCGAGCTCAAATTATTAATTATTATAACTTCCTATATACAAAATTATATAAATACTTGTATTGTGGGTATAACGTATTTCGTAGAGCGCTCAATTCATTTGATTGAAGAGCATTGACTATTAATAATCACAGGAGTTCAGTCTTCAGGAATAATCATTTATTGTTTATTGCGACAGTGCTGTGCAGTCCTACAATTTCGGACCATACGAATCAGCACTGTCGCAATAAACAATTAATGATTACTCCTGAAGCCTGAACACCTGTAATTATTAATACAAAATTATATATATATTTATGAACCCTACAAATTTTACCCGAGAACTTCCTTTACGTAGACACACCCTGTTCACAAAAACAAGGCTGTAATATTGCAGAGATAAGTAACATGATTTCCTCACTCATTTTCTGCTTCGTCGTTGGCGCAGTTTTAGCAGCCGAAAAAGATTCTACATCTGCCTACATCAAAACGCAAGAGAACAAGCGTTTACATGGCTTTGTTGTGAAGAAAATGGATTATACGGATGAAATGTCGTGCAGTCAAGCATGTTTAAGACATTCTTGGTGTATCTCTTCTAACTTCAAAGAGTCCTCGGGCAACTGTGAACTGAACAAGCATAAGTTCTCTACCACTGACGATGACACCAAGCTCAGTGATAATCCAGGCACAACGTTTTCAATGTTTCTTAAGGTAAGAAAAGTTCTGAATTTTCATTGCTTAGTAAACAAAGGCCTGCGTGCGCAACTGCGAGCCTAATTTCTGCGTGCAAGAAGAAACAGACTCCTGCACCCAGGCTAAGGCAACAACTGTTCAAGCGAAGCTAAGTAAAAAAATAAAAAAAATTGGTAAAACAGTAAAGTTGAGTTGCTGGTAAAAGAGCACTAGCTAGCACACGCATTTCAGTCATATGTTTCGTATGGGAGCGAGCCATGTTTTCCTTTCCCAAATTTTTCAGTTCCGCAAAATCATTATCGAAGGCAATGTTTCCTAACAAGAGACTTACATGTTTGAAAATAAAGTAAAGAGAAGTATAGAGTGCAAACAACCATAAATGTTAAAAAAAAGAGGAACGCAGAGACGGCAATTTATCAGTGGAATTTTTATGTTCAACATTAGAGTTGCTTTGGGTCATCCACTAGATTAGGCTTTGCTATTTGGATGATCCCAACTCGCTCTCTATTTTGTTGTTACCATTTTTCTTGTATTCCTTAGTTGCACTGTGTTTAGATGCCTATGTAAATTTAACCTTTATGTCATGTAAAACTGAGCTGAGTTTAATAAATCATCTTGTCATCCTGTCTTGTCATCTTGTGTCGTTAAAAGTGTTGAGGGATCAGTCTCGCTACCTGCAAGAATCTGTAGCTAGTACGTCGCCCTCCCCTGACAGAGAAAGAGTGGCTAAAACATCGGCTTTCTCGTATATAAAGTTGTAGGAAGTCGATGGAAAACGATGTATATCATTTTAGCTTACCGAAGCTTTAAGTAACATGTGAACATTTTCCTCAGGGCTGCCTAATGGCTGGATGTCTAAACGGAGGCTCTTGTTTGTTCGACGAAGGGAAAGATGCGTTTGCTTGTTCATGCAGTCCGCAGTGGAGAGGAGAAAAATGCGAAATGGGTAGGTCGAAACTGTTTTTGTTCCTTAGGTATCATAGACAGTTTAGGAGAAGAGTGAAGGACGTACCCGGCTGAAAAGGAAATCGCACAACTTTCCATACTTTATACCGGTGGCAAATTTTTTTTAGAAGCCAGGAAAGAGTTCTCAGGGATTAATTTACATCCCGTGTAATATAAGAAAAGTATCTAACGGTATGAGACTTCGACGTTTACCATTAACCTCGCGGAATGTGGAAAAGACATTGCATTGGATCTGGCCAAATTTTATGTGACGCTCAAATTAAGGTAAGTGATTCCTGTAATACTTGGATCAACTCAACAACTACTAAACACATAACGGACGTTTTTATACACACTCATTCCACGTTAAGTGGGTAAATTACCATTTTTTGGTGTCCATGGCAAGTTTTGGGGATTCAAATTGTTTTCCCATAATCATTTCGCTGAAAAATACTTAAAATATGCCCAAATAAATAGCGACAGTACCCCTTTGTGCTCCTGTAGACAGTAACTTTGAGGGAATCAAGGCCAAAAGTGTCCAAAAAATGCAATTTTGCTATGTCCACAGAGAGGGTGGGTATAGAAGGTTACGGGATATTTTTGCTTGTCGCCTTATACTATGGAAACTAATCAATCCAATGTCTCGGGAGGGACCTAAACTAAAGTCCTACATGATCATTTCTCACTGCAGGTCAGTTTTGTTGCTTTTAACTACAGTGAACTGGTGTCCGCTATTTTTATGAAACTTCCGTTACCGATCTGAGGGCAGATCACAAATGGCCTAGAAATAAATACTGCGAATGATTTACATTGGGTAAATATTACTTAAGTTTGCTCTTTTTGATACGCAATACAGAAAGTGAAGAGCAGAAGCCTGTGGAAAGAAATTCCCTCTCACAATAGCAGGATTCAGGGTGAAAAGTTAAGGTTGTAACTTTCGTTACTAAGATTACAGTAGGAAAAAATGAAAAGTGGGTCGTGCAGATTTTTGTGGTGACGGAGGAGCTAGTGAGGATTATTATGGAGTATGTTTGGTTTTTCCGAGTTATTAATTTCACTTCAAGATGTAACAGAAAAGGTAGAATTGTAACTTCCGTTACTTTAACTTCCGTTACCAAGAATTTGTCCGGTCTCTAAAACATGGGATAAACGTCAGGAAAATTTCAGGAAATGCTGTCACACGATTGCCCCATCAAACAACCCAAGCCTTGATGACATCTGGTGAATATTTCGCCATAAGTAACCCTCATACGTGTGCCATTGGTGAGATACCTCTCTGTCAAGTGTGATAAGGGAATTTTAGCTGAGTTTGTGGTTCGACGAGTTTTTTTTTGCATAGTTTAAAGAAGTTTATTTTCCTTTGAGGTATTTCTAGGCAATTTAGGAATATAAGATGAAAACGGGACAGGCATCTTGATCATTTTATTATTTTTTTTAAAGTAACGGAGGATACACAAAACAGGAAGTGGATTATCTGAAGCTGTTTTCGCTAGTTCGGTTACAACTTGGTGTTACGGTGCACGAATTTATGCTAATTAGTATATGCCAATGTCTATATCATATAATGAAAGTATCATGGAGTCATGGTTTCATAGGTTTCGTGGTGTCAATAGTTTCATCATTTCATAGGTTTCGTGGTGTCAGTGGTTTCATAGTTTCATGTGTTTCGTGGTTTCATAGGTTTCGTGGTGTTAATAGTTTCATGGTTTCATAGGTTTCGTGGAGTCAATGGTTTCATAGTTTCATGGGTTTCGTGGTGTCAATGGTTTCATGGTTTCATAGGTTTCGTGGTGTCAATGGTTTCATGGTTTGATAGGTTTCGTGGTGTCAATGGTTTCGTGGTGTCAGTGGTTTCATAGTTTCATGTGTTTCGTGGTTTCATAGGTTTCGTGGTGTTAATAGTTTCATGGTTTCATAGGTTTCGTGGTGTTAATAGTTTCATGGTTTCATAGGTTTCGTGGTGTCAATGTTTTCATCGTTTCATGGGTTTCGTGGTGTCAATGGTTTCATGGTTTCATAGGTTTCGTCGTGTCAATGGTTTCATGGTTTCATAGGTTTCGTGGTGTCAGTGGTTTCGTGGTGTCAGTGGCTTCATAGTTTCATGTGTTTCGTGGTTTCATAGGTTTCGTGGTGTCAATGGTTTCATGGTTTCATAGGCTTCGTGGTGTCAGTGGTTTCATAGGTTTCGTGGTGTCAATGGTTTCATTGTTTCATGGTTTCATAGGTTTCGTGGTGTCAATAGTTTCAACGTTTCATAGGTTTCGTGGTTCATAGGTTTCGTGGTGTCAGTGGTTCATAGTTTCATGTGTTTCGTGGTTTTATAGGTTTCGTGGTGTTAATAGTTTCATGGTTTCATAGGTTTCGTGGTGTTAATGGTTTCATATTTTCATAGGTTTCGTGGTGTCAATGGTTTCATACTTTCATAGGTTTCGTGGTGTCAATGGTTTCATGGTTTACTGGTTTCATAGGTTTCGTGGTGTCAATAGTTTCATCGTTTCATAGGTTTCGTGGTTCATAGGTTTCGTGGTGTCAGTGGTTTCATAGTTTCATGTGTTTCGTGGTTTCATAGGTTTTGTGGTGTTAATAGTTTCATGATTTCATAGGTTTCGTGGTGTCAATGGTTTCATAGTTTCATGGGTTTCGTGGTGTCAATGGTTTGATGGTTTCATAGGTTTCGTGGTGCCAATGGTTTCATGGTTTCATGGTTTCATAGGTTTCCTGGTGTCAATAGTTTCATAGGTTTCGTGGTATCAGTGGTTTCATAGGTTTCGTGGTGTCAATGGTTTCGTGGTTTCATAGGTCTCGTGGTGTCAAGGGTTTCATGGTATCATAGGTTTCGTTGTGTCAATGGTTTCATAGTTTCATAGGTTTCGTGGTGTCAATGGTTTCATGGTTTCATAGGTCAGGGGCACCCAACAAGGATATAGTTCAAAACCACTTAACATAGCATTATGGAGCGTATTTTAGTATTTAAACGGTAGATATAGGCATATTTTTATCCCCTAAAAACTTTTCATCTGTTCGGATTTCCTGGCTGAAAGTCTAGAGATGCGAAAATTATAGTGGTCAAAACTTACCTTTTCGAAAATTTCAGCCAGGAAAAGGCTCCCGAAAATTCTAGGTGGGCTTTTTTAGGGTAAATATCCGTTTAAAATGGGTAATTATACCATTTTGTACATGTTCGAAAATCCTAGGAGAGGCAGACAAGCAAAAAATTTTACAACAAATGTTCCGAAAATTCTAGTTCTCAAATCGTCTTCCGAACAGATGTTTTTCCGAAAACTGCCGTTGGGTGCCCCTGATAGGTTTCGTGGTGTGAATGGTTTCATAGTTTCATAGGTTTCGTGGTGTCAATGGTTTCGTGGTTTCACATGTCTCGTGGTTTCAAGGGTTTCACGGTTTCATAGGTTTCGTGGTCTCAATGGTTTCATGGATTCATAGGTTTCGTGGTGTCAATGGTTTCATGGTTTCATAGGTTTCGTGGTGTCAATGGTTTCACGGTTTCATAGGTTTCGTGGTGTCAATAGTTTCATGGTTTCATAGGTTTCGTTGTGTGAGTGGTTTCATAGTTTCATGTGTTTCGTGGTTTGATAGGTTTCGTGGTGTCAATGTTTTCATGGTTTCATGGGTTCATAGTTTCATAGGTTTCGTGGTGTCAGTGGTTTCGTTGTTTCATAGGTTTCGTTGTGTCAATGGTTTCGTGGTTTCATAGGTCTCGTGGTGTCAAGGGTTTCATGGTATCATAGGTTTCGTGGTGTCAATGGTTTCATAGTTTCATAGGTTTCGTGGTGTCAATGGTTTCATGGTTTCATGGTTTCATAGGTTTCGTGGTGTCAATGGTTTCATAGTTTTATAGGTTTCGTGGTTTCAATGGTTTCGTGGTTTCATAGGTCTCGTGGTTTCAAGGGTTTCACGGTTTCATAGGTTTCGTGGTGTCAATGGTTTCATGGTTTCATAGGTTTCTTGCTGTCAATGGTTTCATGGTTTCATAGGTTTCGTGGTGTCATTTGTTTCATGGTTTCATAGGTTTCGTGGTGTCAATGGTTTCGTGGTTTCATAGGTTTCGTGGTGTCAATGGTTTCATGGTTTCATAGGTTTCGTGGTTTCATAGGTTTCCTGTTGTAGATGGTTTCATGGTTTCCTATGTTTCGTGGTGTCAATGGTTTCATAGTTTCATGTGTTTCGTGGTTTCATAGGTTTCGTGGTGTCAATGGTTTCTTGGTTTCATAGGTTTCGTGGTGTCAATGGTTTCATGGTTTCATAGGTTTCGTGGTGTCAATGTTTTCATGGTTTCATAGCTTTCGTGGTGTCAAGGGTCTCATGGTTTCATAGGTTTCGTGGTGTCAATGATTTCGTGGTTTCATAGGTTTCATGGTGTCAAAGGTCTCGTGGTTTCATAGGGTTCATGGTGTCAGAGGTTTCATGGTTTCATAGGTCTCTTGGTGTCAAGTAGCCTCCCCGCAGACGTCCTTTGGGGTTTGTTCGTCACGCGTTCATTTCTCCCCCACGGACGTCTGCTAAACACAGCCGACATTTACGTTCACCAATCACAGGCCGTTTACGGATTTTTGTAAATCGTAACCCGGGCCGTTTGTTAAGATTCGCACGATCAGTGAGTCTTTTGATCGGGTTTGCGAGAAATTTGTAATAAATAGAGAGTTAAACAAGTATTAGAGAGACGCTCTGAAAGAAAGTGCTTAAATTTTCACGAAATGCTATCCAAGAAAACACACCTCTGGCTTGAAGCAGAAGAGGATCGAAATACACACTCTGTAATTGGTTACGTTCAGAAACCAATAGGAAAACAAGAATTTCGACCCGCCACGTGGGTATTTATGTTCAAGTTCAAAGCTCAATAGACAGAACGGCTGTACCGTTCTCGCCACAACAAAGTACAACTAAAGTTGCTCTTGCAAAAGCAACTAAGCACAAAGCCAACCCGGCAACTGATGAGGTTCGTGTGGAAAACTGAAACCATGGTCTTGCCTGATCACAAACTGTGGCAATAACAAAACAGTTTAAAGACTGTTAAGCTTATTCAAAGCTATTACCAAGGGAGGAACTACGCACTCCAGTCAAAAGACTCACACTATCTTTAGAAAAAACACTAAACTGGAGTTTACTGAGTCACAATTCAATTCTCCATAGTAAGTTTATGTAGCTTCAGTTTAAGCTGCAGTTCACTCTTATAATTTTGGATCTGTAAGTCACTATCCGTGATAATTTAACATTCTGGAAAGAAAACTGACGAGCTGGGCCCAGCATGATACAGTATTGCAGAAAAACATTAAACTCACGGACTAAAGAAAATCGCTTAGTTATTCAGATCCAGAAGGCACTTTGGAGAAAATTGGAACCCTTATTCACCGTAATAAAAAAGATTTACGCTTCAAAAGAGGTCAAAGAAAATGCGCTTGCATCAGAGGGCAAATCCTGCCGACCAGAAAGCAATAACTACAGTCAATCGATATGTACAGTGAAACCCCGCTATAACGAAGTGTCACGGTACCGAAAAAAATGTTCGTTATACCGGGGTCTTCGTTATAGCGAAGACCCCGTTATAACGAATTATCCGGTCAACAACAGAAATATTCGTTATAGCGGGGTAATTTAAAATTACCAAAAATTCAATACGACACGTAGAAATCATTACTTTTATTCATTTTATATTGTAAACTATAAGTACAACGGTTGTCAATCGAGACATAAAATTCAAGAACATTTTCAATTTAAAACTTTAAAATTCAGAAGTAACAGTAACATCCGAGGGAAATCATCGATGTCGTTTCCTGTAGTAATCATCTCGATTTGTCTCTACCCAAAAAACGTCACGTGTATTTCACTTGTTCTTAAAACACGGAGGACAAATCTCAGTGGAAGTGACTGGTAAACGGAGAAACAAGGGCATTGGACTAGAAATTCCGGCTACTTATTTGTTTTATCACAAGAAGCCTTCGAAAGTGAAGAAGTTAATAGAATTAATAAGAGACAAAGAAGAGAGCAGAAGTTAAATGATGTCGAAATACTGTATAACGCCAATGTCTATGACATAATAAGCCGTTGACTGATAGGTTGCTGTCAAAGGATTTGTTGACTGTTGATCTGTACAGCGTTTTATCTTCTGTCGCGTGTTGAGAAAACCGGAATAAAGCAAGCTGTGAATTCTACTCTACGCTCAAATCTGTCGTTGTTACTGACTGCGAGCGAGCAACAGGACAAAATATTCGTTATAGCGAGGTAAATTGTGCGTTGGGACCGTCAAAATCTTTCGTTATAGCGGGGATTTCGTTATAGCGGGGTTCGTTATAGCGGGGTTCGTTTTAACATATTTTACTGTAAATCTGCCGGGCTTTCAAATGTTGTTCTTTATAACGGGGTCTTCGTTATAGCGAGGTTCGTTATAGCGGGGTTCCACTGTATGTCATGACCTCTCAGTGTGAAACATGCGGCTAAAATCACATTTGCTCAGTATAAATGCAGAACCTTCCAGAGCATAATCTACCCAGCAGATAAAAACAACCTTATTGGAATAAGCAGCATTTTGGCACGAGGTAAAAGTCGTGCAGGCCTACCACCCCCTTTTATTGCTAAGAAATAACTATTTTTAATTAAGCATTACATGACACTATGAAACCATTGAAACCACGAGACCCATGAAACCTTTGACACCACGAAGCCTATGAAAAAATGAAACCTTTGACACCACGAAGCCTATGAAAAAATGAAACCCTTGCAACCACGAAATCTATGGAACCATTGACACCACGAAACCTATGAAACCATGAAACCCATGAAACTATGAAACCTAAGAAACCATGCATGAAACCTTTGACACCACGAAGCCTATGAAATCACGGAACCCATGAAACTGTGAAACTTATGAAACTATGAAACCTTTGACACCATGAAACCCATGAAACTGTGAAACCTATGAAACCACCAAACCTTTTACTCCACGAAACCCATGAAACCACGAAACCTTTGACACCACGAAACCTATGAAACCATGAAACCTATGAAACTATTGACACCACGAAACCTATGAAACCATGAAACCTATAAAACCATTGACACCACGAAACCTATGAAACCACGAAACCCATGACTCCATGAAACCTATGAAACCATGAAACCATTGACACCACGAAACCTATGAAACTAACGACACCACGAAACCTATGAAACCATGAAACCATGAAGCTATGAAACCATTAACACCACGAAACCCATGAAACCATGAAACCCTTGACACCACGAAACCTATGAAACTATGAAACCATAAAAACCACGAAACACATGAAACCATGAAACCATCGACACCACGAAACCTATGAAACGATGAAACCATTGACACCACGAAACCTATGAAACTATGAAACCATTGACAGCACGAAACCTATGAAACTATGAAACCATTGACACCACGAGACCTATGAAACCACAAAACACAAGAAACTATGAAACCATGAAACCACGAAGCCTATGAAACCATGAAACCATTGATACTACGAAACCTATGAAACCATGAAACCATTGACACCACGAAACCTATGAAACTATGAAACCATTGACACCACGAAACCATTGAGACCACGAAACTTATGAAACCATGAAACTGTTGACACCACGAAACCTATGAAACCTATGAAACCATTGACACCACGAAACCATTTACTCCTCGAAACTTATGAAACCATGAAACTATTGACACCACGAAACCTATGAAACCATGAAACCATTGACACCACGAAACCTATGAAACCACGAAACACATGAAACTATGAAACCATTGACATCACGAAACCTATGAAACCATGAAACCATTGACACCACGAAACTTATGAAAACATGAAACTATTGACACCACGAAACCTGTGACACCATGAAACCATTGACACCACGAAACCTATGAAACCACGAAACACATGAAACTATGAAACCATTGAAACCACGAAGCACATGAAACTGTGAAACCATTGACACCACGAAACCTATGAAACCATGACTCCGTGATACTTTTATTATATGACATAGACATTGGCATATACTAATTAGCATGAATTCGAGCACCGTAACAACAAGTAATAACCGCTAGTTCAACCCTCTTTTCTGTGAATGGACCTTACAATATTCATGTATTACAATTCTTGTACGAATTCTAACAGATTACCATGTATCTATTAACTTTCAATTCAATTTATTTTGCTCATTTTGTTGTTTTTCGCCTTGTTTCACCCAAAAATTCCAAAATTTTATCCAAAATTGTGGGTGTTTCTTGGTGTTGGAGAAACTATTGTTGGTTAGCTTTTGTTTTGTGGTGTGGGTATTGTTCAGTGTCTTTTCAATCTTTTGTATTACGTCATTGGTTTCCGCAACACCAAGAAACCACCAAAATTGTTTAGCATTAATTCAATTCAATGGAATAAGTCATATGCATTGTTATTTAAGACGGTCTGTAATCCCAAAAGTAAGTAGTTGGAAGAGAAATGAAATATTACCTTCCTTCTGTAACTTCCGTTACCGAAACTTATTTGATAATCACTCGTTTTCTACTAGATCACATGTTTCCAAACTATAAAAAAGGTAAACAACACTTTCTTTCCTTCACATTAAGCAAAATAATGTTTAGTCTGACGCTTTTTTAAAGAAAAAACATTAAAAAAAAACACAGCAATTTTAAATTCTCAATATTTTGTTACGTCAGACCAAAGTACACCATGGCAGAACAACTTGACTTTTTCATTCCTTGAGCCACTGACTTGACTAAAATGTAAAACTCAGACCTTAGCCTTCCACGGATTTCATTTTAAACATTTTATAGTATGCTAAATTGAAAAAACATATTATAATGCAACACTGGGCTGTTTCAAGCCATACAAAATATCACACTACATGCTATTAAATAACAGGCTATAACTTTTTATAGATAAAAGATATGTTGACCAAATTTTGGTTTCTCACCCTTCAATAATACATCTTTCGGTTAAACTAACTACTTGTCTGATTTGTTGACCTTCGATTTTTCGAAAATCCTTGGCACAATTTACCCACTTAACGTGGAATGAGTGACAGAGAATTTGCATCCATGAATTAGATAATTGTTTTTGCTTAAGGCTTTTCGGCGAAACAGTGGTCGATCGTCCGACGAGGAAACAGCTAGATTCTAAATAGAAGGGTAAATTGTTTAATAGTTAGTCGTAAAGGTACCAAAATGGCAATGCGCAAACTGGGCACAATTGATAGCCATGTACAGGACATGGAAAAAAATGCAATTAAAAGGGCCCCTTGCTTGTTTTTGTTTTGCTCTTCCGTTATTCTTGAAAACCATAAAAAAAATTTTATCATTTAACAAAAACTATATGAATACTACAGAAACCTCGATCCTGTTTGCTCCTCGGGGACTACTACTCTTAATTTTATTGTGTTTGTGGAATACCTGTAAATTAGCTGGCGTGCTTTCACAGACCCAGACTTCGGTTCCGTCTGTGAAAGCACGCCATTATTGTAGCTAAGTGTATTTTCACAATAAACTTTTTATTGTATTGTATTGTATTTACTGTATACAAATAATACAACTTCTACTATCTTCTATCTCCCTTTAAAATATTTTCTTTGAGTACCCATAACATTCCCATATATTATTGTTTTACCTACGAGTTTAATCATCATAAGAAATAGGCCCTCCAAGGGGGGTTACGTATGTCCAGAGTCTGAATTTCAAAACCTGTCGTTTCTCATATTGAAGAGGAAGCCATGTCGCTGTCAGGATTTCACTATTGTATTTGTGCTTTTATTCTCCGTTGCCGTCGCAGTTTCAACCCATCTTTGTGTCGTTTGTCGCCATTTCTGCTGCCCTATGTCGCTGTTTCAAGGCCATTTTGCTTCAGTGTCGAAATTTAGCCTAACAGGGCCTCACGAAAGTGGCCACAACAAGTGTATCAACGGAGACGCACCTAAGGGTGGAGCTACACAAAACACCATTGTTGTATGCATGGGCCTAATGGGTTTAAAGTCTGAAAATGAAAAAGGAAGTGTGAAAATAAGACGATGCCCTTAATGTTTTGTATGCACCTAAGCCTAATAAGCCAGGATTATCAGAAAAACTGCGTATAGACATTTACGTTCATCCAGGCATTAATAAAGTAGGTATAAAGAGGAAACACAGTAACAAACATTTGCAAGCATTGACAAACCATCAGTTTTTCCATGAAGTGGTGTGTCGTCTGGCTTAGCCACTTCCCTTATTGTGGCACGCAATCAAAGAAAACGGTAATCATCAAAATGATTTTCTACGAAAGATTTCAACGCAATGAAAGAATCATTTAGTTAAATCAAATTCATTTAAATAAATCAATATATTCTACTTACTGTTTTGCAGACACAAACGTGTGTAAGACAGGAAAGCATCGCTGTGACTCCAATGCTTTCTGTAACAACACTAAAGGCTCTTACAATTGTACATGCAAACCAGGATATTTTGGAAATGGCTTTAACTGCACAGGTAAATATTGTAACAAAAACCCTGATTACAAAAACCTTAACCTTACATGAAAACATGTCTATTCAACAATTCTTTTTTCGAATAGACGCTTTTAAGCACGTCTGTTCGATGTAACACTTAAAATCATGGATATTTCTCAACTTTTTTAACTTGAAAATTGATTTGGCAAAGAGAGTAACTACTTTATTTTACTATTCATGAGAATGACAATGTTAATGTCACTACTGAAAAAATACAAATTAGAATGAAAGTTGTGAATCAGTATTATTCACTATAGGTTTGCGGATTTTTTTCGGCAATAGTGCAACAAGTTCAAGCCTCTTTAGATGCTTCTTAGCAAACAGATCAACGAATTCTTCCAGATCAATGTCTGTTAGCTGTCAGATAGTCGGGATGTGCATATGTTGTGGCAAGAGAGAATGATGGTTTAATTTTTATCTTCCCTAACCCTTTGTTTTGGGGTATGGTAATGTATGATAATGAAACAAAAGAAAATAAAAATTAAACCAATTAAGGATAAAATTGAACCACAACACATATATTTTAAAACAGCCAGAGAAGCCTCTACTATTTAAACTATCCTCAAAGACAAAGGACTATAAATCCTCTTTCTTAAACTTTACGAAGGCTAAAACACGTTTCCTGGAAAGCGTGAGTTAAACGCTTGTCATATCTTTCAGAGTATTTTGGATCGAGTTATTATAGCGCGAATCAGCAAAGTCGGTTATAAGAATGGGGCTATTCTCCAGGTCCATATCTAACGATTAAACATATTTGCATATTCGACAAACAATCATTAGCTCGATGCGTAGTTTTTGTCGCGGCTTTCCTGGGTGTTTTTTGGCCAGTTGTGGAAACTAAAATTGTAGGTTGGTTCTAGCCTGAGTATCAGGCCTTTGTCCTTAGGGGGTATGGGAGAGGAGATTTTAGATTTTACACGAATGAATAGGAATGATATCTAGGAAGGGGGAACGAGGTTCAATAGGTATTCTCAAACTCATTAATAATTCATAAAGAAAATACAAAGAAAATTAATGTTTAATGAGTGTTTGGAAATCGGATGAAAAACTGCTCAGTATTTGCATCCTTAATTTCTCCTTCAAAAATGATTTTGTTTGGGAAGAAATATCAAACATGAGACACAGTGTTTCATCACCAGATGAAACACCTCGAAGTTCGTCAAAAATACTCCGCTGCGCGTCGTATTTTCAACTCTCTTCTCGGTGTTTCATCTGGTGATGAAACACTGCGTCTCATGTTTGATATATTACATAAAGGATCATTAAAGAAAGAATATGCTCAAACTAAAACTGTCGGTTCCTCCACACTTGAAATTCATCATGCCATGCTTATTGCCACATTCATTTTTACGTAATCAAAATTATTCTTTATTATTTTCAGAATTTATGAACTCGTCGATTTTGAATAGCAGTGATTACTATTTTCGTCATTTGGGCAATTTTCTGGATGCTGCGGTTGGGGACAATTCTCACTGGCTGCTGTGCTGGCGTGCTACATTGCATGGCTGGAATGTCAGTCAGTTTCACAGTCGCTGCGATGGAAAGAACGACACTGTTACCATCATAAGGAATGGCATATTCATCTTTGGCGGATACACGGATATTCCTTGGGGTAAAAAAAAAACTAAATAAATTCCCTTATTTTATCGTCCTTTTTTACTGCAATTTAACAGCTTTACAATTCTTATGATCTACTTGCACTGCTTATTACAATTCAACTCTTGGTTTATAAGGTTGAAACCTGAACGTCACTCTGGGTTTGTTACTGACCTTGTAATGATAGTGAAGCGTTTTTGTCTAAATGAACCCAGTTAGCTATAGGTCTGGTCGCCTCCTACCCAGATAGGGGTGTCTGGACTTTGCTTAGAGCCGGTCACTCCTCACTTTAAAAATAATTACCGAAAAATGAAATCTTACAGTTTGTCACACTGGAAGTAGTCCAACCTCCAGCCAAGTTCCATATAGGTGTGATTCTATAACAAGCCTTTGAGTTTTCGAACTTCCGACTTTTCAAACCAATTTTAATTTCCCTTGGAGGTTCGAAAAATCGGAATTCCACTGTGTTCATACGTTCTGTTTGTTTGTTTGTTTGCTTGTAAGAATCCTTTAGTGGCTTTGGCAACACTTCCAAAGCTTTCATTTTTCCCACTCAAAAATAAAGAACGACTGACTGCGTTTTTGAGTAAAGTGGGGACGCCAGGAAAGGCTCTTTTCAGGGATTCAGCGTATAGTCCATGTTTTGGTTGAAACATCAAGTCATTGCTAGAGCCCACGCTCAATAAATTGGAATTTTGACCACATTACTCCAAGGCTTTTGAGACAAAATTGCAAATTTTTCACGACTCTATTGTCTCACAATTTCGAGAGGAGACTTGAGCAAAAAGAAACCCAAACCAGATATAGAAATATGACCAGAAAGCCTTGGAGTCACGTTAGAATTCTAATATAATTTTATCGAACGTGGGCTGTTATGCCAACAGTGGCGCGTCTAGTGGAGTCCCCTCTTATTTTTAATCCAAACCGAAGCCAAAAAGGCCCCTTTTTATTTTCCCTGAGCGAGCCACTCTTAACTCACTGTGGTCTCGATGAATCCCACCCATCCCTAGCAACTTTCAACAAGACTGTTGGATCCGTCTGTGAAGGGTATTGATCTCCCAGTTAGCAAGTGAGTTGTGACAGGTCTGTGAATGGGATCTGATACATTAGGCTTTGGATTGCACAACATGGCATGGATCGTGCTTTGTAAAGCCAGAGAAGCTAAAAGTAGTGTTGCCGGTGAATGCATCAAGCAGCTACTGAATCCCGTTACAGTGTGTGTTATGTGTCCTAAGAGCCGTATGCACAGCAAAACCATTTTTCATACGGAGAGTCAGCAAAGATTGGCCACGCGGCCTTGTCGGAGACATTTCTGTATTTGAGTGGTGGGGCAACAGGATTGTCCGTAATAGGGAGTCCATACGTCCATATGTCCAGTGCCAATCCAATGGAAAGGTTCTAATTTACACGTAGATCAGAATCAGTTCATTGCTATCCTGAGACTGAATCTATATTAGCTAATAATTTGTTGGCCTCATAATTTATCCCACCAATAAGAAATTTAATGGCGTTAAAAGTGTAATGCCTACTAATTAACAACTTAAAGCCTTCAGTTTGTTGTTTTGCTATTTAAGTAATGATCCGGGTAAGGTGGATAGCAATTTCTTTTGTTATGCGGCAACGGTGCTTTCCCCACATAGGAATGTTCTCATTTTTACATAGAGAATGCATAAACCTACATGAAGGCCGTTTACGCAATAAAATGCATTTACACTCCACTTTGAATGGGTGTTTTTTTGTGTTAAAAGATTTTGACCAATCACAAGAGTTGAAAACAATAGCCAAGAAAAGTTTACAATTTTACATGATCCCCACATAGGATTTCTTTGTTATTCAAACTGAGACCAGATTTTGTTAAATGGAAGATGGTTGCAAAGTAAGGATGAATATATGTACTGCTTTATGAAGTTTTGTTAACTTTAGCTGTTTAAGCCAATCGGAAGTAAGTACAGACAATAGAAAAGTTAGCACCTTTTTTGCATTCCAACATGTTTGTTGCCGTTGTTGCTATCTTTCTTATCTGGACCGTTTCTTAATTGTTTGGGCTATTGTCAGGTACGTTTACCTCAATTGGATTACTAGACTTTATTCGTTTAAACTAGGAGTAATCGGAACTTAGGAGAGTGCGTTCGATATGTTTGTTAGGCGTACAAGTAGCAGTTGAGGGGGAAGGGTGGTTGCGATATAGATAAATATGATTATGGCATATTTTGAACGTAAGAGTTGCGTACAGCGAAACTTCTATTTAAACTGTGTATCATTATAAGAAGGTTTTGAAAAGATGTCGTATGGTTCGGTGTCAAGTGCTTGTAACCGGAGGAGACATTGGCCAGAGTGCGTCGGGCGTGTAAATAGGACATTTTGCTGCATTTTGTTTTACTAGCGCGAGTTACAGGGCGCAGTTGCTCAAAGGCAGATTAGTGCTTAACCCGGGATTCTTTTTCTTTCTTCAAAAACATTTCTTCGGATAATTTCCTATGTTACTTTTAAGAGCATCCAATCATCAACTTGTTGACAAAATGAATTACATTGAATTTACTGTTTTAAAAGCTTTCACATCTGAATTCAAACTTCAAGGACTAACTCCCTGTCAAAGCCTTCAATGGAATGTGTACACGCGCGGCTCACGTCACTAACTTTTCCAGTAATTTGGTCGAGCGTGTTGATTTCAATGACTCGAGAGTGGCGCTACTGTGGGCTGGTTTACAAGTTTTTCCTAATAAATAACATAGAGTTAAAGTGTTCGTTTTTCCGGTGCCGAAAATATCACAAGTCACGATCAAATGACTCCGACGAGCTTCACATCTCGGTAGATTTACTTTGTGGCACAACGGCCGCCGAGCTATACAACTCGGTAAATTTACTTTGTGGCACAACGGCCGCCAAACTAAACCCGGTTTGATGCATGCACCAGGAGTCGCAGACATTTACCAAAGACAGTGACGAAACATGCTGAAAAATATGAAGGCTTAATCCAAAGTAAAATTTAACAGCAAACTTCTGAAAGATCAACGCTTTGCACGATTCAGCAAACACAGATCGATGTATGCTTTAAGATTCAGCAAACCTTTTGAAAGACGAACGCTTTACGAAGCTTTGACAGAATATTAGACCTCAGCAAACCTTTGAAAGATGAACGCCGAGGACACAAGAATCACCACATGAGTTAGCGCGTCAAAGTGAGGCAAAACGTAAGCAAGCGCCTCAAAGCGAGGCAAATGTGTGTCGACGACGACAAACATGCAATTTTGAAAAAAAACCCTTATAAATTGCACAGGATACCCAATAATGCACAGAACACCCAACAAAGATTACGGGTTGCGTTCTCGTACCTCGAACGCAATAAGACAGCAAATGGGCAAAATGAATTCTGGTGGCTGTAGAAAATGACGTCATTTTTTTATCGTGAAGTGAAAATGAGCTGTTATATTGTCTAACGAAAGAAAAAAATACATGGTAATTAAATGAATTTGACTTTAAATTCATTTTTTTAATGAAGCAAACGTGAAATAATATATGATTTTTTTTTTTTTTCATGTACTTCTGGTTTCTCAGAATCCAGTGGAGGTTATATCGATACTTCCGAAGCGTTCATTTTTTCGCTCAACAATAATGAAGGCTTGGCACCTTTTGTGAGCAGTGTGAAGAAAAACTACACAGGAAACGCAATTCACAGGGGTTCATTGGGTCCACGTTTTGGCGCTGATGTCATCATTCGCAACAGTAACAAAGACTCAGTAGCACGCTTGGTCTATCACTACCCTGTTCCACCTTCAGTGCAGAACCGCCGCACAGTCCTGGCCGGGACTCTGTACTTCTCACCTGATGAGGTGGAGGTATTTTATCTTGACCCATCCCCCTAAATGCAAGATAATACAAACTATCATATTTATTACTATTAAATCTAAAAGCGAAGCAATGCATTTAATATAACTTTAAACTTCCTATCAATTGCTGTTTTATTGTTGTTGTTATTGTTGCTTTTTTTTTCTTTTTGCTTTTTTTATAATCCTTAAATATACAATTGTCTGAAATCTGAGCTGCTGTCAGAATAGTTTGCCTGGTTTGTTTTAGGTATATATGATATCGCTGGACTATTCAGGATAAAGCGGCTTGAGATTTAACAATACGATCTACTAGGTGCTACGTACTAGGTGCTAGGTACTACGTGCTACTCTTGCTAAAGCAACTGTTGCCAGGTATTTTAAAAAGGCAGCATGCACTGCTAATCACACAAATATTTTTAAATTAGTTACATTTATTAACAACGTTGCAATCGTTCGGGTAACTGATTTAAAAATCACAAGTATGTTAACAGGCTGGTAGCTTGACTCAGATAAATCAAAAGTACAGTGACACCCGCTCAATTTAACGAACCTCTATATAAAGAAGTCTTCGGTATAACGAAGCACATTCCTCGTTCCATTAATAGTACAATATCAATATATGAAAAAGACTGAACCTCGACATAAAGAAATCTCGTTATAGCGAACAGTGTTGCCAGTCCCAAGGCCCTTCGTTATATCAAGGTTCCACTGTAAGACACACTTTAGTGTTCCTGAGACCATAGTTAGTAGAGGAGACTGGTTATGAAAGCCGCGCAAACATCAAAGTTGAAACAACGGTGCTGTAGTTTATTTTGAAAGCTCCCTGATGACCGTGCAGTGCACAATCCTTTGTTTTTTGTTCTCAAATTGTAACTGAATAAATTAATACGATGTTTCTATTCTTCAGTAATTTCAAAATGATAGCAATGCTAATGAACTTTGTGCACGGTCAGGTACAATAAAAAAAGTTAACAAAAACATGTAACAAAGGAGTCTAACGGGTTTCATAACCATTCCACTTTGATATTAATTTAAGAATTTGATATAAATATTTGATTTAGGGCTTTAGGACCTGAAAAGTTAATGGCACTTTGGAGACTGTTGCGGCAGGAGCCCTGCCCTGCCCCGCCCTGCCCTGCTGGTACTCAGACTTCACCTCGTTACTGGTTCGACCAGAACACATTCCTGGCGGGGTCTCGGCCCTAAGCTGACTTCTCACTTATCTCGTACCCAGATCGCTTGTTGACGAAGCCGTCAATAAGAGATCTGAGTACGAGATAAGCCTCTCACCTGATGCCATAGAGGTATTTTACATATCTTGCATGATCCATCCCACTAAAACCTAGCCTGTCCACAGACTTCGTTTTTGTTTAGAGTGCGAGCACGGACTGCGAGAACCAGCACGAAGGGCGAAAAAAAGCTCATTTCCCCGTCCCATTAGGCTGTTTATTAGATAAGAGTACCAGGGATAAGTCTACGTAAATTGCTGTTTTCCTAATAAGCATAAACATAATCCGGATGAAGGCGTTTATACGTTTCACAAACTTTTTTGTGAATTCGATTATCTGAAGTCATTACTTGGTGCATTTACCCATTCATAAAATGCTTCTGTGGAGTTATGAGGAAGACATAAAACGTTTGTCAAATTTCATTAGAAAACTTTTAAAACTTGAAAAAGTCGGCCCAATTTCTTCAAGTTTTTAATCCATACGTCCATCCTTGCCATTCTTAGAAACAGACAACAGGGTAACAGTTTCATTGCCGATAGTATAGTCTTCATTGCACCATGACGTTTTGAAATCAATTGCTGCTAAGACATGTTTTAGCTCTTAAAAGCTGGGGATAGCAAAGAGCAGAAGGACATAGCCCCTTTAAATTGTACTGGGCTATGAAAACATGTACGCGCGTAGTTGTTTTAAAAAATCCGCAGCGCTTTTTGTTGCAACCGATTATTGGTTCAACTCTTCCTACAGTTAATCATGATCAATTTCATCGAAAGAAAAGTGGTATGGGCTTTGGGGGTTGAAAAAGGCGGATAAGTGATTCAACTAGTCAATCGACTAATAAGCTTACTGCGGGACTCCATAACTCTGAGTCCTGCACACTGAAATAACGCTTCACTTCTTAGACTAACCATGCCCCCCCCCCCCCACCCACACACCCACACAGATGTCGATGTATTTTAAGCTTAATGTGTGTATAGGTAATTAAGTTTGTGTGTATTAATAGGAGTTAAAGCAAAGGTTAAAATAGTCAGGGACGCTGTACCTGACCTTCTCCAAAGGATGAGTATCAAACTTAGACCTTATATCTTAACATTGTCTTATACTCATAGTTAATAGCGTTCACTTTACAGCGAGTTGGTATAGTGTTCTTGAGATTTAAGTAACATTTCATGTAGTAATTTTTAAAGAGATGTTTTCTGCGTAAGATCAGACAACACGTTTTCTCTTCTTCAGTTCGCTTTGAAGCTGATCAAGACATTTCAACACCAGATGGCGAGAGATAAAAACAAGCGCTCGCTGATACCAGTCAGTCATTATTTTTTTGATTTCCGCGAGGAGTTACGGAAAGGGAGGCAGGAAGCTTTTATACTGACCCCGTGCGCCAGAACTCTCTCTGTCTTGAGATCTAGCTTAATCCCCTGGAGAGAGATCTGAGTGCTAAATTAATGACACACTCTACTCTCAGTCTCACCGAAAACACATGAATAGTGACCGAATACAAGTCTAGGACAGAAGCATTTGCCCTAGCTTGGATTCCGGCAATTAAGGATATTGATTTTGCCGTTTAGGGGCGGAGTGGCACTGCTTGAAGAGGGGTGGTACTGCTTGCAGTAGGGTGGTCCCGCTTGTTGTAGATCGCTTCATTTCGACCTCGCTGTTTAACTAGTTACCCTCAATAGTTCCTTGTACTTTACCCTTTAAGCCCCAAGATCCACATACAAATTCTCCAGACTGATCTCCATACATTTCTTTTAAGGATAGTTGAGAGAATTTGGTTTAAGATCAAAGCATTCTCCCTTAAGTGATCATTTTAGGAGAATTTTAGGAGAATTTTGATGTTGGTCAGTCTTGGGACCTAAAGGGTTAATAAGAACAGAAAGAGAAAACAGGAGGTCATTGTGTTTACAAAGAATCTCTTATTTACTCAGGTTATTGCATGTTTTACTTTATGGATCTTTATGGCGAATACACTGTAAGTTGCATTCTTAGGATAGATTAAGTATGATGTAGCTGGATTTTTGAAAACATAGCTAGCGAAAATTGCAGCCTCTTTATTGAAGAAAGCCAAAACGCAAGTTTCTTATAGTATAGATATATAGTATATATATTATATATAGTATAGATAGAGCATGTAATGGTCTTGTGCTTTTGACCTCGGTTGTGATAGTCAAGTGGGATAAGATTGACATTGATTCTCCGCGTTGTTTTTGAAACATTAAGTCACATCACCATTTATTGCCAGCGGTTGACTCACCTTCTTTGATGATGTCACAATTTAAGGCTTTTCAACAGCAAGAACAACCTCGTTCCCAGGGTCTCTCATCTTCCCGCCCAAGCGAGAGAGGAGAGACCCTGGTTGGGTCTGGTCACGTGCTACCTTGACAATTGAGAACATCAGGGAGGGGTCCTCTTGTAATCAGGCAATTTGCCACTTTGAGCTTTGTCGAATTCAAAGCGAGGCTGATAGCATCGCGCTGTGTCCGCCATTACCTGCGATGTTTTACAGTAGCCTTCAGGCAGCAATTTCGAATAGTATTTATTCCAACGTTAATCTAAAGGTTAAGCAAGTGATTTGTCTCGAGGCAATTTACCATGGTCGTGATGTTGTTGCAGTCTTACCAACTGGATATGGAAAGTCAGTCATATTTCATCTTCTTCCTTCGTTGTTCCTCGACAAAATCAACTGTGGACGTCGAGCAGCGCAATCGCATCCCGTAGTAATTGTTGTTTCTCCTTTAAATGCGCTGATCAAAGATCAGTCATTCTGAAGGTGTGAGAAAATATTTGAGGTGTCACAATCGTGAATCACCATACAAACAACGAAATAAATGGAATGCTGTCGTACCCACGCAGAAGAATTATTAATGACACAAAAATTATATTTTTCTTTTTCTAACCTCCTTTTCAGTTAAAGACAAGTCTTTTTTATCACCAGCGACGGCGAAATTCAGACCGCGGCGACGACGAGTACTAGTATCCATCGTTATCAGACGATGGATAAGTTTTTTTCGGCGTTTGTAAAATATTACCGTCGGACATTGCCGCAGAACAACATATCGTGGAAGCACGTGAAACCGGGTGTATTTTGGTGACAACATATTCCGCACTCACGTAGGCTCAGTGTGGACAAAATTAATACTAGGGCGCCCCTCCCTTCAATGATTTAATTGTCATCTCCCAGATTCTGGGAGACACGTGACCAGACCCAACCAGGGTCTCTCCTCTCTCGCTTGGGCGGGAAGATGAGAGACCCTGGGAACGAGGTTGCAGCAAGAAAATCTGTTTTTCCAGCACTTCTGTCAGTGTAATGATTTTTAAGCCGTGCAGTTAATAAACGTTGAGGTGATCCAAGTTTGTGTTGCATGTGTAGTAATTATTGAAAACACCGTGAGTAAAAAAGCGAGATAGCAAATGTTTTATCATCTCCTTGTACTCTGTTGACAGCTGGGTCTTTCTTGCTGCCCTAGCTAGGCTAGTTCCGTTGTCACTAAAAACAATAAAAGTTTCGTACAATGTTACTCCTGTTGCATGATTAATGTGGGGCTGGACGATAGCCGTTCATTATTTTCTGAATGGTCATCAGTGGCGTAGCCGGGATTTTTCTACAAGTACGCACAATTTTCCAAACCCTCCTCCCCTCCCCTCTTACAACAACGTTTTCATCTGATGCTATATACTGATGAACAGTTACAACTTATAGATATTTCAAGCAACCACAATTTGCCGTCTGTCCTCTTTGAATTTATACATCCTGCAGCTTGCTACCATCTGCGCCCTTCTCCCTGCCTTTTCTCTAAAATGTGTCTACCACTCGTCGTTTCTCTGGAAACCGTTGGTGGGGCCTACTTGCAGACGTTGGAAAAAAAAACAACAACAACAACAAACAGCAGCTCGAAATTGAGCCTCCTGTCCACGTTGATTAACAAGTGTATAGGTATAGTTTTTAGACGCAACAAACTTTCTTACTTTGTCGTTTAATGGTACAAAAAATAGTAACTGCATGAGAGGGTCCGTGTCATGAAAATAAAACTTTACAAGCACAATTTACAAGTGCATTCATTGTTTTTATTGACGTTTGACTGTTTCTAAATATCCTTAATTACATGACAAATGCGAGGTGGCCATCACCAGGATTCATCTTGTGTTTTATGAGCGTGACATCTCACTGCCAGTCGTTTCGAGGCTCCCCAATAGGTTTCTCGGGACCTGTGATTTCCCTTATTTCAAGTTCGAGATTCGGGATTTGAAAGCAAAATCGGGGCGAGGTTTGGGATTGAAAGTATGCACGGGAAGTTGGACGCCAAAAATAACCCTCGGGATTACGGGATTGCACGAAATTTTGGGTCGAGAAAACGATATTGAAGAACCCTATTAGGGACCCTCCGTTCCCATGGTAGGGTTATGAACAGACAGATTAATTAACAAGAAACTAGGTTATCTAAAAAGGGGCTCCTTTTAATAATTCTACATATACAGAACTCCACTACGGCAATCTTTTCTCTCTCTCTAATCGGTTTATTGCCAATAGTACAGGCTAATCGTTGCAATGAGTGGTCAGCTGGCTAGGCAGTAAGTGATGATAGATAGGTTTTGGCTGTGGACTTAAACACGGGTAAAGACGGAGCGATAACAGCAGTTAGATGGAAGACTGTTCCACACACGTTTACATCGGCCAAAAGAAGAGTACTTGTAGGCATCAACGAAAGCGGATGTTAGGTTATATGTCATACAATGGGACTTCTTGGTACAGGAGGTGTTAAGAGATAACTCATTAGGATAGGGCAAAGGGACTAAATTATACTGGATCTAGCTTAATATAAAAGAGTGAAAGATCATTTAGTATGTTCTTCGCTCTTGCATTGATAACATGTATTTCACTTATGTGTTATCTTTAGTTAGAAAAAATAAACTTCTCGAATTTATTCTGGGTGAGGAGCAATATAACTCTTTTAGAAGTTAATTGTAAATATATTTTTAGTCTAACGATTTTTTTTTTAAAAGTTGCTTGAAAAAACTTAATTAGCCTTCTGACGGTGCACCCTACAAAGTGATGAAACCGCAGGTGCGAATAAACGACTCCCACGAAGAAATGAATATATAAAGTCCAGAAATTGGCAGAAGAAAGAAAGATAATTATGCAGGCAAATGACCTCGTAAAGATTCAGGTCTGTGCAAGTTTTCATATGCGAGCTCATCAGCTGGCTGATACTCGGTGAGAAGTTATACTCAAACTTATTTTGTGTGGACACGCTTAGTTGTTGGTGCCAGCTCTCTAAGAAGCACCAATACTCCCGGGGTGGGCTCAACAAAGATTTTTACGGGGAGGTAACTGATGAATCCATTATGGCATCGAACAAAAGGAACACTACGTGAACAGAAGGGGATCAATTACTGTGCAAAGTTGCCCTGTAAAGTTTCTATTTGCAGTTTCTTCCAGCTGAATGTCCGAAAATCGACGTTCATTCAATCTTAAACAAACTACTACAAGCTGCTTAAACGTTTTATTGCGGTTTCCATTGTTTTCTTCCCCCAGTGAATAAGTATCTTAATAGGAAACCATTAGCTTAAAAAATTGCTTATCAATTTGTCTGCTCTGAATCATAAAACTTTTATAGGAACCATACCACAACAGCTCAAAATATTTTAGGTCTTTTATAAAAGTATCGCACACATTGCTCAAGACTTCGCAACTTGAAATCTTTTGATGATCTTCTTCAATGTATTCATACATTTATTGAATAGTCTTGAATAAAATTTCAGCCGAATAAATAAAAGAAAACCGAAGATTTGTCGATTGGTAATAAACGTAAGCAGCAGTATAATGTTAACAAATATCCTGCTCCGCCTTTTTTTTTTCTGCGTCTCCAAAATAAATTGACTAGAGGTATCTTATTACCGCATTAGTTTTAATTTTCTGTTGTTGAAGCAATTCCATTAAATCCTTCGTGTTCTCAGTTTCGTGACACCTTCTCGAATGGGCTCCTGCCTTTGCACAGAAGTCTAGGTAAGTAAGAACTCTAGGTTTCATCTTATAAGTTTGTCATAAAGTGGAAATGTAATATCATATTTTCAAGAAGTTCAGGAACCTCCCCAATACGAGGTCATAAGCGTTTCCATTTGAGACAAAACACCGTTCTGTTTCGACGACGGCAACGAGAACGCCAAAAAAGCAACTCTGCCCCATTATTTTTTTTTGTACATTTCTTTACCGTCAATGCACGACTTCGAAGTAAAATTTCCTAATTTCACGTTTTATGGAGGCGCGCCAAACAGACGACGTCGAACTTTCTTTTCTTTTTCTGAACTTGGATATGGCTCTGTAAAAGTTTAACGACAGGAGAGACGAGTTCGCCTATGTTTGACAAAAGAGAGGGATTTGCTATAATCAAGCTGAAGTGTGGAATTACGCGAAGCCACTTCTTAAAGAAACTTTTATGCCTCCTTGCCCGGTTGTCTTTGTCTTATTAAGAGAACCTTTGGCTAAATTCTGGGGACATCAGTCGAGCTATGTTTGCAAGAGCGCTTAAAGAAATAAGAAACAACGATGTGTTTGGGTATAATTTTGGCCACGCAAGATGGCCGATTTATTGATTAAAAATATCATCTTCAAACAAATTTAATTAGCTACGATTATTTGATTTTTTACGCCCTGGCAAAAGATGAAGGCGGAGAAAAAAGGCACCCAGAGTAAATAAACTACCATTAAGAAAGAGGCGGAGGAAGGGAGGAGGAGGGTCAAATTCGCAGAGCTTGTTACGTCAGGAGACCAAGAGGAAGACTTCGGGGAACACAGCTTGTCTTATACCCTAACCTTAAATGAAGTCGAGGCTAAGTACTTTTAAGAACGAGCTCGTGACTAGGAGTTTTACGGCAAGTAATATTCCGGGAAGTAATTTATCAGCTAGTGATTTCCCGGCTAGTAATTTTCCGATTGATCTCGTGATAGTCGTGTGATCAATACTTGACTATTTTGTGTCAAATTGGACCCTGCTCACAGATCTTCCTTGCCGATAAATACCTATGTTAAAGGTGAATGCGTGACTAGGAATAAGTGCCCCTCTTAGCAAACTAACATGAATCATTGCGTGACTAGGCACGTGACATAAACATTTTTATTTGCAGGCAAATAAACTCCTTTTCGCTGCCGTCGGGTGTTCAGACATGCGAATAAGATTTAATTCAAAAAATATTCAGATACTAGTCTCCTCTTGTGGTGCAATGAAAGAATAGGAGCGAAAATTCTCAAAGAATTTTACATAAATGTGCACTAGCCGTAGTTAAACCGGGGCTGGGATGGTTTCCTCCTAAAAACAATATTGAAAACACTTTTTAGGCTATCCAGATTACTTTTAGATCTCTAGAAGTACATTTTAAGTGGCACTATAAAATTTGTATCTGTTCGGTCATCCTAGAGGAACTCAATTAGTCTTTTCGAAATTACAAGGACTTCAGTATTTTCTTCCGAAAATTTTAGAGGCAATTTATTGTAGTACGAAAGTGACAATATTTCTGATTCCTTATCACATTGTTGAATACGAAAATTTTTGGTTTCCTTTTTTTGCGAAAAATAGCCTAATCGGGGGAGTAAAATCTAAAAAATTAAAATTCAGAAAATCGTAGTGAATTTATTAGATAAGCTTCGAAAATTGTACATGAATGGAACGGTTAAATAGAAGTTTTTAGACGTCCTCAAGCTGTAGAAAATTCTAGGCAATATTTGCTTCTCTGAACAGATACCCAGTCGCTGGGTGCTCCTGGTTAAGTGCGAGCAGTGACTTTATACACTTATAAAAAGCATATTTCAAAAACTGAGAGAAAAGGAGATAGAACTTTTTTAATAAGTTAACTACAAACGTTTCTTTACAAACAGTACTGGAATGAGATAAAGCTTTAGAGAGCATATATCAAGAAATGCAAACAAAAAAAGGCCGAAATATTTTTCAGGCATTTTCTCAATCAATATTGGGCAAAACTATATTCGATAGTAATTTTTTTCCTGAAAGTCTTCAGAGTAAAACACCTGGAATATCTGTAGTAAAACGACGTTAAAAATGTATTTGGAAGGTAAACTATTGCAAATTTCTTAGCAACTTTTTCCGAAAAATACTTTCTTTGTTATATTTTAGCCTTCAGCAACTTTCAGCAAAAAATCATGACCTCTTGAAGCAAGCCGAGATCTTCTTTAGTGCCGTAGTGACGAATGTGCTTGAGAAAATATATCAGCTTATGGGACGTGATAAAACGGTAGAGCCGTCGAACGGAGGAAACTATAAGAGACTAAATAAGAAACGAAAACAACTCTTCATTTGATTGTAAATGTTTAGCACGAAAGCACTAATTGAGGCCGAGTATAGAAGACGTGAAATTTATTAGGTGTCCGGAGACGGGAGGGGCACTTAACGTGTTCATTCGAGCCACGAGAAGGTCTGGCCGTTTGCATACAGGACAAAGGCAATACTTTCACTCATTTATTTCAAGACTCTCAGTATTGGTCCGGCCTCGAGGATCGACCTCGCGGCCTCCCGCTCTGCAGTCAACTGCTTTACCGAGTTAGCTAATTGGGCCTTATCCATGGTACTGAAAAGGTACTATGTGAGATCTGCCGGACGTAGAGGAACTCAAGGCATGCGTTATTGGAGAAAAAGCCGAATTCCATGCTACCGAATGTAATAAATAAGGCTGGATAGGTTTCCTCAGGTGGTGTCCTTTATATGTGGTAAAGTATAGAGTGGTACAGAATGTAATATAGTATATAGTAATACCGCCAAAATGTTTTACCCATTTGCCATATGGTATTTTTCCACGAGAGATTTTCATATTTGAGCAACCTTAGATATATTTGACATTTTTTCTGTGTGTCTTCTAAGGAGATGTAGCCGGTCCGGGTATATGGTGAAATATACTTTGAAATCAATTTGGTAATCTAACGTTTTTCTCACGTCGCGGTGTAAATGACAAAGCTTAAGATTTCTTTACCTGGCAATCTTTGTTTTTGAATACACGATTCTCTGAAAATGTATACTGCTGTATTTTTTCTCTATTTTGGTTCATTCCATTGGTAGTACTGATCAGAGGAAAAAAAATAGTTGGATCAGAAAGTACGTGCTACTTCGCCAAGCAGGCGTAAAACAAAAGTGTTATAAAGTATCCGTTGTGGGAAAAATATATATCATTTTCCACTATTTTAAAGACATCTGGTGGATTATTACGTAGATCCGCTTTTAAAACTCATCTACTAATTACATATTTGTGGCTTTACGTGGGATTGGCCAATTTTCCATGAAAGAATTAGCCGGATGTGGGGGAGAAATGAATGCGTGACAAACGAACTACAAAGGACGTCTGCGAGGAGGCTATCATAGAATAAGAATTATGCAGGTCTTGGAGGCTGCCTGATGAGGTGGATAACATCTGCTTTCATCAGCATAACTCTTCATATCTTACTAAGTCTTATCAGGAGCTCATGATTGGCTCCAGTGACCTTATTCAATAACTGTTTAGTAGAATGCCAGAATATATTGTTCCTTTGTAGGGTTCATTCGTTAAAATTAAATCGAGATGAGTGTGCTGGAAGTTCACAGTCGTGGTGATTGCCATTCAAACCGACATCTGGAAAAAAAAGTAGTGACTCGAGATCATTTAAAGTTCCTCTGAGAAAACATTTCATGAATAAATTATGAAGACTTTGTCGTTTGGTAATAAATTAGCCTTTTTAAGTCAATTTTATTTTCATGTTCTCGATGATGATACAAAAAAAAAAACACACACACACACGAAATAATCCGTAGAGTTATAGGAATCTTGGTGTGGAACATTAGGCTTCTTCTTGAAGTTAATCGTAAATATATATTTTATATACGATATTGTTTTTAATTTGTTTGAAAAAAAACTTAATTAGCTAAAAGTCTGAAGGAACCACAAGTGCGAATAAATGACCCCCATGAAGATAAAGCTCTTGGCCGATGAATAGATGAAGTCCAGAATTTGGCAGAGGGAAAAGATAATTATGCTTCAAATGGCCTCGTAAAAACTCAGCTCTGGGCAAGTTTTCATATCAGAGCTGATACTCGGAGAAACGTTTTACCAAAACTTAAAAGACTTTGTGTGGACACGCTTAGTTGGTGCATCTCTACTTCCGGAGGGGGGGGGGGGGAGGGTAATCAACAAAGATTTATAAGGGGAGGTAACTGATGAATCCGTTATGGCATCGAACAAAAGGAACAAGACAAGGAGTTGAATATCAATTACTCTATAATGTTGCCCTGTGAAGTTTCTATTTGCAGTTTTCTTCCAGCTGAATGTCTGAAAATCGGATCCGTAATCGATTTAGGACTATTGACGTTGATTCAATCTTAGACAAACTACTAGCTGCGTTTTACCGCGGTTTCCATTGCTTTACAGTGAATAAGTATTTTTAACAGGAAACCATTAGCTTAGAATTAATAATCGATTCGTCTGCTCTGAATCATAAAAAATTTATAGGAACCATACCGCAACAGCTCAAAATATTATTATTTTTTTTTAGGTCTTTTGTTATAGTATAGCGCACAAATTGCTCAAGACTTCGCAACTTGAAATCTTTTGATGATCTTCTTCAATGTATTCATACATTCACTGAATCGTCTTGAATAAAATTTCAGCCGAATAAAATAAAATAAAACCGAAGATTTGTCGATTGGTAATAAACGTAAACAGCATTATAATGCTAACAAGTATCCTGCTCCGCCTTTTTTTTCTGTGTCTCCAAAATAAATTGACTAGAGGTGTCTTATTACCGCATTAGTTTTAATTTTCTGTTATTGATGCAATTCCATTAAATCCTTCGTGTTCTCAGTTTCGTGACACCTTCTCGAATGGGCTCCTGCCTTTGCACAGAAGTCTAGGTAAGTAAGAACTCTAGGTTGCTTCTTATAAGTTAATTATAAAGTGGAAGTGTAATATCATATTTTCAAGAAATTTAGGAACCTCCCAATACGAGGTGATAAGCGTTTACATTTGAGACAAAACACCGTTCTGTTTCGACGACGGCAACGAGAACGCCAAAAAAGCAACTCTGCCCCATTACACTTTTTTGAACATTTCTTTGCCATCAATGCACCGTGACTTCGAAGTAAAATTGCCTAATTTCACGTTTTATGGAGGCGCGCCAGACAGACGACGTCCATCTTTCTTTTCTCTTTCTGAATTTGGATATTGCTCTTATAATTAGGAGTTCAACGACAGGAGAGTTCGCCTGTGTTCGTCAAAGAGAGGGAGTTGTTATAATCAAGCTGAAGTGTGGAATTACGCAAAGCCTGGCACTTCTTCAAAAAACTTTTTCGCTACCGTCGGGACTTCAGACACGCGAATAAGATTTAATTCAAAAAATATTCAGATACTAGTCTCCTCTTGTGGTGCAATGAAGGAATAGGAGCCAAATTCTCAAGGAATTTTAAATAAATGTGCACTAGCCCTAGTTAAACAGGGGCTGGGATGGTTGCCTCCTAAAAACAATATTGAAAACACTTTTTAGGCTATCCAGATTACTTTTAGATCTCTAGAAGTACATTTTAAGTGGCACTATAAAATTTGTATCTGTTCGGTCGTCCTAGAGGAACTCAATTAGTCTTTTCCAAATTACAAGGACTTCAGTGTTTTTTCCCGAAAATTTTAGATACAATTTAATGTAGTACGAAAGTGACAATTATTCTGATTCTTCTCTCCATCACCTTTTCGAATCCGAAAATTTTTGGTTTCCTTCTTTTTTGCGAAAATTAGCCTAATCGGGGGAGTAAAATCTGAAAAATTAAACTTCAGAAAATCGTAGTGAATTTATGAGATAAGCTTCGAAAATTGCACATGAATGGAACGGTTACAGAAATTTTCAGCCGTCCTCAAGCTATAGAAAATTCTAGGCAATATTTGCTTCTCCGAACAGATAACAGTCGTTGGGTGCCCCTGGTTAAGTGCGAGCAGTGGTTATACGTACATATCATATAAAAAGCATTTTTCAAAAAGTGAAAGCAAAGGAGATAGAACTTTTTTGATAAGTTAAATATAAACGTTCTTTACAAACAGCATAATGAGACTGAAAGTTTTAGAGAGCATATATCAAGAAATGCAAACAGAAAAAGGCCGATATTTTTCTCAATCAACATTGAGCGAAACCATATCATAGTCAATAGTCATTTTTTTCTAAAAGTCTTCAGAGTAAAACACCTGGAGTATCTGGAGTAAAATGACATTAAAAATGAATTTGGAAGGTAAACTATTGCAAATATTAACAACTTTTCCTGAAAAATACTTTCTTTGTCATGATTTAGCCTTCAGCAATTTTGCCGTCAGCAACTTTCAGCAAACAGTCATGACCTCTTGAAGCCGAAATCTTCTAAATTAGTGCCGTAGTGACGAACAATGTGCTTGAGAAGAAAATATATCAGCTTATAGGACGTGATAAAACGGTAGAGTCATCCGGAATGGAGGAAAATTATAAGAGACTAAATAAGAAAAGAATACAACTCTTCATTTGATTGTAAATGTTTAGCACGAAAGTACTAATTGAGGCCGGACACCTAATAAATTTCACGTCTCCTATACTAGAGACGGAAGGGGCACTTTACGTGTTCATCCGAACCACGAGAAGGTCTGGCCGTTTGCAGAACAAAGGCAATACTTTCACTCAGTTATTTCAAGACTCTCAGTATTAGTCCTGCCTATAGGACCGACCTCGCGGCCTCCCGTTCTGCAGTCAAGTGCTCTGCGAAGTTAGCTAATGGCCTTATCCAAGGTACTGGAAAGGTACTGCGTGAGATCTGCCGGACTGCGATGAGCTTAAGAGGAACTGAAGGCATGCGTTATTGGAGAGAAAAACAAAATGAATTCCTTGCTTCCAAATATAATAAATAAGGCTGGATAGGTGTCCTTTATATGTGGTGAAGTATATAGAGTGGTACAGAATGTGATATAGTGTAGCAAAATAACGCCAAAATGTTTTACCTATTTGCAATATGACATTTCCACTAGAGATTTTCATGAATGAGCACCCTTAGATATATTTCGTGACTTTTGTGTGTTTTATGGAGATGTGGCCGGTCCAGGTATATGGTCAAATATACTTTGAAATCAGTTTCATTTGTAATCTAACGTTTTTCCGACGTTGCGCGATAAATGACAAAGCTTAAGATTTCAGTTTACATGGCAATCCTTATTTTTGAATACATGAGTCTCTAAAAATACGTTCTACTGTATTTTCTCTCCATTTTGGTTCGTGCTATTGGGACTGATCAGAGGAGAAAAATTGTTGGATAGAAAGTACGTACTTCTTCGCCAACCAGACGTAAAACAAAAGTGTTGTAAAGTATCCTTTGTGGGAAAAAATATCATTTTTCACTATTTCCAAGACAATTTTGGTTGATTATCAC
>OZ037781.1:15242402-15369902 GCA_964035525.1 Porites cylindrica | reverse complement strand
ATATAGAGAGTTGTACATAGAACTTCATATAGCATAGCAATAAGACCAAAATGTTTTACCTATTTGCGATATGGTATTTCCACGAGAGATTTTCTTGAATGAGCTCCCTTAGATAGATCTGACTTTTTTTGTGTGTTCTAAGGAGATCTAGCCGGTTCGGGTATATGGTGAAATACACTTTCAAATCAATTTGGTAATCTAACGTTTTTCTGACTTAAGGTCGCGCGATAAATGACAGATTTCTTTACATGGCAATCTTTAATTTTGAATACATAAGTCTCTGAAATGAATTCTGCTGTATTTGCTCCCTATTTTGGTTCATTCCATTGGGACTGAGAAAAAAAAAATCATTGGATGGAAAGTATGTATACTACTTCGCCAAGCAGGACGTAAAACAAAAGTGTTGTAAAGTATCCGTTATAGGAAAAAAATCATTTTTCACTCTTTCCAATTACACGCCTGGTTGATTATTACGCAGATCCGCTCTGAAGGTTGCTTGGCAACCTTGATGCATTGCCCGCCGCGATTTCGTGTTACACGAAATTTCTCACATTAATAAAAGGCTTTCCTTATCTTCTTATTTGAAAGCAATACTGTTCATATTTTTCATGTGCTTATTTTAAATACATTCCCTGTTTATCTTTCTATGTTTTTCTTGTAGTGTTTTGTACATGGGTTTGCCGTTGTCGAACGGATATCCGGCTATCCGGCGTTCGAACGGCTCGGGACTATCCATTCGAAAACTTCATCCGTTCGAACCGTGTACTGTGCGATGCTGGTCCAAAACAATTTCACACGTGCCGTTCGCTACGAACCTGTCAAAAAATGTTAATAATTCTTTCAAGCGTTGTTTAACATTACTTATTATATAGACACGAGTGTTTTACTGGAAAATATACCACTCGTAAAATTCATAAAAACTACATCCGGGACCCGAGTGGTTTATTTTCCATAATCTCACACGTGAGTTTATCGATGACCTAATTTAGGTAATTTCCCTCTATTATTTTATCGATGTCTTTTTGTCTATATAATAAAAAGAACATTACACGGCGGCTTGAAGATACGAATTTTATTTTCTCGTGGCAAAAAACAATATTTTACTCACTCGCTGCGCTCGTTCGTAAAATATTGTTTTGCCACTCGAAAATAAAATTCAAATCTTCGCGCCGCCGTGTTACGGTACATTTTCTGCAGAATAGCCATCTTCGCTTTCATGACATTCGCTTATCGTTACGCGTTTTATTCAAGACTTTTAATACTCAAAAAGTTTCCCGAACAAGTCATGTTTTGACCCGTTTTCGTATGCAAATATCAAATGCTTTCTGTTGTCGTGATGAACCTTGCCTGTTCGATATTCATTACCATCATCTTTCACCATTTTCGGGAAAACAATTAAAAGCAGGAGTCCTGTTAAAAGCTATTGCCATCGCACAGAGCTGAAAAATAAAAACAGTTCCTTGCGTCTTCACGGCGGCTTCTTTTTGTGTTTTTTGTGGATTAAAAAAATACACAAAAACACATGTTATAAACCTGAATACTCGTGAAGATTTTGTCACATTACCTAGGCATCTCCCCTCCTGAGCCGTACAGTGTAAACGTTTTTTCAGGTGAATCTGAAATGTCAATGGACTCATCCACGTCCATGAAAAATAAAATTAATTTAATGAATTTATAGGCGAACTGTGCAACCATTTGATAACGAAAAACAACGACGACGCGACCACAGATGACTATTTTGTCTGTTTGCGAAAAAGCTTGGCAAACGTGTTGACCAATCAGAGTGCGCCATTCACGCAAGCACGATTTCAAAAAAGAAACAAACGACCGTGTTGCATCATGGTTTGCACGTCATTACATAGTTATTACATATTTATGGCTTTAGGTGGGTTTGGCAAATTTTCAATAGGAACGAATAGGAATAATAATTATGCAGGTCTTGGAGGCTGCCTGCTGAGGTGGATAACATCCTCTTTCATTAGCATAATTCTTCCTATCTTACTCGGCGTTATTCAATAACTGTTTAGTAGAACTCCAGAATATGTTATTCCTTTATAGAACTCATTAGTTAAAATGAAATCGAGATGAGTGTGCTGGAAGCTCACATTGCCGACTGCAATTCAAATCTTCTGGAAAAAAAAAAGTAGTGACTGAGATAATTTAAAGTTCCTCTCAGATAACATTTCATGAATAAATTATGAGGACTTTGCCGTTTGGTGATAAATCAGCCTTTTTAGGTCAACATGTATTTCACTTTCATGTTCACGATGATTACAAAAAAAAATTCACGAAATGCTAATCCGCAGAAATAGGAAATCTTGGTGTGGAGCATTAGGCTTCTTCTTGAAGTTAATTGTAAATATATTTTATATACGATGTTATTTTCAATTTGTTTGGAAAAAAACTTAATTAGCCGTTTGAAGAAACTGCAAGTGTGAATGAATGACCCCCATGAAGATAAGGCTCTTGGCGGATGAATAGATAAAGTCCAGAATTTGGCAGACGAAAGAAGATAATTATGCTAATGGTCTCTTAAAGACTCAGCTCTGGGCAAAAGTTTTCATCATATGAGTGCTGATACTCGAAGAAAAGCTTTACCCAAACTTACAGAACTTTGTGTGAAAACGTCTGTTGGTGCCTCTCTAAGAAGTACCAATACTCCCGGGTGGTGAGAGGTACTCAACAAAGATTGATACCGGGCAGGAGCCTTGTACGGGGAGGCTACGACCCGAGGTCACTCCCCAGCTTACCCCTTTATATACCACTTTTGTCAGAAATGGTACCCCTTTCACATACCTAGTTTAGAACTTTGCCAGATAGTTTTTAATTGCCGTAAATACACTTTCCTATAAAGATGTTAATGCTTATTCCAAAATTTTTTAAAGTTTCAGAACCCGCAGTTCAAGCTCTGCATGATGTCCCTGGCACTTTTCACAATTTGTCTTATATCCCAGATGCATGGAAGTGCGGCTGTTGGTGGGCAATGCAAAACTTCAGAGAGATCAGTACCTGGTAAAGCTCTCAAGGGTCACACCTTCAAAGAGTTTGCAGCGAGGGCCATTGTTGAGTGCCAGAACACTTGTGAAAGAGACCCCAGGTGTGCGAGTTACAATTTTTATATTCCGGGCAAAGTGTGTGAGCTTAACAGCCATACCAAGGAGGAGAAGCCTGATCATTTTGTGACGGATGAACTGAGATTCTACATGAAACGTGAAGGTATGAACTACGTAAAACTTTCTACACCAAACACACTCTCAATTGGATCCCTCGATTCTTCTTATTAGTTTGTCCAGCTGGTGGGGCTAAACTTGAGAGCAATACCGGGCCGAGTTTTCACGAGGTTTTGCGAGATACGCAATTCCAAAACGAAACCAGTTAGATTACTCATGAGCCGATGTATATGTTGTCAGTAGTATATCGAAAGAAAGTCGTCCTTGTATTCTGCGGATCGATGGCGTACTTGATTAAGAAATAACTCACATTTTCCTCATGCTGTCTGATTTATATCATTAGATGAAGATGAGTGCTTGAAGACGCCTCCAGTTTGTGACGTCAACGCAAACTGCAAGAACACGCTAGGCTCCTACCTTTGTTCTTGTAAAGATGGTTTTACGGGTGACGGTAATACCTGTCAAGGTAAATGATCATAAAAACATTGATTGAACAAAAACGTTAGGGACAAGTATGACCTTTTTATTGCCATTACTTGAAATGGTTTGCTGAGTTCGCAGGAACGCAGTGGTATCACCTTTTTGTTCTCTGTTGTTTTATCTTCAACAATTTGACCACAATTGAGGCTAGTGGGATTTCGTTTGTCGCGGGCTGCACACTTTATAAAAACAGGCGGACATTTTGTAGTGTCAAAAGAAATAACCATTAACAATTGCGCTTTTCTCTGTCGCTGTCGCAGTTTCAGCCCATCTTTGCGTCGCTTGTAGCTATTTTTCTGTTCTCTGTCGCTTTTTCAAGGCCATTTCGCTTCAGTGTCGAAATTTAGCCTAACAGGGCCTCAAGAAAGTGGGCAAAACAAGTGTAATCAACGGAGACGCACCTAAGGGTGGGGCTACACAAAACATCACTGTTGTATGGGCTTGATGGGTTTAAAGTTTGAAAACAAAAAAAGGGAGTGTAAAAATTAATAAGACGATACCATTAATGTTTTGTATGCGCCTAATAAGCCTACATTGCCAGAAACATTGTGTATGGACAAGCTGTTAAAGCCTATTTCTTGCCACTTTCATTTAGTCTCTAAAAATTATGTACGTTTTCTTGGCCTAAGTAAGAGTAAGTTACAAGTAAGAATCTACCGTAAACCAAGCAAAACACTCAGGCTGAGCTCTGTCGAAATAATTCTGATGAGTGCGTTTTCATGGTAAGTTAAACAATAGAACTAGATAGAGCTTAGGGTGCGAACTTCAAATCGAGAGTCGAATTCGAACTCGAATACTGCGAAAAGGATAAAGGTAATTATTTGTGCGTTTTCATATAAGGATCGCTCGATAAAACGTAAAGGGCGAACTCGAAATCAGGGTCGAACTCGAAATCGGGGCGGACTTGAAAGGGCGAAAACCGGCAGATTCCTTTACGTTCATCCAGGGATTAGTAAAGGAGGTATACAGAGGAAACACATTTCCTTTTTGTGGGTAGGTAGAGAAGGACTTAACGAAGAAACCATCAGTTTTTCCATGAAGTGGTGTGTCTTCTGGCTTAGCCACCTTCCTTATTATATTGTTGCACGCAATCAAGGAAAAACTATAATCATCAATATGATTTTCTACGAAAGATTTCAACAGACGACTGAACGAATCATTCAGTAGAAAAATTATCTTCTTCTAAATAGGTCAATGCATTCCATTTACTATTTTGCAGACATAAACGAGTGTGAGACAGGAAAGCACCGCTGCGGCTCCAATGCTTTCTGTAACAACACTAAAGGCTCTTACATTTGTACATGCAAACCAGGATTTACCGGAAACGGCGTTAACTGCACAGGTAAAATAAGGAAGTAAAAACCCTCAACCGACAGCAATAACCTGATATCAAAGCATTTCTATTCAACAAATGTTTTCGAGTTCGAACGTTCCATTAAGGTGTATGTTACATCTTTAGGGGTTCCTTAAAATAGTCAAAACATAAAAGCACCTGATAGGCCGCTTGTGAACAGTCTCACTTGTCCGAGTTTGGGGTGTATTAAAGCGGTAGTGCCGTCAGCGGGAGCCGTCGAAACCGGCGATAAGAATAAAGCGATTCTCCAATTCCATACTTAACGTCAAAAAAATATTTGCAAATTTGGCAGCTATCATTTGCTGGATTAGCGGGGTTTGTCGCCGCTTTTTTCCCTTTCTTCCACGACAATATCTTGCTATCTGCCCCAAAAATCTCCTCGCGCAACTTTCTGTCATTTTTGTTCCTATCAGATAGTACTTGAAACCTCTTAAGGGGCGAAATTAAAAAAAGGAACTTAGCTCGTCTGCAGGCTCGCTTTTCCTCGTCCCATTCTTCTTTCCAGCTAGCGCTGGTGGCTTCACCGCCAAAACAACCCCAAACTCGCACAAGTGAGCCTGCTCGCAGACTAGTTTATCGTTTATCTCAAGATAGTCGTTACTTTGTTATTCATTCACGAAGTTTCAAACTGCGTACGTCTGGTCTTCATTAGGCGATCGTGTCGAATGTGGGTGGTGTAATAGTTCCCCCGTAGTTGCTAGTGATTAGCATTACCTGGTATTACAAGCCTCTAGTCATTTATGGTTGGTGGGTTTTCCACCAACCATGCGGTCCGCAGTGGTACTAAAAATCTGCAGCTCTAGTGTAGTCGATGCTAATCGTGGTTACCCACGCTTCTGGAATCTTAATTCAGGGAGTGTGAAAATAAGACGATATCGTTTTTTTTTTTTTTTTTTTCTATGCGTCTAATAAGCCTGCATTACCAGGAAAACTGCGTATGGCCTAGTCTGAAATGTCACACGTCTCCACCCTCTAACCCGTGGGGGGCGCGTGTCTCTCCCTCGCGCCCTTTAAGGCTGGTTTTCACTAGCGACGGAGTCGGAGTCGGAGTCGTAATCAGAAGCGTAGAGCTTATAATCTAGTGAAAACAGCGTTCCGATTCCGCTTACGACTCCGTCGCTTACGTTCCGCTTATGATCTAGTGAAAACCAGATTGTCGGAGTCGGAAGCAGAAGCAGAGGAACCAAAACAATCACAAAGCGTGGGAACGTGCATTCTGATTGGCTTATCCTTCCGCTTCTGCTTCCGACTCCGACAATCTGGTTTTCACTAGATCATAAGCGGAACGTAAGCGACGGAGTCGTAAGCGGAGTCGGAAGAAAATGGAAACGTTCTGATTCTTCTGACTCCGATTCCGTCGTCCTTATGACTCCGCTTACGACTCCGATTTTTGATTTTCACTAGGTCATAAGCGCTCTTACGACTCCGCTTACGACTCCGACTCCGACTCCGTCGCTAGTGAAAACCAGCCTTTACGGGTTATGAGTGGAGATGAATGAAAGTTCAGATTACGTTTGAATATTAACGTTCATCAGGGGATTAATAAGGGAGGTATACAGAGAAAACACATTTCCCTTTTGTGGGTAGGTAGGGAAGGACAAAACGAACAATCCCTTAGTTTTTCCTTGAAGTGGTGTGTCGTCTGGCTTAGCCACTTACCTCATTGTGGCACGCAATCAAGGAAAACGGTAATCATCAAAATTATTTTCTAGGAAAGATTTCAACAGACGATCAAGGAATCATTCAGTAAATATTGTCTTCTTCTAAATAAATCAATGCATTCTATTTACTATTTTGCAGACATAAACGAGTGCGACACAGAAAAGCATCACTGCGACTCCAATGCTTTCTGTAACAACACTAACGGCTCTTACATTTGTACATGCAAACAAGGATTTACAGGAAACGGCTCTAACTGCACAGGTAAAATAAGGAAGCGAAAACCTACCAGCTGATAGCAATAACCTGATATGAAAGCATTTCTATTCAACAAATTGTTTTTGAGTTCCATTCACTAACGTGTATGTTACATCTTTAGAGGTTCTTTAAAATAGTTCCAACCTGATAGCATGTGATAGGCCGCTTGTTTATCGTTGGCAATACGAACAGGCTCACTTGGGTGAGTTTGGGGTGTTATATATTAAGGCGGCGATGCAGCCGTCAGCGAGAGATGGCGAATCCGGTGATAAGAAAAGGGCTATTAAACGTTAAAATAACTGATTTTTGTATTCGGCAACTATCATTAGCTGGATTCTCGGTTTTTGTCACGGCTTTTTTCCATTTTTCCATGGCTATATTTTGCTATCTTCCGCAAAAATCTCCTCGCGCACCTTACTGTCATTTTTATTCACTTTTTGCTTTGTCCCTCTTGGATAGTATCCAGGCACCTCTTAAGGGGTGAAAGTAAAAAAAAAAAAGAAAAAAAGGTGACTCCACCGTTAAAACAACCCGAAACTCGCACAAGTGAGCCTGCTATCAGACTGGTTTATCGTTCATCTGAGGATAGCCGTTACTTATTTATTCATTAACGACGGGTCGAACTGGGTATTTCTGATCTTCATTAGGCTATTGTGTCGAGTGTGGGTGGGCTAATAGTTCCCCAGTAGTTGCTAATGATTTAAAGCATTACGAGCCTCACTGGTTGGTGGGGTTTTCACCAACCATGCAGTCCGCAGTGGTACTAATCGGCAGCTGTGTTGTTGATGTCTGATCGTGGTTATGCACACTTCTGGAATCTCGATTATGGAATCTCAGCTCTGGGAGTGTGAAAATGAGATGATATCGTTTAATATTTGTACGCGCCTAATAAGTCTGCATTGCCAGAATAAATTGCGTATGGACTAGTCTGAAATGTCACAAGGTCTCCACCCCGTAGCCCGTGGGGGGCGTCTCTCTCTCCTTAGCGCCCATTATGGGTTAGGGGGTGGAGACGTATGTCATTTCAGTCTACGTATGGACGGTTCACGTTCATCCAGGGATTAATAATGGACGTATAGGGAGGAAACACATTTCCCTTTTGTGGGTAGGTAGGGAAGGACGTAACGACCAAACCATCAGTTTGCCCTTGAAGTGGCTTAGCCACTTCCCTTGTTGTGGCACGCAATCAAACAAAACGATCATCGTCAATAGGATTTTCTAGGAAAGATTTGAACAGAAGATTGAAGGAATCATTCAGTAAAAGTTATGTTCTTCTAAATAAATCAAGCATAATCTTTTTACTGTTTTGCAGATATAAACGAGTGTGAGGGGCGCACGCATAACTGCAGTTCCAATGTAATAACACTAAAGGCTCTTACATTTGTACATGCAAACCAGGATATACCGGAAACGGGGTTAAATGCACAGGTAAAATAAGGAAGCGAAAACCCTCAGCTGATAGCACTGAATAACCTGATATTAACGCATTTCTATTCAATAAATATTACATCTTCATGGTTCTTTATAATAGTTCCAACATGACAGCATGTGATAGGCTGCTTGTTTATCGTTGGCATTCGAACAGGCTCACTTGTGCGAATTTGGGTTATATATTAATGCGGCTGTGCTGTTAGCTGGAGCCGGCGAATCTGGCGATAAGAATAGGGCGTTTCTCCGGCTCCGTACTTGACGTTAAAAAAAATATTTGCATATATATTCGGCAACATTCATTAGCTTGATTCGCGGGTTTTTGTCACCGTTTTTTCCCTTTTTCCATGACTCGATTTTGCTATTCGCTGCAAAAATCTCCTCGTGCAACTTTCTGTCACAAAAAGTGACGGGGGCTAAAGCTTCTCCAGTCTAGCCTCTCCTCGGTCCCTGACTGCTTAACGGGTTTAAGGCTGTTTGTTTCTAAAATAAATATGCTGGAAGTTTGCAATCAATGATTTGAAAACTTTAAGACTGAATTTCGCTCTTTAAAATGACTTTGTCCTCATGATTTTAATTTTATATCGAGGTGCAGACAGTCTAGCCTACAAAACTGTTATTTTTTTGCGTTTTTCATGTGAGCGGGGGCAAGCAGTACGATGTTCAGATGTGTGTATGTGTGTGAACGACATGTTTCAGTTCTGTCCCTCTCTCCTCTCGCCAGAGGCCCCTTTTTGTCATAGGGAGAGGAGAAAAAGAAATCGCGCGGTGGACGACGGGAAGGGGAAAGAGATATCCCCCTTCCCATCGTCCCCTGTGCCCTTGTTTTTTGTCGCTTATTGCTATTTTCATTGGGATACCCAGCGGAGCCTCTGCGGAGAAGAGAGGTTTTGTGTCGTTGCCATTCACACTGTACCAGACAGGTTTTTTTGGCACGAAAAGTAATTATTATTGATAAGTGCATACGCAGCCTGAGGTTCCACTCCTAAAGAGAGAGCAAGGCGAAACATTTTACGATCTGGACAGCTCACCGAACAAAGCCAAAAAAATCCAGGTGAAAATATCCCCATGGCCAAAATTTTACCACCAGCGTCCAGCTATCCGTAGATTGAAGCAACACTGTACTGCCTGGAGCTGTCAACTGACGGTGGCATTGCAGAGAGTTTTCGTAAAGGTGTCGCACACAGCCAGCCCATTCCGAAAACACTGTGGCACCGCAAACAGAATTCTTAAAGGTGTGGCCTTCACCCACCATCAGGGTAAATAGACGTTTTCAGGTATAATGAAACAAGTTATTTAAACTGAACATAACAAGGTTAAGAATCCCAACTGGTAGGAGGCCAACCAGTTGACTATTTCACAAGCGTGGCCGACGATTTATAGTCGGGGCTACCGAGAAGAGTAAATGCAGCTATCGGTTGGCCGAGGTTGGACTTGGACATGGGGCCTCCGAATTACAAGTCCCGTGCTCTAACCGCACGGCTACACCGAAAGAGTTACTGACTTAAATTAAATCAACTTTGCCGACTAGTAATTATATTGAAGAAAGCCTTTATACCATTATAAATATTTTAATTCCCGCATCCACTGATTTCCAGACATTAACGAGTGTAAGACAGGAAAAGAGAACTGTGAAGCCTACGAATCCTGCAACAACACTGAAGGGTCTTTCAACTGCTCATGTAAAGCAAACTATACTGGGAACGGCCCGAATGGTACAGGTAAAAAAGCTATTTTTTAAGCTATTACTTAAAATATTGGACAGAATAGACAAACGTCGATTAAAATGAAAGACGCCCTCTTCCCCCAAATCCAGCCAAGGATAGTACAATGCCGTGTTAAGACCTTTGCTTGGCTTCATCCTTGATTTCGGAGGGGAAATGGGAGTTTTATTCTATCCACGATCGCAGTGCTCGTAGAGTCTCGCAAGTCGACCGTCCGTTATTGTTTTGTGTGTGTTTACACTGATCGAGGTAATAGTTGGCCGTATTTGTACCAGAAACGTCTAAGACCCTTTAAGTCCGGATAAAAATATGCCTATATCTACCGTTTAAATACTAAAATATGTTCGACAATGCTATGTTTAAGCGGTTTTGAACCATATTCTCGTTGGGTGCCCCTGATAATTGACGACTGCGAACAAACGTCCTGCCCAGTGAGGAAGGCTTTAACCAAGCAGGGTTTCAAGAAAATATTCCTCATGAGCTTCTAAAATATCTAAAGCAGCAAAATCTTTCGCCTGTCCCGCTTCTTCCAGCTATGCAGGAAATAAAGGGCAACATGGATGACGTGCTTTCTCGAAACGATCTTCGGGACGATGAGAAAGCTAAGCGATACTTTCAGTTGCAAAACAAATACCTGGCTTTTAAAGAACAATTAAATACAAGTACACGACCGGAAGAAATAATCAGCGGTGTTTCAGACTTAATGACATCAAGTACACAAGATTCTTCAACAGCAACAACAGCTGCATTGTCCACTCCCCTCAACCCCTTCAACGTAACACCTGAATTAACACAAGCGGCTATCTCTCAAAAACCTGAAAAAGAAAGCCTCACCCCACCACCACCCTTAAATCCTGCTTTCCTGACCTCTCCTCCCACACAAGAAACCCCATCACAACAAGGCCCGAACCGCAAAAGGCGTCGGATTCAAATCTTAAGTTATTTGGATGATCACAATGCTCACGCCAAACAGCTGAGGAAACGAAGTCGGCATAAGTCGAAGTCCATCAATTTTGCGCCTAAGTTAGACAAGTTAAAAAGTTTTCAATGGACACGAAATTCGGGGATTTTATATTACACTGAACAATTGCAGCAATGAAATTTTTTAAAGAAAATCTATTGACGAATTTTGGTTTAATCGCTGTTTCCGTGAAAGTAGTCTTAAAAAGTACAAAAAATAAGCTCAGCATTGCGTTTGACTGATTCACATGTTTTCATGTTTTTTCGAAATCTCGCAAGGCTACTTGCGTTTAGCCCGTTGAAAAGTGTCTAAAGGTCATTTGCAAAACGAATGAGTGATAAAAACTTTTCGGAAGCATCCAAAATGTAGCAAATTTGTCTGCGTTAAGTCCAGCCTTCAGTTCATGCATAAGTTATACCCTTTTTGTAGAAATTCAAAGATATCTCGAATTTCTTTTCATAGATTTTTGTGAAACTTCACACAACGGAAGACAAGCACCCAAAGTATACGTAGCGTTAAGCATTTCCAAAGAAAATGCCTACAAGGGCAGAAATTCGATTTAGAGCTAAAACTATTGTGAAGTCACGTGATATTTATTCCGATCGGGCAAAAAAATATATCATAATAAAGTTAAGTCTATGTGTAATAAATGTTTTATAATGTTTTCACAATAAAGATCAGTTTGTTTAAGTTTAAGAGATTCAAAGATGGAAGGTGTACCTACAAAAATACTAGGTCGAGCAACCTTTCTTTAGCAAATTATTTCAATGTATTTTGCCATGTAACTTTAAAAATCATATCTCTGGTGTTATTTACAGTTCAATATCAAGCTATACCTCATTGGAAAGGGAAAAGAATACCCTTTCGAAAAAAGAAATATTTCGGTCGTAGGAAACCCATAATATTACGCCACAAAAAAATTAAAAAAGCATATTTTGCATACAAATTTTTTAAAATTTTTCAAGAATGTCATTTAGCTAGGAAACTTCTTTATTTTGGGTGATATGGTAGTAAGAAATTTTTTTCATCAATATCTAAGCAAAAAAAAAACCGAAAATCGTTCTAAAATATGGAGCGACTAGAAATTTTCTACAATTTTTTTTTCCGCACGCTGTCATGATTATGCTAATTAGATTATCATAATTAGCATAATAATTTGGCGTCACCTCTTGAAAACATGTTTACTTTACTAAGACGCTTTGTTTCCTCGATTCCCAAAAAAATATCGAGTTAGAGACAAGCAGACATGAATTTGCTGATAGAATTCATCAAAATAAGCAAGAATTTGACGGCGAAAAGCGAAGCGAAGGCAAAACGGGAAGGAAATCGTCGCCGTTTCAAGAACATGTGGCACAGAGTTCGGCGATCGGCGATTTACATGCACAGATTCTAAGTGTTTCCTTACCTCAATTTTCGCGTTTATTTTGCTTGTTATCCTCCAAAATCCTTCAGAATAGTTTGCTTGACTTGTATTTGGTTGACATTCGTGGATACAAGCTTTCATTCTTCGCAAAACCGGCTCACAAAAATTCCCCGCGATCCCCCATAAAATTCAAAAGTTTGTCACAGTCAAAAGTCCACAGGGGCTGGAACGAGGCAGTTGATTGGCTAAATCTATTAACTTCCTTTGTGCCAAATTTGGGAGCAGAACCTTGTATGGGAGGCTACGACCCGAGGTCAATCTCCTCCTTATTGGTGCCTCTTTCACATACCTAGTTCAGACTTTGCAGCTGCAATTACACTGTCTTAAAATATGAATAAAATAAAAAACCAAAACGATTTATCGACAACTTCACAGCCATGTGAAAGACATTAAATGAGTCTGTTGGCCTTTTTGAGCCTTTTTAAAGACGAAAAATATAGTTCAACTAGTTAAGTCTCTACCCTTTCATATACCGAGTGAATCCTAGAAAAGGTACCCCTTTTGGGTGGAACCTGGCCGCTATACACCATTATAGGGTGTACCCCCCCCCCCCCCCCCCGAGAGTCGGGTGCCACTCTGAAGGGCACCAATGTGAAACATCTGTCTTTGAGCGTGCTGCGAAAGTGAGAATTCATAACTCGAGGAGCTCCTAAACTTACAGTAACAGATCTTAATACTTAATCTAAATTTTTTTGAAGTTTCAGAGCCCGGCCGCAGTTCAAGCTCTGTATGATGTCCCTGGCACTTTTCACAATTTATCTTTTTTCCCAGATGCATGGAGGTGAGGCTGTTAATGGGCCATGTAAAACTTCAGAGAGATCAGTACCTGGTAAAGCTCTCAAGGGTCACACCTTCAAAGAGTTTTCAGTGAGGGCCATTGTTGATTGCCAAAACACCTGTGAAAGAGACCCCAGGTGTGCGAGTTACAATTTTTACATTCCGGGCAACGTGTGCGAGCTTAACAGCCACACCAAGGAGGAGAAACCTAATCATTTTGTGACGGATGAACCGAGATTCTACATGAAACGTGAAGGTATGAAATGTGTAAAGCTTTGTATACCAGACACACTCTTAATTGATTCCCTCGATTCTCCTTATTAGTTTGTCCAGCTGGCAGGGCTAAACTTGAGTGCAACACCGCGGATCGAGTTTCACGAGGGTTTGCGAGATACGTATTTCTAGTATATGTTATGCATCAGTCAATTCCAGCTGCGCCCAGGCCCCCCCGGGCTACTGTGGGGCGTTTGCCCACCTTGTCAGTCCCGGAGGTGGGGCATTTGCAAATTTTGCTCTGCCCTGGGGCCCGGCATTTGCCAACCCCGGGGCTATTCCCAAGCTTTTGGCACGCACACGGTTTCTTATCAGAATATAACTACACAGAGGATTTTACTGAAAATGACAAACATATTGGCTCATCTGTCAAGGAAAGGAAGAAATTGAAGAGGGTTGTAAAGGCATGTTCTCGATTTTATGCATGCATTTTTTCATTGCTTATCAAGCCAGAATCGCATGGCGAAATCGCGAGCTATCACGACGTGAACCAACGTTGTTTAGTTAAGCCTAAATTGAATCGAATTTCTGTTGATATTATTTGAAGAACATCCTTTCATATTTATAAAACTATTCGACATAACATATAACTTTATAGCGCTCTGTTAATTTTAATGTCAATAATTTTATAACAATACTAAAACCATAAATTGTTGTCGTCACGGGGTAAAGTGAGAATCCTAGAATCCTAGCGCTATCACAAAGGAAGACGTTAATTGAAACAAAAATCGCACAATAAAATACTTAAATGACACTATTCGACTGTTCAGACAAAAGAACGGGGCATTTGCTCTCTTTTTTTGTCCTCACCCCGGGGGATTTGACAGCTAAAGAGTCCCCACCCCCGGGAATTTGTCATCCAAGGCAAAAAAAAACAGCTAATGCCCCGGGGGGGGGGAGGGGGGCTGGGCGCAGCAGGAATTGACTGATGCATTAGTTTCAAAACGAAACGAGTTAGATTACTCATGAGCTCACATTGTGGGTGGCTCCTCCTAAAATGTTCTGCAATTGGTATAGGATTCAATGGAGCCGAAACCAATTGAGGAATTGCACACATTTTAGGCATCCTACTAATGAACAGTTACGACACGCAGATATGTAACTATTATTATAATTTGCAGTCTATCCGCTTTGAATATACATGCTGTCAGGAGCATATCGAATGAAATTCGTCCTTATATGCTGCACATGGCGTACTTGATTAAGAAATAACTCACATTATCCTTATGCTGTCTGATTTATATCATTAGATGAAGATGAGTGCTTAAAGACGCCACCAGTTTGTGACGTCAACGCCGACTGCAAGAGCACGCTTGGCTCCTACCTTTGTTCTTGTAAAGAGGGTTTTACGGGTGACGGTAATACCTGTCAAGGTAAAATGATCAGGAAAACATTGATTTCGCAAAAACGTTAGTGACAAGTATGACATTTTATCCATTATTTGGAATGGTTTGCTGAGTTTTCGGGAACAGTGGTATCACCTTTTTGTTCTCTGTTGTTTTGTCTTCAACAAATTGGCCCCTGCATATTAAGTGAGGCTAGTGGGACATCGTTTGTCGCGGGCTGCACACTTTATAAAACAGGCGGACATTTGTCAAAAGAAGTAACCATTAACAATTGCGCTTTTCTCTGTCGCTGTCGCAGTTTCAACCCACCTGTTTCATTTGTCGCCATTATTGCCGCTGCCCTATGTCGCTGTTTCAAGGCCATTTTGCTTCAGTGTCGAAATTTAGCCTAACAAGCACTCAAGAAAGTAGCCATAACAAGTGTAATTAACGGAGAAACACTTAAGGGCGGAGCTGTAAAAAACACCACTGTTGTATGGGCCTGATGGGTTTAAAGTTTGAAAATGAAGAAAAGGGACTGTAAAAATAAGACGATACCATTTATGTTTTGTATAATAAGCCTGCGAATTGCCAGAAAAACTGCGTATGGACAAGCGGTGAAAGCCTATTTCTTGCCACTTTCATTTAGTCCCTAGCTAGCCTAAATTATGTGTGTTTTCTTGGCCTGAGTAAGAGTAAGTTACAAGTACGAATCTACCGTAAACCACGCTATTACTGAGCACTCAGGCTGAGCTCTGTCGAAATAATTTTGTTGCGTTTGTTTTCATGGTAAGTTTAACGATAGATGTCGATTGAACTAAGGCTGCGAACTTGAAAACGAGAGTCGAACTCGAACTCGAATGCTTCGAAAAGGATAGGTAATTATTTGAACGTTTTCATATTAAGAATCACTGACTCGATAGAACTTAGAGGGCAAACTCGAAATCGAGGTCGGACTCGAACGGGGCGAACTCAAACGAGGCAGGAAACCGCCTAATTTTTTTACGTTCATCCAGGGATTAATAAAGGAAGTATACCGAGGAAACACATTTCCCTTTTGTGGGTATTTAGGGAAGGACATAACGAACAAACCATCAGTTTTCCCAAGAAGTGGTGTTTCATTCTTTATTGTCGCACGCAATCAAAGAAAACGGTAATCATCAACATGATTTTTTACGAACGAAAAATTTCAAAAGACGCAGGACTGAAAGAATCATTCAATAAAAAAATACATTCTTCTAAATTAATCAATGCATTCTATTTACTATATTGCAGACATAAACGAGTGTGAGACAGGAAGGCATCACTGCAGCTCCAATGCTTTCTGTAATAACACTAAAGGCTCTTACATTTGTACGTGCAAACCAGGATATACCGGAAACGGCGTTAACTGCACAGGTAAAATAAGGGAGCGAAAATCCTGATACCAATAACCTAAATTTTGGTAATCACGTGACCGTACGCCCGTCCGTCCACACCACGGGATGTAAATTGATTCCTGAGGACTAAATCAATTATATTTAAAGGTAAAAATGTCATTTCATTGAGGACTTTTTTACAATTAGAGTCGATTATTACAGTTAAGCCTTCTACGCAGGGGTCATGTTGTCCAATTTTGTCTTAACCACTTCCTTTGCCCATGCGATCAAAGAAAACGATAATCATCAAAGAAAATGATTTTCTGTGAACGAATTTTCGACAAAATGAAAGAATCATTTCTGAGTTGAATTAAATTCATTTAAATAAATCAATACATTCTGTTTACTGTTTGCAGACATAAACGAGTGTGAGACGGGAAAGCATCGCGGTGACTCGCGTGCTTTCTGTAACAACACTAAAGGCTTATACAATTGTACATGCAAACCAGGATATTTTGGAAATGGCTTTAACTGCACAGGTAACTATCGTAGCAATAACCCTGATAGCAAAAACCTTATTCTCACATGAAAAAACTTGGAATGAGCTCCCAGACAATGTGGTTGGAGTAATCAATGATGAAGGATTCCACAGAGTCATTTAAACGCCGTGTTAATCACCATCCTTTAGCGTCCTGATTTATTTCTATGCATTCATCAGGTTTTATTATACTGTGAGCGGGAAGGGGTTGCGATCCAAGGAGGGGACGGACAAAACGTGGCTGGAGGCACAAGTCTCTCGGGCGAAAAAAGATTGTCGGAAACTGCATTACGAGCGTTTTCAAAAACCATGGATATTTCTCAAATTTGTTAACTTCAAAATTGATTTTTTGGCCAAGAGACTAACTACTATATTTTACTGTTTTTGAGAAGGACAGTGTCAATGTCACTATTGAAAAATGCAAATTAGAAAGAAAGTCGTTAGTCAGTATTATTAACTAGGTTTGATATTTCAATAGTGCAACAAGTTCAAGCCTTCTTGAATGCTTCTTGTTCAGTCAAACTTCCAGTAAAAATACACTTCGTCATCTTTTTTACGACTAGTATAATAACCAATAATATTCAAGTATTTATCAAGATGCCAATATTCTTTATTAATCATTATATATACTATATGTAAGAAAATGATATTTATATCTATTTCTTTCTAGAATGACCTTGTCTCCTTTTTCGAGATGTTCTTTTTATAGTAAATTTATTTTTTCGTTTATGATATTTTGTATGAGTTTGTTCCTCAAAAAAGGGTATGCTGCGGCGTTCAATACACATTTGTAAATTTTTAGCACGAAAGCACGAAAGGACACCTAATAAATTTCACATCTCCTACGCCGAAGACGGATGAGAGGCACTTTACTTGTTTATCCGAGCCACGAAACGATCTGGCCGTTTGCAGGGCAAAGGTAAATATTGCTCCGGCCTCGAGGATCGACCTCGCGGCCTTCCGCTCCGCAGTCAAGTGGGGAGATTTGCCGGACTGCGATGTGCATTAATAAGAGGAAAGCATGCGTTATTGGACGAAAAAACAAAAAAAAGTAATTTCATGCTGCCAAATATAATAAATATGGCTGGATATGTGTCCTTTATATGTGGTAAAGTATAGAGCGGTACAGAATGTGTTATAACATAACAAACGTAAATCGCTCGCTCTGATTGGTCAGTTAGCCACTACCATTTGCCCGTGGGTGCACGCCAAGAAACTGAGTTAGCGCGGTAAAATTTAGGCAAATTTAACAAATCTCCTCTCCTGACGGTAAAATACACCGATGAAATGCACAGAAGAAAAGTGGAAGTTGAAGAAAATACTAAGCTGTCGTTTTGAAGGAAAAAAGACAAAAGATCAAGCGACAAATTTGCCCTGGATGAATTAATCACTGTTTTCCTCGCGGCTAGAATCGGCTGAAGGATAATCGAGCGAGCGAAGATTTAAGGTACATTTTGTGAACAGGGGTTTTTTTGCATGAGCATGCGCGACCGCTGAACAAGCGATGTGCATGGAGGCTCACCACAGGGTTTGCCTTCATCAAAATGGCGCGTCTCAAAGCTATCATAGCGATTATTTTGCTGGTTGGTCTTGGCGAATGTGCTCGTGATTTAACAAAATGTGTAGTTTGCAAAAAAAACACTAACATGGTCTTAACAAAAGCGAAGTAGACCGGCTTTAACATACACGAGCTACTATCAAATTTCATCTCCCCACTTGACCTGGATAAACAGCGCGCGTATATGTAGTGCCTGGAGGATTGCGCTGACCTCATCAAAGTCTAAACAAGTGCAGAAACGTTTGTTGATGCAAGTAAACACTTTCAATTTTCTTTGTTTTGAAATGGGAAAGGAAGAGAAATATTAAAAAAAAAACATAGCAAATTTCAGCGAGTGGGTGCGAAGTGCGCGAAAGCCGATGTTCAATTTTCCCAGCACTTTGAAGCTACAAAATTAAGAGCACACGAGACGTAGATTAGTCACCTGGTGAGATGTTGGTGGAAGTCACTCTGTATGTCTCGAACAATAAAAAAAATGAATATCAATGAGACACAGTCAAAACTGCATTCAATAGGACCGAAATTAAAGTCTAATCTTGTGACCGATTTTGATGAAACAAACGGTTAGGTTTCCCAAGAACTACAATAAACATGTGATGCCGAAAAAAAATCATTAGAACATTTAAGTTCTGGCCAAAAGCAAATTTCTGTAAAAGATGCGTTACAATGTTAGTCCACGCAAAAACAAGAAGGTCTACAATTTTCCTATAAACAAACTTTGTATCGCTAAAATACTTAAGGCAAAAACTCTCTAGTCCAACTGAAAACAGCGTGGTAGTCGCCCGCTGATCGTTATTAATCCACTCCCGAAATATGGCTAAATCAGCTATTAACAAACTATTGACAGAAATCCTCTACGGCATCGAGAAACTGATTTACATCCGATTTATAGACAAACACTAAATAAAGAACATTTTGCTCGATAGCTACGCATCAGCAATGCATTCTATGCCAAACTTTGCGATTCTTAAAGGGGAATTAAGACACGAGTCGAGCGCCAAACAACAACAAGCAGCCATGTTCGTGTCAGACATCCTTGAGAAACTTGCTCTTTTACCTCGTTCAGCGCGTCAGTCTCCACTTTAAATCAACAGATCTTTACTTATTTTGTACAACGAAGGTCTCTCCTAAGTTCCTGCTACCATTTCAATCTCAAGCAAGCTTTCAAAGTGAATAATTTGGTTCCTATGACTATGCAGCACGGTCGCTGTCACTGGTCGCGTGCTCTTTGACAAGTCAGCGGTCGCGCATGCTCGTGCAAAAAAGACCCCTGTTCACTTTGTGTGTTTTTTATAGAAGAGAAAGTCTGTTTGAAATGTAAATTTGTCAATTAGCATTGTGTTATTGACGTTTTGGTCAAGCTGATGCTAAATTCAAGCAAATATTTTGGGAAACACGCTCAAATTCAAGACAGCTTTGTTGTGAAGTTTTCATCGCATCTATTTAAAATTTTAGTTGAGTTTAAACGGGCACATTACGCTAGAATAAGAGAATTTCATTTGAGTACAGAAAAATTTGGGTTTTCAAATAATTTTCCCAAAACATGACTTCTGAGTTTATTATTTTGTTCATGTTCATTCATAACAGTAGTTCAGAAAACGGTTGAAAAACTACAGCTTCAGCGCCGGCTGTGTCGGCGAATTTCAGTTGCAATTTTGACTTCCATAGCTGAATTTCCCCAGACAGATTTCGATACAAAGCTAGTTAATTTCCTTTTAAAATTACTGTTACCTGTTGTTCTAAAAAAAAAAAAAAAAAAAAACCTTTATTTAAAGAGGGTGACACCAATTACTATGAAGTATTCTCCCTAGTGGCCCTCAAACAAATAATTCAAATACAACATAACAGGATTTAAAAACCCCAACTGGCAGGAGGCAACCAGTTGGCTATTTACAAGCGTGGGCGAGGATTTGAACTCGGGACGACCGAGAACAAATCCAGCAAGTGGCCAGAGCGGGACTCGAACCCGGGACCGCCGGATTGCGAGTCCGACGCGCTGACCACTCGGCCACGCTGCCCCCCTAAAGGAATTACAGTCAAATTTTCTCATTTCTACTTTACGTTTATTTCAAAAATTGTCACATAAATAAGCTTGATAATTATTTCATTTATTTAGTTTTAGCTTATTTTTTAAAGTCTTTTTAGTTGGTGTTTATAGTTGCAGCTATAGTGTTCCCTGAAAGTTTTTAACCTAATAGACAGATGTAGGCAGATGCCATTCAAAATAACAACGAAAAACGTTTTGCAATTTACCTGAAGACGGAGAACGGTTGATTCAGCGAAAGAAAAACTCAAAGGAAGGTAAAACATAGAACATGATTTGTTTACGCGCGGGCAGATGGCAGCATACATGAACTCGGACAGATGACTCAACCGAAGGCAAATGGAAAATAATGTTGTTCTCTTTTGATTATGTTATAAAAGAAATGGTAAACGTTGCAGCTGTACAACCATGGAGTTATGGATGCACTTGGGAGGTTTCCTAAGCACTTTCGTGCTTAGCAACCTCCCGCGTGCATCCATAGCTCCATGGTTGCACACTGCACGTTTACCATTTCTTAAATATAGCATAGCAAAATAACCCCAAAATGTTTTACCTATTTGCAATATGACATTTCCACTAGAGATTTTCAGCACCCTTAGATATATTTGACATTTTTGGGGGGTGTTCTAAGGAGATGCAGCCGGTCCGGGTATATGGTGAAATATACTTTCAAATCAATCTGGTAATCTAACAAATTCACTGTTAGGGTAGCGCGATGAATGACAAAGCTAGATTTTTTTACATGGCAATCTTTATTTTTGAATACATATGAGTCTCTGAACGTGGATTCTGTTGTATTTTCTTTCTAAAAAAATTGTTCGATAGAAGGTACGTCAATACTTCGATCGCCAACACGCAGACGTAAAACAAAAGGGTTGTACGAGCCGTTATAGGAAAGAAAATAATTTTTCACTATTTCCAGCTAGACGTCTGGTTGATTATTACGTAGATCCGCTATTAAACTTCACCTGCTAATTACATATTTGTGGCTTTAGGTGGGTTTGGCTAATTTTCCATATGCAAGAATAAGAATAAGAATTTTGCAGGTCTTGAACCTGCTGAGGTGGATATCCGCTTTCATCATTGCGGCAAAATTCTTTATACCTTACTTAGCTGATTCAATAACTGTTACAACTCCAGAATATATTATTCCTTTATAGAGCTCATTAGTTAAAGTTCAATCGAGATGAGTGTGCTGGAGGTAAAGTTCACATTGCCGTCTGCAATTCAAAATCTTCTGAAAAAAAAGTACTGACTATGAGATCATTTAAAGTTGCTTCTCTGAGATAACATTTCATGAATAATTTATGAAGACATAGTCGTTTGGTGATAAATTAGCCTTTTTAAGTCAACTTGTATTTCTCTTTCATATTCTCGATGATTACAAAAAAAAAAAAAAAGAAAAAAAAACATCTCTCCAAATAATCCGCAGAATTAAGAAATCTTCGTGGGGATATTTGCCTTCAGTCTTGAAGTTAATCATAAATTGTAAATATATATTTTATAGGAACCGCAAGTGCGAATGAATGACCCGCCATGAAGATAAAGCAAATGGCGGATGAAGAGAAAAAGTCCATAATTTGGCAGACGAAAGAAGACAATTATGCTAATGGCCTCGTAAAGACTCAGCTCTGGGCAAGTTTTCATATGCGAGCTGATACTCGGAGAACGGGGCACCAACACGTCCGGGCCGGGATGATCCATGAATCCATTATGGCATCGAACAAAAGGAACAAGAGGAGGGGTTCGATATCAGTTACTGTCAGTATAATGTTGCCCCGTGAAGTTTGTATTTGCAATTTCTTCCAGCTGAATGTCCAAAAATCGGATCCGTGATCGCTGATTTAGGACTATTGACGTTGATTCAATCTTAAACTACTACAAGCGGCTTAAAAACGTTTTACAGCGGTTTCCATTGCTTTTCAGTGAATACGTATTTTAAATGTGATTACGGTTGCACGTTTTCTTCTTCACTCATTGATTGGCGTGTTTCATACCTCATACCTTTAACCTCGTAGGTTAAATTAGCGAGAACATCCGGATCACGATCGATCTGAAATTGAAGTGGGCTATGAAAACATGATCTGCACGCGTAGTTATTTTCAACTTTATCCGCAGTGCTTCTTATTTTAACTGATTATTGCTTCGTCTTTCTTACAGTTGATAGTTATTGACTTAATTGAAAAGCGTATAAAAGTACGCATTAAAAGACAATGCATAAAATTAAGTGGCAAGCCTGACTTACGTACAGCAGTGTGCACATGTTTTAATCGCGTAAAAGGATTCATTGGAGACCTTTTTAGACCAATAAACTCGTCAATCATCGCGTTCGAAGCCCCGCTTGTGCATGCATTAAAATGATAGTGCGTTATCCAAGCATCAGCCACGCTAATACCTGAGATCTGCTATTATCATTTCATACCCAAGTAAAACCTAGTATGTATTGGGACTGCGCTGAATTACAGAGAGCAAATAACGATAGCATGATGGTTGCACAAAGTGGGGATTCTTCCCATTCTCCCCTTAAGTCACCCTAATATGGGTGTGGGGGGTCCGCTCGAATAATATACGCTTTGAGAGTTGAAAAGATCGATAAATGATTTAAATAGTCAGTGAGTTAGTCTACAAGTATTGTCAATCAAGTAATATATCAAGCATGAGACGCAGTGTTTTATCACCTGATGAAACACTGAGAAGGGAGCGGGGGGGGGGTACTGCCATATATGGGCTATATAGGTATGTGCCGCTGTGAAGGGTATCGTTTTCAAACAGTTTACTCTAGGATAGGGTATATAAATCAGAACATTTGGGTCTAGAATAGGGTATCATTTTTCAGGAAACTGATCAGTTGGTTGAAGATTTTACCTCGACTAGGAAAACAGCTACTCTAGGATAGGGGGGATTTGGGGAGTTTACTCTAGTATAGGGTAGCAAAATTTAGCTGAACTAGCTCTGGTATAGGTTAAGGGGTCCCAGCGGCACATCCCCACCCAGAAATTCCTAAAGTACCCCCCCCCTCCCCCCGTCGGGGAAGAGAGTTGAAATTACGCCGCGCAGCGGAGTATTTTTTTGACGAACTTCGAGGTGTTTCATCTGGTGATGAAACACTGTGTCGAATGTTTGATATTACTTCTCAAACAAAATGATTTTAGAAGGAGAAATTAAGGATGCAAAAACGCAAAATTTTTAAATCTGATTTCCAAACACTCATTTAACATTAATTTCCTTTGTATTTTCTTTATGAATTACTAATGCAACTGCTAATAAGTTTGAGAAGGGAGGATAAAAAGGTGTCGATACCTATTTAAGCCGCTTAAAGTGGGTATAAATGGTAATTACGTTATTGTGTATTAATAGAATAGCAAGGGCTAAATAGGTACTAAGAAGCTAGCTCAGTCTCCCTAATGGATGAAGATCAAACTCAGACCCAGGGTCCCTATATCTCGAGGTTGTATATAACTCAAAGTTAATAGAGTATCTGCATGGTGGTACCTCGATAACACTAAACACTTCATTTTTGGGTTGGTGACATGAAACAATTAAATTTTAGGCATTTTAACACCAACAGCAAACAATCCTTTGAAACAGTAATTTTTTTCCAGAAAGAAGCAAAAACGGCTCAAAAAAGGCCAATATTATTTTGTTTAGTATATCAAGGAGTTTTTGGCCATTTTACGACAATTCCGGATTATTTCAGAAGATTTCCGAAGGCTACCGACGATTCCCGAAGACTAACGAAGAGATCCGACCATTGCCGAAGATGTCTGAAGAACCCTCCAAACACTTAACAGTATTTCCTTCGGAAACGGTAAACATTAAAAAATTGGCCAATTTAACAGCAAACACTAAAAATTATGGGCAAATAACACCAAACATTAAACCCCATTCAGACCCTCTTAATAGCGTTCACGTTGGGGGGAGGGGAAGGGTTGCGGCTTTTAGGTTAAAACAACGTTTAATGTAGTTTATCAAAAATATTACGTACAAAGAGTAGTTTTGTGCGTAAGATCAGCCAACAGGCACATGTCATTTTCCTTTTACTAAATAGAACAGAACGAGAAAACTGAACACTTATTGTATTTACAAAGATATCGTGCTTTTACACTTGTTATCACATGTCGTACTTTATAGCTAATTATTATATAAAGTTAATTGTATTCTTATGAATGTCTGATCTAGCTAGATTTTGGAAAACGCAGTTTGCGAAAATTGCAGCCACTTCACTGAGAGAAAAAAGACCATACAAAACTTAAGTGTCTTGTGTTTGACGACTTTACCACCAAAAAATTCAAAAAATCACACTAAAAAAACAACAGGAGGGAGGACCGAGTTGTTCAAAGCTGGGTAAAGATAACCCAGGGTTTAAACAGTGCAAAATTTGAATTCAAAATGTGGAAGCATCAAACGCAATTGGATGTCCCAGAAGGTTTTAGTAAAGTCCATCTAGTTGGTCAAAGATATCGAAACAAAACAACTTAATTAGCTAGCAAAACGCGATTCAGCCCCCATTGTTTTGGTTTTCAAAGACGGCGCTTTTCGCTACTAGCGAAAATAGTAACATAACATATATAGCGTAGTAGTAGCTCAACCAATCAGAACGTAGCATTGATAATAAACCGAGGGAGTGATGAAGAGAAAGGAAGGAGAAGGTGAGAAAAAAAAAAGCAATTCTTGTACTCTTTGGTTTAAATTGGCTATGTTTTTCAAGCGAAAAAACTGGTGGAGTTGATAAGGATTTTTGGACCATTCAAAACTCTAAATAGACAGGAGTATTTAGAGAATTTCTTAGTAGAATAGAAAAAATTTCCATAGCAGCGATGTATCAATAAATTACATAAAGGTTTTGTGCTTTTGCCCGTGGTTCTGATGGTCATGTGCTAAGATTCACTTGAAAGTTTGATTTTGCGCGTTGTTTTTGGGACACTCACATCACCACTTTTTGCGAATGATTGACTCTCTTTTTTTTTTCCGCTTGATGAAGTCAGAATTCACGGCCAACAAAAGCAACAAGATCTGTTTTACAAACAATTCTTCTATGTCAGTGTAATGATTTTGTAGTCGTGCATTTAATAAACGTTGAAGTGATCAAATTTTTTCTGTAGTTATTGATGAGACACCACGGGAAAAATAACGAGATTATCAGACTTGGCAAGATTCGACGACGTATATTTTACTTTCGACAAATTGCCTCGGGCCAAACAATTTTGCCAGTTAAGTAGACAATTCTATAATATAAAAGCAAAGCAAAACTGGACATCAAATATTTTTCGATCTATTTGTTTGTTTGTTTGATTTTCTGCTTACTTGCTTGTTTTCTTCCACAAACATAATAAAAGTAAGAGTTAGGCCCAGGTTCAATTCAAAGGCCTAAAGGGTCGAAAACTTTTCACGTACCAAGCAGAACTGATTCAAGCAGAATTTACGAGCGGTCCGAAGATTACTACAACATGATACAAATCCCTCCGTTGAGCCCCCAAGGATTAATAATCTCCGTAAGGAGACTGTCGCCATCCATGTACAACCACCTTTCTTAGTCGATCACCTTTTTAAGACCCCAAAGTATTCCGAGTTCGTGCCATTTAGGGCCTGGGAACGAAGTTGTAATAAGAGCAGCCGCAAACCTCGGAAGACCTCAGATAACAATGACCTCGACCACGTTGGCTTCCAGCGGTTTTAGCGACAACAAGGGTTTGGGTGGGGTGCTCAGTCTCGCGGGCTCATAAATCCTGGTCCCGCTAATTGTTAGTTAAACCTTACCTTAACGGGCCCTGACGATAAAAAGCAGCTTAAGCAAAGACGTTTTTCAGCCAGAAGTGGACATTTTGCATTCTTGGGCAATGGGTTTACCCAAATTTGCGGGCAAATCCTTTCTATAACAGTAAAGACAGTTAGCAATACAATTTTGGTAGCGTTTAGGAATGTTAAAAGCGAAAAGGTCTCTCTTCCGGTTAACGTGCGTCGCTCAAAAATCGTGGGTGCTTAAGCTCCTTAAAGTGAACACAATCACGAAAGCACTGGGTCAGGCTAGTATATGTTTGCTTACACTTCAGGGAAAGCTTGTGTACTGCGCAAGCCCAGGCGTGCCAAGCTTTATGCAATAGCATAACATTTGTCAATCTATCTGCCTTCTGCAACCTTGCGTTACAAATGCTATCCATCAATAGCCATTTCTATGTGAACAGCTAACTCGGTAATGCCAGTTATCAAATATGGTGCCTTCATTTAAGCTGTGTTGCGAGTCAAAACTCGCCGGAGAGATGTTAAAATACTTCGGTAACCCGGTGCACGTTCTTTCCCACTGTTTATGACCCAGAGAACAGTTCCAAGGCGACAAAGGTACGCTATTTATTCGCACCATTTTCTGTTCAAGATGACCTGTCACGCACCATTCAGGGTTTGCTTCTTCTTTGAACGATAACCTAACAGGCAGGATAGCCATGGCAACGGTCCCTGTCAGAGAAACAAATGAATTACTTCAGCGAGAGTTGATTCCATGTTCCAATTAAAACTGAAGTTTAAGCAATTATGTACAGTCGAAACCTCATGTGTGATTTTCTCTTGAAAGCGACCACCTATCCAAAATATTAGTCATGGGCGGATTGAGAGGTGGGGCCAAGGGGGGATGCCGCCCCCTTTTTTTCTGTGATATTTTCTTTCATTTTAAAAGAACTCTCATTAACAGAAAAAGTATCTATTTACCTGACCCGAATTTTCTGATCCACCCATGCTATTTTCCAAGTCAAAGGCAGACATAGTTCAAATTAACTTCTAATAATCGATTGCGACCACTTTTCGTTGTGAACGTTTTAGAATTTCCCATTGTTTTAAAACCCTTATAAGCGACCGCTTGACGCATGGTGTGATGTCTATTTGCGGTTTGTACACCACAACGTAGAATATACTAGAAACTTAAAATGACGGGATGGAACTACAGATATCGTATCTTTGAAATTGCGTGCAATAAATTCTTTTCCTAAAAAGTAGAAGTGTCGGGACCTCTACTTTGTACTAGAAAAAGTTTAGCCGTTCTTCGATTCCCGTCAGCGACCACTAAATTTTGGGTGGTTGCTTATGGGAGGTTCGACTGTATTATATTTTTTCCAAATTCCTTGGTGCTTATAAGCCTGGTGAAAAGTGAAGTAACGAGGGTTAGCCAGCGTTCTCAACAACGCCTCACCGGCAACTTTCACAGGACTGTTTTTGGTTCTGTGATCACCACTGACACAATTTTTGACCAAGCGATTTGCTCGAAATACTCCATGGCACAAACCCTTTGCATGGCTTGGAAGTCGACTTTATCGTTGACATTAGCGTTTATATGCTTAAATAACGAAAGAGGAATAAACTCCCAGCCTGACAAAATGACATCATTCTGTTTTGTCTCGCCGTGTGCAGAGACAATTAAGGCCTGTTTGCATGGCAGCGGGGGACCCCAGATAGGTGAGGTAACATGCGCGGGTCACCCCACCTATCATGTAAACGTGATCAAATTAAAATGAAAGATCATATGGAAAAAATTGTCTCTGCACTGGATAGGCGGGTTATCCCACCAAAGCGAGTTACCTCACCTAACTAGGGTCCCCCCACCCCCACGAAAACAGGCCCTTAGAACGCTCTCTCTCCTCTGCAGAGGTTCAATGAGGCGTTAGAGCGATTTTCGTATGACCTTGAAATGAAAACGCGCGAACAAAACAGAAACAAAAACGAACGGAAACATAGCGATTTGATTGGCTTAGCGAAGGGACACAACATGCCCGAGAACTTTCTATAAATCAACCGATACTTTGCTTTGACGTCATACTGCAATACGATTGGCCAATCGAACAATGCCTTCTCCGTATAGGGTTTTCTTTGGCGGGAAAATCGCTACCAAACAAATTTTGCGCCCGCTCATTCTCGCCTTGCCCCTTTGAGCCTCGGCGGAGGAGAGAGAACTAAAGAGCAACAGCTACATAAACAACATCTATTTAGTCTGAAATGTCATCCGTCTCTTCGCCCCACAACATCTTATGAGCCCTTTACAGCTCCATGGCCAGATGGTCCATACAAAAACACCTTGTTGGATAACGAACAATGTCATGGGGGCCTTAAAAAGAAATTATCATTTTAAATGATGCAATCCGACTTTGTTTTTCTTGCCCCAGTGCTTCTAGGCGCTTTTTTTCTTGCGTCCGTTTATCAGTGAAAGAACCTATTACTGTCTTACCTGTCGTGTAAACACCACTCTCAAGGAACCACGTGGACGCATGCGCAGAAAATGTGGCGTTAGTAGTGACTGCGTGTTTGATGTGGACAGTCACCTCCACAGGATATGACAGGGACAGACGGGGTAGGCCGTAAGTAATGGTCACGTCGAATTTTAGGCGAGTTGCAGCGCAGAGTCGTTGGATAAAGAACAGAGGAATGCATGTTACCTGAAAACACACAAAGTAGTTACCGGATAAGGATCCGAAAATCCGTGTGACGTCTCTGAAGACAACAAGAGAACGAGGGAGTCCCTACTGACTCTTTCACGACGCGCTTGGTATTATGGGGCGGATCATACCAAAGCGATAATCTGAAAGTTATTATGTAATATATCAAGCATTAGACGCAGTGTTTCATCTGTTGATGAAAGAGTGTGTCGAATGCTTGATATTACTTCTCGAACAAAATGATTTTAGAAGGAGAAATTAAGGATGCAAAAATGACCAATTTTTTCATCTGATTTCCAAACACTCATTAAACATTAATTTCCTTTGTATTTTCTTTATGAATTATTAGTGGTCGAGAAGTGGTATTAACCGTGTTAATTCACATGAGAAGAAAACGAACAACATCGAAAACTGAATTATCGTTTCATTAGAGACTTGTCAGTCACGAAAATATTTACTTACAAAGTCTCCCGCGTTTAGTCTCCAGTGAATGATCCTTCGCTTTCCTTTGTGTGGCAGCTTTCCTCGTAGCTTATCCAGCGTGTGCGTTTTCCTCAACGGTGTTATACTGTATTGTCCAATCATGATCCGATAAACAGTCGTTACATCCCAGTCTCCATCGTTACTATTTTTGTCGCGTTCTTCAATATCATCGTCCTCATCATAGTCTTTATCCACATTAACCTCATAGTCAATCTCCGATCTAAAGTCTAAAGTCATGAATGACGTTTGGATGACCCGAGGAGGTTCATGATTAGCTCGCGGCGAAGAGGATGCGAGTTCATCCCAAATGGTGTCTAGTTCAGATTCTTTCCTCCGTAGTCGAGACTGTTCGGTAGCTTTAGACCTAGTCCTCGTCAGTGATCTCTGAGTTTCTACAGACCTCCTTCTTTTAAATTCGTAGCCAAACCCAAACGGAGCAAAGTTGGGTATAGGCCAGGAGGGTTGATTGCCATTATCGTCAGCATTATCATAATCGTCATCGTTATAATAATCATCATCATCACCATCATCATCAACATCATCTTTATCATCTCCTTCATCCTCATTTTCATAATTTGTCAAATCGTCTTTCCTCATGTCCCCATCTGCGTCTGATCGAAAGACATTCCATGACTTTGAAATTCTATGATGCAAAATCTTGATCATGGGAGGCAGTTTCGTAGATCTTCCAGCCGGGTTTTTACTAACTTTCAAAAGCTCCATCACATCATCGTGTGCGAGTGGATCATTGGATTTGCTCTTAGCTGGCGCAAAATACATCAATGAAGGCTTTTCACCGGCAGGAAAAACCAGCGGGTGAATGAGTTCGTTTTCATCTTTTACCACAGTCTTCCAAGGATTAGGTTTCGCTTGCGACTCGTCAAGCATTGTAGCAGTGCTTTTAAATGCTACAGCTAAGCTCTTAGTATTAGGAGATTTGCGTCCCGATGGCGTGAAGTCCGCTCCAATCGGTAATTCACCCGAGAGAGACATCTCACTTCTCTTAACCATTCCAGTTTTTTTGTTAACAACAGCAGTTTCATCGTAAGATAACGTCCACGAGGCTGTTGGAGATTCGGTTTCTTCTTCGGCAAAGCTTTGAAAGTCACCTGGACCGGCTTTAGCCATGACAGTCAAAAAATCACCATTGGTGATCAGAGTGCGCTTCACGTGAACACGACCGGGTAAGAATCCTTGTTTTTCCATGACAGTATGTCTGGAAGAACTCGACACCTTGCTCAAGACAAATTCGTAGAGTTTGACTTTAACAGCGGGGAGAAGCTGGTGCAAAATGTTATGAACGTAAAATGAAAGTTCTTTGTCAGTTTTTCCGGCACCGAAAACCTCGAAACGGTTTTGCGTCCCGTCCTGAAAATCGTCAATTTCCGAGCTTATAACTCGCGTCAAAAACACGTAATCCTTGGTAGAAGGAGAATTACGCGTTTCTTTAGGAAAACTTAAAACTATTCCAAACCAATAGTCGGTCTCAGTGATGTTAATCACATGCATGGTCAGATCAATAGACATGCTTCTGATGGCGTTCCCGTTGCCAGTGATCGTACATTCTTGTTCAAATCTATACACGTGTACCTTTCCCTTCTTCAAGTGAACATCGACCGCAAAATGTTTCAAGTTCAGTAGAAGGATCGATATACCCACAGTTACTGTCAGTAACATCAACGCTAACAAACCAAAGCAAAGCTTAGCACACAATGAGGTGTCGTCTTTTTGAAAATGAACGTTGGAGAACTCCACAAAACCGGTAGAATCATCCATTTGGTTAAGTCTACTGTATGAAATATCGCTTCGCCTTTTTGAGGATAACATGCTCGCAATGCCAGAGCTGAAAACTTTTGCCTCCGATGGATTCATTCTCTAGTGATCATCGACGAGATTATACTTTTCTAATATCGACGGTTAATTTATTATTCATGCAAAAGAACTGGTGGTGCTGTTGTGAGAAGTCAGTTTTTCACTGTATCAATGATATAAACAACTTGTTCCACTTTTTGTGAGTACCATGCTTTATACACGAAACAAAGAAAACAAATAGCAAGGGCACCCAACGGCAATTTTCGGGAAAATATCTGTTCGGAAAACGATTTGAGATCTAGAATTTTCGGAGCATTTGTTGTAAAATTTCTTGCTTGCCTGCCTCTCCTAGGATTTTCGAACATCTACAAAATGGTATAATTACTCATTTTTAACGGGATTTTGATCCTAAAGAAAACCACCTAGAATTTTCGGGAGCCTTTTCCTGGCTGAAATTTTCAAGAAGGTAAGTTTTTATCCCTATAATTTTCGGATCACTAGATTTTCAGCTAGGAAATCCGAACAGATAAAAAGTTTTTAGGGGATAAAAATATGCCTATATCTACCGTTTGAATACTAAAATACGTTTAACAATGCTACGTTAAGTGGTTTTGAACTATATCCTCGTTGGGTGCCCCTGAAATAGAACAAGCCATTTCCCTTTTGTAGTCGGCTAAAGTAAATCGAACGTTAAATTTTCAGTTCCACAGTTTCTCTGACGTGGCTTTATCGTTGGTTCTACTCTATCACACGTCTAGCAAACGGGGAAGAGAAAAGTAGGACACGCATTCCGAGACATGTTCTGAGAGAACAACAGATGCTTATCCCCTCGCTAAAAAGAAACACAAGCGCTGTTGTTCCCTGGCAGTGGCATGCTTGTTACATGTTTGCTTGTGAATATAATCGCAACGCCCCTCTCGATGTAATGCCTGACAATGAACTGAGCCATCCCCTGATATTCACACAATGCGGGGGTTTCTGGGTGTGTGCGTGTGTGTGTGCGGGGGGGGGGGGGGGGGAGGGAGGGAGGATGTGTGATTGGTGAAACACTACTCTGCTTTGCTGTTGAACGGTCACAACAATGTTTAAAAAGAAAGGCCAGCTCAGGTAAAAAAAAGCAGAAAGAACGATTGCAGGCCAGCCTAATGCTAACTAGTCTCCTTCGCAGCCGTTATTAGGGTCGTCACTCCTCACGCAATGCTCCTCACTGTGGGGAGGAGCGTTGCGTGACGAGTGACGACCCTAATAACGGCTGCGAAGGAGACTACATGCTAACTACATAAAAGGGAAGTGTAAATAAGTGTTAAAAACAATCACACATTATACGTACAATGAAACATTTATTTCCTTTAAGCAGAGCCTGATTTCTTCCCCTGTTGCGCTTTAAGAACACGCACAACGATCTTCTGTTCTTCAATCAGGAATGCCCTGACTATCCTGAAAAAAAGGGGAACGACCTCAATCAATTCCGATACATGAAAGTTTTTTGTCTCGTTCTTAAAAAGGGTTTTCAATAGTCCATTTTCGAGTTCGCTATGACCGCTGAATTAAAGAAGTGAAGACGCATTTTTTACAGCCTTACCCTCAGTCTGAAGTAATATATAGGTGGTTTTCACGTTACATCATCGCCGCCATGCTGGTGGACGGTAAACAAAAGATCACTCATTAGCTTGCTTTGTTTGTCCACCAGCATTTGTTCATTTCACCATTGTTGTTTGTGTCTCCCGAGATTGCATGAAAACCACCTATTCACAAATTCCAATGAGAAAAAGACCTGTTTATTACTCTGTCTTTTGTTTATATTCAAATTTCAAACACTTGCTTGCCAGAATTTCTGAGTATTTTACTTTACGTCGAGGCTAACCCGGTATGAATGTGTCGTTAATGTTTATACTCAGCGATAATTTTTTAATTCGAAACTGGACTATTGGGAAAAGAAGAAAATACCATAATATTCTTTAAATTCCTCTTTGGGTGGTGCTTCATGCAAACCCAACTTGTGCAATTATCTTATGCATGTGCAATGCATCATCTCATTCATTTACATTATGTTGTAGTTAATTTTTTATCTCAGCCGTTGTAGGGGTTTGGTATAGGGTACAACAGGTAACAATGTCTGTTACCAAGCTTTTGGTTGATTTGTAAATTAACAAACAGAGAAATTTTAAATAGTTACCACGCCTCGATTCTTTTTAGGCCACCATTTTAATGCTGTAGGATGCAAAAGCCTACAGCACCTGCTCACCTTTCTCTAACACAGCGAGCACATTGTGAACCACCATAAGCTCTGCTAACAGTCTTCTGGGGCTTTGACATGTGCATCAGCTTTTTAGGACGGACAGCTGGTAACTGCAGTACAAATCAGAAACATGAATTATAACAGTATCACTGACAAATCCACGCCACCTTCCAAAATATTTCATGATACTCAGTGCTGCTCAAAATAACGGCTGGTGAACGGACAATGTCCAGCGAAGATGACCATTTGTCTGGACAAACTTTCAGTTGGCCAGTCATTTCCACTGGTCGGCAATAACAACACTAGAAATTGGTTTATAAAAGGGAAAGAAAGATTCACAAAGCCCCGAGTTTTTAAGCATACTAGGCCATATTTTGGTCTTTAATATTTTATATGACCGAGCTATCATTTGCTTGGCCAGCTCTGCTCAGGGTTCTCACATACATTTTCCCACAACAAAAGAAAAGAAAAGTGAAAGAGGGGGGAGGGAGAATGCTCATTTACAAGTTGAGGGAGGGGGGGGGGGGGGGGGGGAGGAAAAAAAAATGAGTGAACAGTGTCACTTTTATACCCCCAAACTACCTTGAAATTATGTCACCTGCTTTTGCCTTATCTTGCTGTACTTCAGCAACAGAGACAACAGCTAATATATAGATTCAGCTAGACTTTTGCAAAGTCCTTCGCTTCTCATTTCTGGTTCCAGCAGTAGGCCCCAGCGCTACGGACTGTTATCCCCTGCAGCATGCCAAATTTACAGGAGGAATTTTCCCCCGTAGATCTTATCCAATCACGAACGTTTTTACTGATGCGCCGTCAATCAACCCTGATCATGTTGCATGAAACATGATTTGAGCTGTTTTGATCAAAATTCAAGTGTAGACAATTGCTGTCTTAATTGCAGCAGTTCTACACTTTTGGCAGGTTGTATTAATTTGTTTATTAATTTCATGTTAAACGTCTCCTCTATAATACAACGCCGAGTGCCTTGTGTTCTATCAAGGATGTGATCACATATGAGATATGGAAAGCTATTAAACTACAAAGATGCTCACGAACAAGAGGATGTGTTTTTGTCTGTGCCAGCAGAGAGCAACTCAGGCAAGAGTTGACATTTCAAATTGCCCCTTATGTTTTCGATTTATTACAGTCTGGGGAAAGAGATGAAATTTCGCCCATTTGTTTCATTGCTGTACCACTTATAGCATGTCTCTTAGCCTTAGATGTTGATCCTTCGATTTGATCTTCACTGGCAGCTGACGGTTGAGCACGTACATGGTAACAAATTTTCTCCAAATTTTACAACTCTTTTTTGCAAGTTTTTTGTTCCAATCAGCACAGATTCGGCAAATTATTTGTGATTGCTTTTCTGGCTGAATAAATACATGACTGACAAGAAATTCCAGATCTTTAAAAAAAGCAAGTTTTCGTTTTCCCTGCACCTGTAAACAGTCACCTCCTTTGGAGAGGATTCTTTACTGATTCACTGCATTGTTAATAAACATTGTAGGGAAGAGCAATGCACACTAAAGTTTTAGTGGGCGTTCCTTCCGCGTGAGACTAGCAAGAGCCCAATTTTCCACGCAGAAAAGATATTACTGAAATGCTTTTACTTTGACATAGTTCTAGCTGGCACTTTGAGCTCAAGAAATTTCGAGCTCAGCTTGTGGGCAAGTCTAAAGTCAAACCAGAGCTAAAAGTGAAGCTCTCGTTTATGCATTTTAAATTTGTACTGCAGACAATGGACTTTAAACGATTGCAAAGACCACAAATCCATACTTAACTTTACAGGAAAACCATATGAATGAAAAACATAAACTTGAGCCCGCAATCAATTGAAAGCTAACAACTGGTGGTCAGCAGATAACCCGTTTTGACACCTGTCAATTGACCTTAATAGGGACGTCTGTTATCAGGTTAAACACAGGTTACAGGCTCCTACTCTGGCTGGAAAATTGGACTTTTCACATAATTTGGTTTCCCTGTGATGCAGAGGGACAGGTGGATGGGCGTACGGTCATGTAGACTGCAAGCGGTCTCTCCTTTTCTTCAGATTTAGTAAGCCTCTCTTCATTGACGAGGAATGCTTTAGTTTGAAAACTGCAATCTTGCTTTAGAATGCATAACAGAAAGTTGCATAGACCAGGATACTCTATGACAAAAGTAATTACCAACCCATACACTACAGGACATCACGCTATAGAACACTGATTTGGTTACACTTAATGTCAAGAAAAAAAAAAAAGCGGCGACCAAAAAATGATCTTGAGTGACTTGCAGCACAATTCTCTATAATTAGCTTAGCTTTAGTTAAGCTACAATTAGGTTATGTAGAACACTATGCCATGAGAACTCTCCGCAAACACGAAAGGAACTAGGTCTCGGGTGATCTAATTCAAAACATAAACCACAGGATATTAGTTTATGAATATGCGAGAAATAGACCAGCTTTGTGACCTCTAAATGTGAGACTAGAAGCCAAAAATTAAGATTTTCTCCGTCAATTTAATCGCTCTATGCAGTGCGATTAAATCAACACTCAGTTTTTAAAAAATCACTAGACTGTGAGAGACCATTCTCTATTTTTTGTGCCTCTCCCGTCTTGCGCCTTCAGTCATGCATGTGGTCATTTGCACATCTCGTGCGTTTTGCTCAATGTACCAAGCAAAAAGAGAGACTGCTCATAATCCAACAGTCACCTGATTACCACAATTTCTCGGATGGATAGATTACCAATTTTTTTAGGCTTGGGGCTCCACTCGCACGCATGTGGAGTTCCACTAAACATAGATTTTGGGCAGGAGGCAGTGTGGTTGGTAGTTAAAGTGCTGGAATTAGAATCAGGAGGCCCTGAGTTTAACTCCCACCCTAACTGCTAGATGCATTGGTTCTTGGTAGTCTTGAGTTCAACTCCTCAGCCACATGTGTTGATAACAAAGTGGTTGGCATCCTGGCGGTAGGGATTCTTAACTTTGTTACGTTTAGTCTTACAGCTGCTCAAATCATTTTAGTTATTAACAGAAAGCATAATAATTCAGAATAATTCGCAGGTTTCCGAAGAAGGAATGACAGGAATTACAGTCAAACCAGGTCAAGATTCCATTCATGAATTAATTATTGGAAAAGTGAACCCGTTTTTTGCTTCTGTAACTTGTAGCTGGTATCAAATTGCATTCAAATGATCGGTGAATTTTTGACTGCAATTTTTAGTATACGATGAAATGGAAAATATTTCATTGGATGAAATTTCTATTCAGACATTTTTAAAACTGGCAAGAAAACTGAGCCGGCAGAAATTTCATAACGAACTCGCGTGTGTATTCACTGCTCATTGCGCAAGCCAAAATGCAGACTGAAATCAACAACAACTAACGGATGGCGGCGTTTTGGCCAATCGGAACAGCGCAAATCATCCGTATTGTTTCCTATTCAATCAGAAAAAAGTCCAGATTCTGGCTTTTTTGCATGTGATCTGTGAAAGAAATGTATCATGCCCTCCTCCCGAAAACAGATTACAGAGATAAAGGGAGAGGGCATGATCGCAGGCTACCAAATAATATACACATGAATTAATGTGCACAGCTTGTCACACTTGAAAGTGTGTCATGACAGTGTTCCTTTAGAAATGCCCTTTTCTCACTGTAAGAAAACTTTCCAAGAATAACAATTTAATGTGATAGTTTGGATGGGAAAGTTATTTTCTTATCTTTGGTGCCATATTGACACAATAAGCCGATGGAGTAAGAAAATTAGCAGAGCTCTTTACATGTACATGTTTTTTTTATTTTTTTTCTTTATTCAATATTTATCCAGGGGCATCCAATTTAGAAGAGCTAGTTTAAATGGAGCCCTGACGACATGTACGTTATTTATTGTAAGGTTACATAAAAAGAAATGTTTCCGTAACATTTCAATGGCACACTGTGAACATCAATGGATTAGATGTCAATTTGAGAAAATTGTCTATCCCATTTGGTACAGCACAAGTGCTTTCTTTCTTTTGAGAAAACAGACATTATTATTATTATTATTATTAATGTAACCTACTTTCAAGAGGGCAGAGAATGATTTACAAGTGGAGAAATGAGTTGCATGACCATTGAGTGCGCATGCAGATATAAAAGATGAACCATCAAATTTCTTTCAGGGGAGCTTCTTATTGTGTGATCTAAGACCATCAACACTTGTCAGTGCTGTCACTGAAGGACAGAGGCCAGAGATTTTCCCTGGCTATAAGGAACATACAAGCCCTGGCTACTTTCATAGGAAAATAGGAGAAAATCAAGCCAAGAGAAATCCCTAGCAGTTTGATTTCCCGTCTAGTGGTTGCACTTGCCAAGCAACTTGAAGTCTTAATGACAGCCCAGTCACATATTGAAGCAAAGCTTCATCACATGTAGAAGCAAAATGAACTTGTTTATTGCAGGTTGCACAAGTGCATCTTCCCAGCTCAGGTCTTAACAACCACATTATTTGAGACACGACATGTCTCTTCCCCCTCTCCCCAAACAAAGTTGGAACAACATTCTTGGATATACTAAAGTAGTTAACACAGAGCTTCAAAAACAAATAATAACATTATCTGAGAGGGGTGAGGATATATTTGTTAAAGGGGAGTGGGTAGACAGACTCTTTACGCTGCCCAATATGATTAAAATGGAGTGAAAAGTTATGTGAGTCTGCCATTTCCCAAGCCCTTCAATGTTTAATTATGAAAGGGCTCAAGTCTAGCTGCTTTTGTGGTGATTTTCACTTCCATGGAGATCAAAATTTAAGAAAACACCTGAGTTGGTTCATTTAGAGACTTCAATAATACACTCACCCCCTGGAGTTTAGTTTTACAGCCACCACATCTTGGTACCTTGCCCGGCTTTTTGGTGTACAGGTATACCAACTTTCCCCCTTTGAAGGTGACAAAAACATTATTTTATTAGTTGAGGGAGATCACTGGATTCTAAGTTTCAGTAAGTTCAAACTCATTTTTAAATTTTTGACTGCATGATTAGACATTTGAAACATTTTGTTTTTATGCTAAATGATAGCCTCACAGTGAAGTCCAGCTATTCAAGCCAAGTGCTGATGATTACCAATCCCATCCCTTGGTAAGCTTCTCTTAGTAACTATAACAAGCAAGAGTTTTGGGCATATAACTGGCTAAAATTTCTGAAACTATACTTCCACTCGAATATAAAGATTGTTAATGTCAAAGATGCACTCTTCAGTCTGTAATCTGCTAAGAGCGTACAACATTACCCTTATTGTGCTACAGATTGTTAGAAAATCCGTATTAAATTATTATTCCTTTTACCTAAAAACCTGGCCCCAGTTGTTCAAAAGAGGGATAACTATCCATTGGATAAATCTCTATCCAGTGGACAATAAAATACTAGTAATAACCAAAGGTTAAAGAGTGCGCACAACAACGATCAAATTTTGCTCCAACACTGTGCGCAGGTTTCACCCAACAGATGGTCAAAACATGCGTGACTACGAGGGGTAGAAGTTTGAAATGCGCGTGATCAAATTGCATTCTGTGCAATTGCATTCTGTGCATTCCCTTAATTCTTTGTGGAAGTTGAAACGAATGCTGGCTACATACATGCGATGCATGTGTAATAACAACATGGAGATTATGATTGCAATTATTATCGGTTTTCCAATATTTACCCACTGGATAGTGATCTATCCTGTGGATATCGCTATATAATGTCTGAATGACAAAGGCCAGGTGGGAAGAATTTTTAATTTCATTTTTTAAATGTGAAGTTCAGCTCAAAAGGTAAAAAAAACAAAACAAAAAAAAAACACCAAGACTGTGCACAACAAAAAGGGTTGCCCAGACTCAAAATGCATATGGTTAGCACTTATTGTAAGATTTCCATATAACCCCCATTCATTTAAGAATGCATGTTTCCACTCTATTCGTATCGATTATTTGTGTGAAACAGTATGAAACTGCTACATGCTTATTACATGTCTGGGATTTACATGGAAATCTTACCCTCATTTTAGCAGGTACAATAAGTGCTTAATGAAGAATTGTTGCATGGATGATTTTCAACTTCAAAATAAAACTTACCTGGTGTCTTTGAACTGTGCAAGGAAAAAAGAAAAAGAAAATTATTACAAGCTATTCAATTTAACATTTTTTAATCCACAGAGCACATGTATATTTTGCAAAGCAACCAATTACAACTCACATCCTTTTTCTGTTGGATTTAGTGTTGTAGGAGAGACGACGTCTGTAGGTCAGTCGTTGCGCCATCTGCAATAAAAATTGCATCAATGATTGGCCAAAACATTCTTCTATCCATTCCTGATTGTCAACACTATTGCAATGTTAAAGTTTTAGAAGATTAATTCGGATTCTAAAGTGTAACGAGAAATTCTCTTACTTTCAACTTGTTGGTGATTTTGGAAGAGAACGAGAACAAGGGGCGCGTTGCATTTTGGGTATTTCGTTTTGCGCCTGCGATCATAAGTGTACGCAACACGTGCAGAGCAAAAACATGGCGGACAAACTTAGCAGAAATGTAACGATTTGAAATTCTCTAAACTATTCATTTGAAAAACAGTCGAACTTGCGTACGATTTGCTTCGATAAATTGAGTGCCGAAACTGTATTCCGCAACTGAATTGATGTGGAAAATTTGGTTTCCTTGAAGCCAAATGGAAGGAAAAAGCCACCTTATACAGAATGACCAAACCATCTTTTCTGGATCTCAGCAAGAGAGAACACCTCAAAATTATCCTGATCAAGCTGTCTCGAATGAATCGTGCACTGTGACTACAGAAGCTATGGATACAGCAGGAGTCAGTGAAATGCAAGCCTTCAGAAGTGACACAGTTTTAACGGGGGGGAAAGCGCACATATTTAGTTCAAAGTCTTCAAATTTTACACAACAGAATGTTAACAGACTTACTGGTCTGGCTGCGATTGCATACAGTTACAAAGAAGACGATGAAACATCTGCCGAAAGTTCTACAGAATTGGGTAATTTCAAAAAATCTTCAACTGGCGTTGAATGTTGGAAAGAAGAGTTAGATAATAAAACCGTTGTAGAAAATTCCACAAACACCATGCGTTGCACAGATGCTTCTATTAAGAACCTTGAAGACCACAAAGTAGTGGAAAACAATAATAATGTAAACGCATGTGAAAAAGTCATCGTTTGTGCCCCTAAAAATGATGCATCTTTGAAGAAACAGGAAAGTGAATTTAGCAGTGGAAGTATAATAGAAGTCACATCACAGATTAAAACACTTGAAAGGGAGAGCAATGAAATAGCACCAGAAAACCATGAAATTGCACATTCTGAACCTTTCAATATTGGTACAGCAATGGCTGGCGATAGTTCTGAGAGTGTTCAAGAGACTGAAGTTGTTGGGCATCCAGTTGTGGAGTCTAACAATATTGGTAACAAAGTAAAAGAACTTGTTAGTACTGAAAACGTGGTGTCAGAGCTTGTCAATACTGGTAAATGTACCACAATGGCTGCTAATACTTCTGAGAGTGTTCACGAAACTGAAGTTGTTGGACATTCAGTTGTGGAGTCTAACAATATTGATAACATAGTAAAAGAGCTTGGTAGTACTGAAAATGTGATGACAGAGCTTGTCAATACTGGTACTGCAATGGCTGCTAATACTTCTGAGAGTGTCCAAGAGGATAATGGTGTTGAACATTCAGTCCGACAGCTTAACAATATTGGTAATGTGTTAAAAGAGCCTGTTGGTATTGGAAACATAGGGACAGAACCTGTCAATACTACAAGCACATACAGAGAGCCTGTGAAAGTTGGATATACTATCACAGATTGTGGTAACATTGCAAACAAAGTCACAGAGCCTGTCCATATGGGGGATACAACAAATGAGCATCATAATGTTGTAGGCCTAGCCAACAAACCTGCAAATACTAAACATATTCTCCCAGAGCATCTTAACATTGGTGCTGAGTCCAATACTGAAAATATGACAACAGTGCAAGCTCATATTGAGGATATAACCAAAGAGCCACTGAGTACTGGGATCACAAGTGGAGGCCCTGTTAATGTTGAAAATGTGAAATTAGAGACAGATAATGCATTCTTGAACACAGCTTCATCAAAAGGAAGTGTAGATCAGGTCTATGCTATGGACACTATTGACCATGAACTAGACAGAATCCGTGATAAAGGAACTGGGGATCAAATACAGGATACTACAGAGACTGACTCTTCCTCTAGTGACAGTTCTTCAGATTCTGATGATGAAAGCTCATCAAGTGAAAGCTCCACAAGTTCTGAGTAAGTAAGAATTATTAAAAAAACAAACCAACAAATAAAAAACAACCAAAACAAATGCCCTTTATGCAGCACAGGGTTAATGATTAATTTACATCTACTACTGGAGACAGGACTGCAATTTTACTGTTGGCCAGAACCTCTTTAGAACCTCTAATTTGATAGGTTCTTGTTGGCCTGAAGCTCTATTGTTTCAGAGTTGGGGTTCATTGTTAGTTTTGTTTGGGTTAGGGCTATCTATTATTTTCTAAACCAATCCTCAGTGAGCCATTCTTAGAGCTTCTGGCCCACCCCACTTTTACAGGGTCATTCAAGCCACACAAGGGTCTTGCTGTGTGCAGTTTATTAACCCTTCAAGTCCCAATATAGTGACTAACATCAATTTTCTCCTAACGATATCCATACAATGTCAAGCGATTAGGTTATGAGAATTGATAAAATGATCACCTAAGGGAAAATGCCCTGATCTTTTATCAAATTTTCTCAACTCATTCATGAAGGAAATGTATGGAGATCAATTTAGAGAATTTGTATGGGGATATTGGGACTTAAAGGGTTAAAGCAGTACCTTGATTTCTCCATCATTTTTAAGACCCTCAAGTATGGTGTTGGGATGGTCCTAGGAATCAAACCCATGACCTCCAACTATGCAATAAAGCTAGCCTACCAACTGAGCTTGTGCTGCTGTGATTGACTTGCTAATCCTTTCATTTCCAGTTTCCATCAAAATCTATAAAATGAGAGCTAAAAAATGCATTTGTGACACTTACCTTGTATGTGACAAAACTGCTGTGTCCTAACCTAACCTGGGAGTAATGGAATAATCCATTGTTGGTAAAGTGTGTAATTTTCATTAGACGTAAACTTTCTCAAGAGAAACTTATCATTTATAGCAAAATTTTAAGTTGGCCGCTTGCAGCTTAATCGGCACTTATTAGGAAACTATTGATCAACAAACTTTGATATTTACCCAAGTGATGATCTTGAGGACATAAGAAGAGAGATAGAGAAAGAAGAAGAACAAGTCCTGAAAGGTCCTCCAAGAACCAAAAGTGAAGTATTAGCAAAGGTACAGTAGGCCTGCGTTTCATCTGTTAATTCTTCTTTGTTGCAGAAATATGACATTTCCTGGTGTAGACTAGAATCATATTTAGTCAACCTTTAGGAGTTAGACTACCTTTTTGTACCTCTTTCTACTTTTTTTTGCTTCATTTCCCCATCTGTTGGTCCAATTATTTAATATTGTGCAAAACTTAAGTGTTTGATTGTCTGCATAATAATATTATTGTTTTAAGGTAATGAATATAATTTATGAAAATCAAAATCATATATGTGAACTGCAGGGTGAAGAGTTATATATTAAAAGTAGATCATTGCAGTTATAGACACAACTTATGCAGTACCAAATAGAGAGCCTGAAAAAAAATATATTCCCGTACAAGCCTGAATTTGTTTTTTTCGGGCTTTCTTTTCGCAACTGCATAAGTTGCATCTATAACTGCGATGATCTACTTTCATATAATATTATTGTTTTGTTTTAACCCAACATTGAATGGGGGAGATAGTGCTGTACTATGTACAGCAGAAGTGAAAACTGGTTTTGGACAAACGATGCTGTTAACTGTAGCTTTAATCAGGAGTAAAGTCATGATCATCTATAGTGACAATAGCATGAAAAAAGATCATAGATAAACATTAGAAAAGTTGAGGAAGGGTAGGTGCAGGTAGGAGGAGTCTCTCATGCTTCCTAAATGTTTTGAGAGTGCACGTTTTTTTTTCCTTAGCTTTTACGTACTACATGTTTTTTTTTTTCTGCCTGTTCCAGCTTTCTGTATTTTTTAAAGTGAATTAAATTTTTCATGTAATGGTAGGTTCCCAGTACTCATTTATACACCTCGGTGGGGGAAACAAACTGATGCAAACTTTCTTGTGAATGTCAAAGTAATTAAGCAATGCTAGGGCTGGACTTGAGTCCAGAGCTACCTACACTAATATTATTTTTTTCAATGAGTAATTTTTAGGACCTTCCAGAAATTCCTGAACTGGATATAACCATTGATGATGACGTTCAGCTTGTTGAGCTCGGTGTAATATTCAGCATAGTTGGATCAATGGGTAAGAATATCAGCTATATATAATGTAAGATTGCCATACAATCACATTTCTATACCTGCCAGCTGCTGTCCTGAAAATTATTTGTTATTTGTACCTAAACTGCTGGTATAACTGTGTGCGAATCACCAGAAATGGGAACATCAATCTACTATGCTTTTCAGGACCGTTTGGTAATGATCACCTTTTCCCAGACCTAATCAAGTTGCTTAGTCATCTTCATCTTTTATAGTTAATTAAGTTGTTGTAATAAGAGGTAAAATAAATGACATCTGCACTAAAATACTGATTGTATTAATACCCCATTTGCAGCTATATATAATACAGCTATAATAATTTAATGGTTTCCTGCCAAAAGGGTATAATTCACCTATCAATAATAAGCAATTTTCGCCCTAGTTTTTGCTGGAAACCCTTCAATATTATTATAATTAGTCTTCTCAGTTGATGGTTATAACTGTTCCTGATCATCACTATGAACTTTCCTATTTAGGCAGGTCAAACCTTACAGTCACAACAGTTATCCACCTTTTCACGATATGTTTCATAAAAGTAATGACAGTCAAGTAAAAATGCAAAAAGGGTTAATTTATGTTGTTGTGTTATAGTGGTTGTAAAGGCATTACCCCAAACACCTGCTTTGGATTCAGACAGTATTCTCTTCATGGGAAACAGATCCTGTTTAGGCCTGGTAATGACTTCTAACTATTTATAGATAGCCATGAATTTATTAATTTTGTATATCTGTGCTTGGAATATAACAGTGATTATTGGATTATCAAAATAATAATAATTTTTTAGGTTATTCCAAAATTTAAAGAAATCATCAAATATAATCCTGGGCCTTGGAATCCACTCTTTAGGAATCTGGAATCCAAATTCCCCTGAAAAAGTTCTGGAGTCCATTAATTGGAATCCAGAACCCGCAGCATTTAATTCAGAATCCAAGACTGTCCTGGATTCCCTTATGGGGCAAAACAGGGCTGTCAAAAGGGGCTACTAGCGGGTCAAAACCGCTGGCTAGTTAGCCGTCCTTAGCCAGCTGCTTTCATCTCCTTTTACCTCAACTGCTAACGAAAAATTTATAAGCACCATTGCAAAAAAAATAATAAAGCATCCATTTCCCAGTCTTGAATGACGTTGAACACATATTTAAACAGGTTTAGATCTTTGAAATGTTTGAACCATGTGATGTCATGGAATGCCTGGGACATTTCAATGGCATTGTTCTCAGCCTTGCGTGTATAACACGTGTATAACACTTCTTGAAGATCCCTGGAAATGCCTTTTCCGAGTCTCTTAATTTAAAGGGCCCTAGATGCCAACCATCAGCTGCAGGGCGCTGCTCTCAGAAAAAGTCATTGGAACCACTAAGGATCCATTTCATTTATTTAACAAGCTGTTATTTGCCTTAATTGCAGGTATTTGAGACTTTTGGACCGGTACAGACACCATTTTATTCTGTCAGATTTAACAGGGAATCAGATATATGCAGCAAAAATGTTCATGTTGGTGACAAGGTGTTCTATGCTCCTGATGTCATGGAGTATTCACACTATGTGTTTGTTGCACAACTGAAAAAGTAAGCATGGAAGTCAGATTTGTCATTAATAATAGTGTAAATTAATATTTCAAATCTTTCTCTCAGCACATGGGTTAGTTTTCGTCATTTTGTCATATTGTTTTAGCACGTTGGGGTTAAGGGGTTGGGAGGTCAGAGTATTAATTTGTAAAAATGCATGTATCTTTTGGGTGATTCCCCTGGCAGGGTCTTATTACAAGCTACAACTTTTTTCCTGAAATTCTGACAGCTCAAAACTGAAATGAAACACACACTAAATGAAAATAGTATACATGCTGTCCAATGCAACCAAGAAATTAAACTGCTCATAGTTTTTGTTCTTTTTATACTTACACTGTTTATAGGTAGCCATAATACGACACCTGAAGAGGGATCATGAGGTTATCCCTATATTAAGATTTCTAGCTCTTCTTACAGGTCGTTAACCCACCATGCATGCCCAGGAAAGGCTGGCCACAGCAACGTGGTCTATGTCCCCTACTTTTTTCGAACAGTTCTTAGATTTTATCGTTCCACAAGAACCAGATAAGTGAAAGTACTGTAAGATGGGACCTACAGTTTTTCGTCCTTATCTAAGAAGACTAGAAAATCTAACCGTTTGCAGATGTCATTACAAATGCAGCACTTTCTTCTCAATGATTTAAAGACCCTGACCCTGGTCCATCCAGGGTTTGAACCTGCAACCTCCCGCTCAGCAGACCTCTGCTCTCCCAACTGAGCTAACCAGGTGGCAATCATTGTATTTGTTTTTCATAAATTGTCATTTCTCACTAGGTTGAAAGGCTCAGATGCTTCATGGGAACATGACGAAGAACCCCCTCCTGAGGTGAATGAAATAAATTACATTTTTAATTATAGTTGTGTAAAATGTTTTTACAGAAAACTTGCTTGTCTTGAAATCAATACTATATTTTGCTAAATGTTTTAACTTTTTTCTAAATCTTTTATTATAAGTTACTTAATATCAGTAGGCAAGCAACTGTATGAAAAAGCGTCAATGTTCTGCATGATTGCTTTGGAAGAAATTAAGCCAGTTAAAATTGAGCCTGTCATTGCTATTGTTTTATATTTAATTTTTATCTTTGTTGCCACTATTAGGCCGTAGAATATTCTGATGACGAGGAAGAATCAAAAGCTAGAGCAAGTAGGAGAAAAGAAAGGTACAAATATTATGTTTGAGTGTTGATAAGATGTCTTTGATAAAATTATAAGAGCACCATGTTGTAGCTAACTACATCCCCAAGTGCAGATCATTGAAAAATTTGAACACCTTCCATTGCCTCCAGCCCTAATAGGACGTAGTTCTAGGAGACTGTGAGTCATGCACTTTTTAGTATTTTCAACTCCTGAAAGTACAAATTCAAAGTCTTTTTCAAAAAGCTGACCTTTTTTGTGTAAACCTGCAGTGGAAACCAGTCTGATCATGCTAATATTATCGCTATAAATAATAATAATTATATGATAGGGCTAGTATTGAAAATGAAGAAATGATCGTCACAGTGAATGCAATTTATGCAATTGCGTAAAGAAGCCTGAAAAAAATTCCGGACTTCAATGGGGTTTGAACCCGTGACCTCGCGATTACCGGTGTGATGCTCTACCAACTGTGGGTTCATATGTTCCTGTGAAAGAAATGAGTGTTAATGATATATGAAATAAATCATGTATGAACTGTGGAAATGAAATGAAAATGAAGAAATGATCGTCGCAGTGAACGCAATTTATGCAATTGCGTAAAGAAGCCTGAAAAAAAAAATCAGGACTTCAACGGGGTTTGAAGGGCTAGTATTGCACACATTAAAATTTTGCATGTAAGATTATGTGCACGATTTGGCCTTCAAGTCCATTATTTCATTTCATTTCTGATGCACTGTTGAAAACATTTCTGTGTAGGATGGCCAAAAGTGGTTCTATTAAAACAGATGAAACTACTCGGACAACAGGAGAAAGTGGGTCCCATTTTCATCAGGGATTTAAAAGAGGTCTGTGCATTGTCTATAAAATAGTGTAATTTAAAAAAAGAAGAACCACAGGTGAAACTCAATTTCACCTGTAACCTGTTTGCTCCTAAAAGTTCTCCAAATTATAATTCACCGAAAACGGAAAATTAAAAGAAACAAAGTTGTAATTTAGTACCATCTACGAGTGGAACCGACTATAGCTCTCATCTGGTGACAAAAATGTCCTGCAGACTCAATTTGAATTTTGTAGAACTAGCTGTGTATAAGGTAATTATTGTAAGAAAAGCACTCCCTTGCATTGCTTATGTATGGAGCCTCACAAGAGGTTATGAATTGAACAATGAACTTAACTTAAATGCAAAGTAGCTACCACAGAGAATCCAATATATAAAATCATTCTAAAATCAAGTTTTTAAAATAAGTTTCTGCCATCATAATGTTTCAGATAACAGAAAGAGAACTTGGCAAAACCACGCAAAAGGAAAGACAGTCACTCAGAACCAAAATCAAGGGATGCCTCCTAGCAACTCAGTGCCCATGCCACACCCAGCATACAGAGGTCCTACACCCTGGAGTGGGAGTGCATCACCTTTGCAAGCATCAGAGAGACCCTACATGGGTCCTCCCCCTCATGAAGCTTTGCACTTTCAGGGTCTTTCAGAGGGACCTCCTAGGGGGGTACTTCCAGTGATGCTTCCTCCAATAGGGCCACCTTCTTCAGTCCCTATGGGACACATTCCTCTAACAGAGCCAGGCCCCATGATAAATGTACCCAGACCACCATTTGGGCCACCAAGGCCCTTTGGTGGTGGACCAGGTGTCCAGAATCCTTGGCCAGGAAGTCCATCTCCTGGTTTTTCCCACAGGTACCCTATTCCTGCACCTCAACATTTTCAGAATCCCAGGGGAAATATTCAAAGTTTTCCAGGAAGGGAATTCATGGCTTTTGGTGTGCCACCTCCTCCTCCTCCTCCAACACCCCCACCTATGTAAACAGATAGAGACCATAAGTCTGGGGTAGTAAAAACAGGTAAACAACCTGTTACCATGGGAAACCAGCTTGGTGTCCAGCTAAGAAAGTGGTGAAAGTATGGTCTTTGATATAAATTAAAAGTATGCGAAGGGACCTCTAACTATACCTGAAGGCAATAAAGTTATGGTGTACCTTCAAGGTCTCTAATTATTACTGTAAAACCCCAGTTGTTAAAGATGGCCAAGGTTAGGATGAGACTTTTTGATTCTGAACAAGACCTCACAGTGTAATCCTTGACATGAAACCCCATCAAACTGGTGCTTTTTCATGATGCAATTTGTTTTGTTTTGTTGTTTTTTGTTTTTTATGAATCGGACAAAATGAAGTTGACAATTTTCTCGGACAGTTTGTGATTTGGCATTATAAAATTTGGCAAAAACAGTTTATTTGATTTCAAAGTTTAGAATTGCAACATGCATGATGATTAGAATTACCAGTAATTAAAAAAATGTTGGAAAACAGGGTTTGAGAACAGGCTAGGGCTTTCAATGAGTGTTATAACCTTTTTTATTATTATTATTTTTTCACCCGCATTTTCTGTGTCAGATTAAGTAAGCAACAAAAAATTAATAGGCCATTTTCACGATGAAGTCAGATAACCACAACTACCAAAATCCATTACTTTTTTGTTCTTTTTTCAATTTATTCTCCCCAACATTTGTAAAACAACAGCCCTGATTTGCATGTACACACAGCAAAGTAGAAGATTGTGGTAGTTGTAGTCAAATAATGTCATCATGGAAATTTTCTATTTTTAAAACTTTCCAGTACCAGCTGCAATTGTTAAGGACTCTTTAAGTCTTTGATGTTATCATAATAATATTATTATAATATTATATGAAATTAGATGACTTTAAAGGTACATATGAACCCTGTAAGAAGTTTTTTTTTTTGCTAACTGGCACTCAAGTACAATAAAGGAAACCTTGATAAAGAACAACCATGTCTTTGGTCTTGCATATCCTGTAGTGTTGTTTTATCAATGCATCTAAAACCAGTTAGCTGCAAAACTCCCCCATTAAGGAATATCATTCCATCAACTTTGCACTTTAATAATCTTTCTTGTATTTTACCAACCTAATTCACTTTTTTACACAGAGTAAAACAAAGGAAAGACTCTCATCTCCTTTGATGGTTCATTAAATCCAAGCGAACATTGTGTTCGTACAGGTACATCAACATGTAAGCTGCAATATGATTCACCCATGGATGTAATGCCACGTTATTGTATGCTGCAGAGCAGTCCTTTTCAGTTCTCAAGCTTATCACATGCTCAATGATTTTGTCCTTTGAGTCCTTTTGTCCTTCAAAGTATGACTTTTGCCTTGTAACCATGGAACTCTACACGTTTACCAACACAATGGTCAACTTTTCTTTCCTCTTGCAAATTGAATATGGGGCTATAACGTCAAACCAAAGCCAACTCATTATTCAGTGTGATGGATGTTATAGACTGTAAGCACTGTTCGCAGCAAAAAATTTAAACAGAATCTAAGCCCAGTTGGGCGTGGAAAGAGAATGTCCTCTGCTGTTCCAAAGCTTTTCCCCAAAATGATATGCAGTGGCAAGACCACCACCCAAAGCTCCAGCTATAGCAATGGGTCTCACGCCTGCTGTCGATTTAAAGAGCATGCCCGTCAAGGTTGCAGCACCAATAGAGTTGAATTCATCTTCCTCTCCTCCACGTAACTTTCCAATCAATGTGTCTAGACTGCAGTACATGAGTGCTGTTCATAACAAAGAAAAAAAAATTCAATTCTTTTTAGTTACTATTCAATTATAACTTTTCATTAATATATTTATATTAAATTCTTTGCCTACGTAAACGTTAGCCAGTTTTTTCCTACACATGCTTTGTGATAATAACATACTTTAAGGACCCATTTAATTGCCCCTGGAAACTGATGCCAAAAAATACTTTTTTAGCTAGTCAGGTGGTTTTTCACTCAGTATAACCAGGCTGGCTGTTTTCCTGATCCAAAATAATTACAACTTTTGAAGTTCATGTAACTTTTTACTGAGCATGTACAAGGCTACATTAATTTTTATTGGGAATACACTGACATTTCTACAAAACCCCCAAGGATCATGAATTCATTTTGCAGGAAGTAACAGTGGACAGTGAAACAAGATTTCCATTGGAATTTTCTGATGAATGTTATATAACAGTATATATTTTTGCACTTTCCTGTGGCTTACTTGCCTAACTCATGCTAATTTGGGCATGATTTGAAAGATCTCATTCCCTGCAGAAGTTTCTCATAAAAGTGGTCTATCATGTCAAGCAGTCTGTCACAAGCAGAACAAGAGATATACAGGAGCAACTACAGGCAGTTGATACGTAAATGTATCAAATAAATTTCCCTCATTATATAAGCTGTTACAATATTCCTGCACTTACCAAGAATCCCTAGGCCATTTCCAAAAGATGGACCCCTCCGTGTGCATCCATTAAGTACACTGTAAAATTTGCAATAAACAAATCAAGTTGTTACTTATTCTACCAAACAAGCTCTGAAAATTTACTCTGACTTGTCAAATTTGTTCAAGGCTGTGTTTTAACAGCACCCAGTGACCCCTGGCACCTAACTTTTATGCCCGGGCAACTATAAAAATCTAGTTTTATTACTTTTTTTTTTTTCATAGAAATCATATGCTGGGCACCCTGAATTTCACAGGCTCAGAGCAATGGGCTCCATTCAATTTTTCTTGGAGCACAGCCTGGCCCTAGTTATTCAAAAGATGGATAACACTATCCACTGGGTAAATCTTTGACCAGTGGATAACGCAAGTACTTAGCCACTGCATAGTGATTTATCTGGTGGATAGCGCTATCCAAAGTTTGAACAACCGAGGCTGGTCTTTAAATTATAAAACAAAATTGATACAAGTATGATCAGTCATGAAAAGGATTGAATACATACCTATTTACTCTAAGTTTGAGGGTCTTGCCATCTGGATTCCGTAGGCCCTCATATAAACCCCATGTCCCCCCAACTGCCAAACCTTTAAAAAGAGGATCATCATATCAAGTTGAGTGCCTTTAAACTACTCGGCTGAAAGGTTTCAAACTCTCCAAAACATGAAAGGCATCTGATGAATGTATCTAATCAGGGTACTTAAGAAGTAGAGGGAAAAAGTAAAAAAGTACATGTAGATGGCAATGGCAAGTAGTAACACCTTTTTTGCTCTATTTTTTTTTCTTTTTACTAGTGAGTACATGTAGCAACCAGTGAAATTACAGAACTTTTTGACAACCCTGGAGTCAATTTAATAAAACTTTTTTACAGGTAGCCATTGTTCTAGAGTTTGAAAACAGTACTAAGCTACATTTGTAAAAGTTTTAATAAACTGACTCCTGCTTGTCATAAGAACCAAGTCCAAATTATAATAAATGAACTTTTCCCTAACTCAGCACCTGGTTGACCCTTTCCACTTCTGCAATGTTCAGTATGTTAAGGGAAGATAATTATTAGGTCAATAACTTGAAGATGAAATCGTATGATTCTACCATAAAAATGAATACTCTTTGGTAGAACTTTTGCATAGCACTATTTAGTTCTTAGGATTTTAATAACAGAATTGGATTTATTGAGAGTGAATTATTTTCTTTGGCAGCCATTAGGAGTGAAAGGGTTTAACTGAATTCAACAATGTCCTGACAACATACCACACATATACGAGGTTCCAATCCCTGAAAACATCTGTTCACCCCAACTTCTCTTCTTTTTACTATCAGTGGGAAAAACAAACTCAGCTCCACCCTGTAAAACAAAGTTAAAATCTTGTGCTTTAACTACAATATATAGACTGCCTTGAGGTTAAAAATTCTAAGTATAATGCTGCAAGCAGATGCTGGGTGGTAACACATTAGCTGAGAAACGACGAACTGGTATATATGTACACATTTTGCTGATAACAGACCCTGGCCTTACATTGGGTCAACAAATTTTTTTGTGGAATAAAAAACTACAAGAGAGTCCTTAAATCACAACTTCATTGTGATTTGGATCTTTATTGGCCAGTTTACAGTCATACTGTTTGCGCACATCACGAAATGCATACTAAACACAATTAGAATGAAGAAATACAGTAGTACGATTTTAAATTAAGTTATAATGACACCACTGGCTGTTTCTGCTTAGAATCATCCTGACACAAAAATCGAGATTGCAATACCTGTATAGTGATAATAGTCATGGGAAATACCTACACCTGGGCCCCTAATAAAATCTCTGACTGAAAATGTACAAAAAAAGTGTGATGCACATGCAGAGTTTGTTTTGCTCATAATACCAATAATATTGTTTTCATTCGTTTATTTATTTTTTTACATTCTCATTGCCATCATGGTTGTGGTTGCTAAAGCTCTCTATAATATTATTATTTTACCTGATTAAGATATGATGGATCAATGTTCAGATATGGTGAGAGTGCTGCACCTCTGTTGACTAAAAAGAAACATGAAATGCATGTCACACTTAAGTACAAGGCACCCAAGCTACCAAAAAAGATGGGTGCATTCAAGCCTTGTGATGCATGCATAAAAGCCTTGCAAAACTTTTTTTCCTATACAGTTATCTCCTTCCAATGTTGTGCAAGCTTAAATCAGGGTTGTCACTAAGATTTCTGAGTTGCCGGGTAAATACAACAAGTAGGCGAGGAATCAAACAGCTAGGTACCTCTCCTAGCCCTAAAAGACAATTGGTTCGATACCCTAACCATGAAACAATGGGAAATAATGATATACAATAATGTGTTATTGTTCTCTGTGACCAATGAGGAAACACCTTACGAGCAGCTCCTACATTACTGGGGTCAGCTAGGGATATCTTTTGGTTCTGTTTTTTTTCCATTTTCCAATGAAAGTAGCCAGGGACCACATTCAGAGTAGCTGGGGAAAATCCCCAGCCCCCGGCACTTAATAGCTTGTGAAAACAGCTGTTTCTCCTTGCTCCTCGCCGCTGGGGATGTTTCTTGGGAGGAATGTCTGCGACTCGGTGACAGAAATTCCATACTGATGACGTAAAATCAATGTTTAAATAATAAATCCAGTAGTCATGTGGTTCCAAATGCAAATTTGTTCAATTTTATGTTTCTATCTGCAAACAAGCTCCAGCAAAACTCAAAACCTTCCTCTTGCGAAGAATGCATTCCACAAATATTGATTGTTTTATTATAAATTCATCGCATTTACATTTGGCCTTTGTAGCCTTTTGTCTTTTGTCTGTCATTCGTAAACAATAGCTAAAACAATGTAACTACTCCGTTGTCCAATCAGCGCTTATGACCTGATTCTGGTCAGATTTTACGTCATCAGTATGGAATTTCTGTCGCTGAGTCACGGACGTTCCTCCTCACAAAACGTCCCCAGCAGCGAGGAGTGAGGAGAAAAGGCTGTTTTCGCAGACTAAGCACTTAATGACAGCCCTGTTAAATGTTTTAAATAACTCTCTTTGGTCTGTGACACATGTACAGCTGTTATATACCTTGTTTGGTCTTACAATACATGTATGTTAGGCAATTTCAATTTTTCTTGTAACATGTAATTTCTTTCAATTTTGTAACAACACCAGCTCCACAAGCCAATTCTGACTGGCAATCAAACTGGAGCAAGAATTTTGTGGTGCCCGAGTTAGATTTGTCCACAGCAGGGATGACGCTAAGGAAAAGCAACGCTGGCTTTTTCATTGGTGAAGCCAGCTTTTTTACTCAACTGAACCTTCAAAATTACTCCATGTCTCTGTTTTCCAGAGCCATTTTAGAAAAGGTTAGCTCTTTTTAAGCCGGAGTAATTAGCAAAAGGCCTGCTCTAAGCGACAACCCTACCGGAGTATGATGTAATCAATACAATGTCTCAGGCTTGGTATTCCCATCGTTGTAAATGAGTTTTACAGTACATGTAATTTAGAATTCGCTTGTGAAACAAACAAGCAAACTCAAGTTTAGCGATAAAATGACCTTACTTAACAGACATGCTGCTACTCACATCGTACATTCGCAATATATTTTTCAAAGTTGCTTATGTCATAGTCCAGATCTTAGAGAACATGGGAGCAAGCACCTTACCTGAATACGCCATACTCGGGTCTTGCATTGAATAATCATCTTCCCTATTTCCCAAATTCATTTTGAATGAGAAAAGTATTTAAACAATGATGAGAAATCAATAGAAAAAAGAAAGATTTACAGGAATATATTTCCTCCACGCACCCTCGTGCAGAATGCATCACTGCGCGTGCGTGTAGCATATTACGCAATAAAGAGTGATCATTGCTGGGACCTGGGCACTAACCAGCGAGGAATTGGCGGGGGAGGGGCGGGGGTGATCGGGTTTTTATCCGGCTCGAACATCTCTAGAACTTGGGATCAGGCGGATTTTCGAACGATAAAAAGAGGGGGAAAAGAACGTAAGAGGAACATATCCCAATAAACCTCCTATAGCTCTTCTATGGTCTTGTATGTTTTGTTTTTCCAATGAATGTCAGAAAAATTTGACCATTGTCTTTTCATATAAAATTATGCGTATGTTGCAGTTTATCTCAGGTAATTTTTTGTTTTTCTTTTGTTTTTGGGTGTGGTGATTTATGCTAACGAAGTTGAAACAAACGAAACATTAAAATTACCTGAGATAAAAAATTAACTACAACATGTACATTTAAGCCTGCGTGGCAGGTGAAAAGAGGGGAGGGGGTGGGAGGAGGGAGAAGAGCCTGCTGTACATGTGCAGGCTATGTTTACATATGTGCGGGATAAGACAAAATTTGAAAACAAAAGTTCACTATAGTGTTCAGTCATTTGACCCGCACTGAAAAACAACAACGACAACAACAACAACAAAAGTTAATTTTGACCAATGTTGCTTCTGCACAGTATGCCAACAATTCTTCCAGATTATCCCAGACACTGAGATCTCCCAGATATTGCACTGCCACTGAGTCAGCAAATCTCCTGGATGAAATGGATGGATGGAATCTTGGGCGTTTCTGTTCTGTAGTTTGAAATTAAGCCCATTGTTCCTCAAAGTTCAATATTTCTTTTTGACCATAGTACAGTGACCGCAGCATTTTTGCACATTTTTCATCATTGACAAAACTATTATAACAGAGACAACAAAAAATGAATTGAAGCATTTGTCTACACCTGGGGACATTTTGCAGACTATATTAACATGATTGAATATATATTAACCGGCTTTATGAAAAAGATGCAATGTAATGCGTCAAATATTAAAACAGTCACAAAACAAGTTTGGTTTTACTTTATTTGGGGATTTATGCCGCCAGGATACGTGGGCACCATCACGAATCTTCAGATAGTTTTGAATACCCAAAACATTCCTACTTAAATCAAGCTGCCCATAAAAAAATAGCCTGCGAAGGGGTAGAGAAGGGGAAACCAGAAATACATCTGCTGTTCTCAGGCTAATAAAATAATACTTGCCAAAATTTTCCTACCCAAAAAAATCCTGAAATCGAAAATTTCAAACCCAAATAATCCTTCGATCATCCCTGTCATTTGAAATCCAGAGTACCCACCTGTGTGTGGACACTGGAGGTTTTAACACTAATAACACTTTATTATTGCAATGGAAAGGTATCGGCAACCAGAAAACAAATTTTTTGACTTTTCCCTGAATTTTCAAAGACGGTTTTCAGAACATTCTGTAAAAAATTTCCCTGACGTTGAAAAGTAGTTTTTCCCTCTTAGCCAAGACCATGAAAACCCTGACATACATGTATAATACTCATTACAATATTGGAACCTGATTTCTTTCAACCTTATCATATAGCTATTTCTGCAGACTTGCATGTACAAGTACATGGACATCCACTGATTTCTGTTTCTCTTTAGAACCCCACCTTGATTTAAGTCTTCTTCTCAAATGTGGGTTCAGAAGAGATCATTGTAATCTTTAGCTATGTAATAGAATAAGTTTTGTTGTTGTTATTCTATGCATAATAAGAGCTATAAACAACTAACAGCGTCCTTAGTGTTAATGGTTCATGGCTGGTTGGTATGTGCATGCCCGATAGATCACTTCCGTCTTCATGCATGTGATTCAATGGTGTGTACAGTTTCCTTCATGATGTGTTGTTTCTGCCACAATGGGTGCATTCCATTGGGATCAGGATCAGTGATCTGAGATCACTTAGATCATGTAGATCAAAGGAACGTATGAAGAATGGATTTGTCGGTTCCTTTGATGAGGTCCTGTCCAACGAGCAAAATGGCCTTGAAACAATGGCATAGGACAGCAGAAATAATGACAAACGACACAAAGATGGCTTGAAACTGTGACAGTGACAGAGAAAGGCACAAACACAATAATTGTAAAATACCAACAGCGACGTGGTTTCCTCCTCAATACACGAAACCACGTTTTAAAATTCAGACTAAGGGACATACGTAACACCCCTAAGGGGGCCTTTTTGATGCACCACGACCCAAGTGATCTTAGATCACTGATCCTGATCCTGGTCCCCTCAATGGAACACACCCAAGGTTTCTTTCAGCCACTTTTTCTCCTCTCCCTGTTGCTATTTCACTACTGATATTTTTTCAGTGTATCAGGTTCCTGTTTTTATTTCCTTTTAGTGGTGGCTCATTTCTGGGTTGCACATTTGTGCCAGAACCATGGGAGCGATATTCAATCCAGGGGCTGACTGCCAAAAGTGGAAGCCCCTGCCATACTCGAGACACCCAACCTCTATCTAGGAAATGCAGTCGTTAAATCAAGGTTGAAATCACCAAGCACTAGATCAACATGGTTGCAGTTACACTCACAGGCATTTTTTTGGTCTGTCAGGACGAATACCAGAACCACATCAGTGGATCACATGATGACAGTATTTCTTGACTTGTTACCATGTACTATAAACTTGAGTTTCAAAAGGAAAAATCTTTTTAATCATGTCCGCCTCACCATCAGTTCAATTGGACTTCAGTTGTTCTGTGTGACATTGAATGAATTGTTATCCATAATTTCCCATACTTTTTCTTGCAGAATTGGAACAATTTCTGCCGACACAAACAGGTGGGTCTCATCCAAATCCTCAATCACAAACTTTCTGCCCAAAGTTATTTTCTCATCGAGGTGAAGAAGAAATTGCTTTACTGCAGGATCGCTATAAGGAAAAGATATATCATTATTTTATTAACAAGTAAATTTGTGGTGTCACCAGACTAAGAGAACATTAATACAAAGAACCGAAAGAGCGAGGTATAATAAAATGCTTTTAGCAATAAAAAGGGTAAATGTAAATGGTGCTTACTTAAGAAACAGGGTCAGAAGTGAAAAAAGTAGAGAAAGAACACTCATCAGTTTCCTGTTTAAGACAGCCTGCCATTTTTTTTTTCAGCTTTTTGTGCTGGAAAATATGCTCTGCTGCTGTAGACCAAATTTGTTTTAAATTTATTTCTTGAATCTCTGTGGCACTTGCAACAAAAGGAAGTCTTCCTAAAGTGCACTTTGACAACCACTGCAATGACATCACACTCCATCACATGTAATCCCACAGGGCTACCACCCTCTGTTAGTGGGGCCGTTGTTGATTGAAATCCATTTAAAATCTGCATTTTGGAGAAAATTACAGCCACTGTATTGTTCATCTGTATTTCAAAAGATTGATGCTCGGATTTCAATCCACAACAGCCCCACTAACAGAGGGTGGTCTGCCTGTGACAAGCCACTTTCTTGTTTGACCTTGGTTCAGTTTTCACAGAGCTGCATCTTGACTGACTTTACACACAACAAACGAAACCCACACCACAAATAAACACAGTGTCAATGCTTTTTAACTGGAACATGTCAAAAGATAAGAAAAGAGAAAAATAAAAGGGAAAGGGTCTATTCTCATGATCAAAAGTTCTACCAGGTGGAGAGGTGCATGTGTGTGTGTAGGGGGGTGGCGGGGGAAGGGGGTTGTGGGGCTGAGGAGGTGAGCAGTACTTGCAACCTATCAGCCACTTTTTTCAACGTTTTATAAACCAAAACGCGGGGATAACCTAACATATTAAATTTGGCCAAAGAAGAGACAGAGAAAAGCGTTGTTAGTCAATGTAAAAGAAGAGGTAAACGAGTTAGAAATTACGGAAAGAGCTGGAATCTTAAAATTAAGGAGAGTCTTTATAATAGCAAATTGGTTTCCAGAGTTGTACAAAGAAAAAACTTACCATTCAACCAAAACTCCTTTCGTCACATTTACCATCGTAAAATTCCACGTGCTTACTACGGCAGTTTTACTAACAAACAAATGCAGTAAAAGAGAGAAAATCTACATCCGAAAATTCGAACAGAGCTTGGTAGACAGCTTGGTAACCGCCTGGGAGAACCGAGAAGTGTTCAGGGGAGTGGAACGGGGTAACTCTTGCGTGGGAGGAGCGAGGGACGCGCGGTCCATAATACATCAGAAATAAAAGTCAGAAAAAGACAAGAAAACAAACAAACAAACAAAAGAAAAAATAGGGGAGGGGGCGATGGAATATTTTGCTCAAGGGCTAGATAGCTATTTTTTGATTAACACTACTACATGAGAAATTTCTGCAATTTGATTGGCTTGGAGGAGTGGTATTTCAGCTTAATTTGAAATACCTATATGAGAAAATTACAACCTTTTGCAGGTAGTAGTATAATCAAATAATATCATTATTTGTACGTGATATTTGGCATAAATACCACTTGTGATATTTCAAAATTGTCTCAAATTTCACTCGCCTAACAGCTCATGAAATTACGTATAACAATTTTGAAATATCACCCGTGGTATTATTAATATAACGACTAATCATGCTATTACCTATACAAATTTCTCACTGTCTACATATTATGAAATAACACTATTCATTTTTTTCTTTTTTAAAGCACTGGCCAAGCTATAAACAGTCTGTGTGCAGGAGCCCCTCCTGCAATTTATGCAAATATTTCAGAATATCATGTTAATTGATACCAGGAGAAAAAAAACGTTGTGGACTTTTATTGCTTGATTTTGGGTATTAAAAATAATTTATCTTTATTGGTTAACAATTACAACAAAAATTCCTTGTCAGTTTGATGTCTGAATAGTCTTAATTCATGGCTTATACATACCTTTCACCTACTTAGTTAAGACATCTAAGCTGTTTTTAAAATATGAACAAATTACGAAACAAGAAACTTTTCTTGGCTTTTTCATAGCCATAAAATGCATCTGTTAGCCCTTTTGGTTTTTTTTTTTACAGACCAAAACAACAGATTTCCCTACCTTTAATATACTGGAAGCAGGGCTGATTAAGAGGCGGGAGCCGCGGATTTCCCCTGGTTACTATGAACATGGCCCACGGTTACTTTCACAGGAAAATCAAAGAAAAATAGAACCAAAAGAAATCCCTAGCTTTTAAATTCCCACCTACAGATGACTCCCGATAACTCGAACCCTCGCTAACTCGAACCTCGCGTTAACTCGAACCAAAATCGATTTCCCCTGGATTTCTGTCATACATGTATTGTAATTTTACCCTCGGTAACTCGAACCCTCAATAACTCGAACTCCCGCTAACTCGAACCAATTTTCGTTTCCCTTCAGGTCATTTTCTATATAATTTTACCCTCGATAACTCGAACCATGTTTTGAGCCCTTAAAAAGTCAGGAAAAAAGCCGTCTACTGGCGTCCGAAACGTTGAATTTTGGATTTCCTATTAACGTGTTGTAGGAGTATAGTTTACTAATGGAGGCTGATGTTGATTGCCACAGGCTAACGTGAAGCAGCTTTACTTCTCAAAACAGTAAGACGCATGCCCTCTTTAGGCTATGTAAGTTACGTTACGTTCTGATTTACAATCTAGAAGTATCTTTTAATTTTCACTTGACATTTCTACAATTAAATGTGATTAAAATGTTCATTGTGTAGTAAAAACTGTTTTTTACCTTACTCTCGGCTATTTTCTTCGAGCTCCCGATAACTCGAACTTTTTTCGATTTCCCTTGAAGGTTCGAGTTATTGGGAGTCGACTGTACTTGTTTTATTTACCTGGCAACTTGAAATCTTGGTGACAGCCCTGAACCTGAAGCCTGAAAAAAGAACCTCGCGGGCAGAGGCTCCTTGTATGGGCTATTATAGTGAGTACGTACTTCACTCTAGGGCCTTCCCCATTACCTCTCTCAATAATATTAATCATTACCACCTTTGAAAGGCATCATATGCATCCTGGGCCTATATTCCTTGTTATTATTATTTTTTGTTGTTGTTGTTGATGTCATTTCTGTTTTTATTCTTTGCTCCTTTGGTATCTTTTCTCTCTACTAAACATGGTGTGCTCTCAGGTGATAATTTTTTTTCTCAGCTATGATCCTACTTCCCAAAGTAATAATATGGCCCCCTTCCACTTTTGGCTTAGCTGCAGAATACCCAGCAACTTTAAAGCTATACTACGGCTACGAGGCTATGTAGTCTAGGTTTAGGGTTAGGGTTAGGGTTTATAGGGTCATAGTTAGGGTTAGGGTTAGTTGGATAGCCACGTAGCCACATAGCCTTGTAGCCACTGTTATAGGGGAAGGAATAGCTTCAAAGTGGCCAGGTATTCTGCAGTTACTGCTCATTTTTTTTCCACTTACCCTTTTAGTTTTCCCTATGAGTTTGGTTGAGGGAAGTGGACAGACTAGGACTATTGTGTTCTTGTTAATAATTGTGTCCTTCCTACACAACCACTGTTTCTGCAACAGGGTACAAGCAAGAAACATACTTGGAAGTCTCCCTACATTTTTGCCTATTTAACAGTACAAATCCCTTTGCTGTTAAAAAAGAAAACTTGATCTCCCTTAACCTAATTCTTTTTTTCAAATTTTAAAAACAGTTCATTTGCTTTCAATTGCCTAATACGAGGGGGGAGAGGGGATGTTCACTAGTGACAGACTTTTGCTTCACACTCCTACTGCATGAATGGAAATTCTCATGTTTAGTACACATCATAGTAGAGAGCAGTGTCAAGTGTGGACTTCGCAGCTGCTCAGGCCAGAGTAACGCAATGCTCCTGTCCCCACACATGTTATCAGAGTAGATCGATTCAATTTGCCAAGGTATTATTCCAGTCTTGAATTGCTTGGTGTAAATATATTTTAGCATCTTCAAAGCTTGGGTCAATTCTGATGGCCTCTCTCAAGTCTTCTACTGCATCCTTGTATCTCCCTGCAGATATATTAGGCAATATTTTTCATTTGAATGCGCAACAGACTGTTGTTAAAGGAACAGTATCCCATTACTGTGCATGTACAAAACTCTGATTTTCTGACAGGATGTTACTAATTCAAAAGATGGGAAAAGAGTAAGAGAACCTTGAAAAATCCTTTTGCATCGCGCTTGGCTGAGTTCGATTCTACACTAAAACTTCTCAGAATTACAGATCAATGATAATATTGTTCCCGTTAAGTTTAGATTTGGGAGAAATCAGGATGTTTGGGTATTCCTTTCTTTGCAATTGGCTGGAGGACCAAGAGAATGGAAGCACTTTAATACCAGTTGAAGGCTCATTAATTTTCTCCCGCCCACTTCCATACAAGCTCAGATAATAGTGAAAGGAATATGCAGAAATGGAACAGCAACAATAAAGACTATGTAAGAAAGAAACCATGAAGACTTGGATGTGACCGATGAGATCTTGTGGAATTAAGCTTTGTGAAGCACAATGTTTTGCAACGACTGTGTTAGTAAACTTTTAAATAAACCTCCCTACGGCCAACAAAATCAAGCAAATGGCATGTTTAGGGAAATGAGTGCAATGAGATCACACATGACCTTTGAGGCTAGAATCTGAGCAAATATTATTTGAGTCGGACTTGCCACAAATTGACCTCTGTCACAAGTTTCACAGCAGAAAAGCTGCTTTAAAAGTGAGAGCAATGAGCTTTTCGGGTCGCGAGGTGGCCGAGCTAGCAACAAAACTGCGATAAGTCTTTGTGCCGCGAGATGAATTTTAAATAAGACGAAAGACTTCTTTGAAAGTCTAAAATATTGCTTGACAATGTAAACAACAAGTCTCCATTGGCGGTGCAGTCCCGAAAGAAATCTTGTCGCATTAATATGACAGTTCTATTGTCTTTTTAAGACAAAACAAATGACGCTTGTGTATGTGCATAATCGGGACACTGTCCCTTTGAGCACACAAACTTAGCTCTTGGGGCAGAGCGGGGGAACTTAAGTCACTCTTTGTTGAAAGGTACCTCTGGCCTCACAGAACCCCTACCCCAAGCCAATTATAGACACCATCATAGCCACTGAGAAACTCATCAGAGACTATCTACTGCAGCCTATTCAGTAAATATTCGGTACAAATGAAACAAATAAAAAGTAACTATGGAAAAAAAACATGCTCCACCACAAGACTCAGTCAGAAGGTATATGAAAGAGATTTCTATAGCCATGTTCTATAGCCAAAACAAAGGGAAATAAAACTTAAACCAAGGATAAAATTGAACATCCCATCATAGCTACGTTATACATCTGAGAGTGCTAATATTTTCAAGCTTCCACGAACCTATCTAAGGAATAAATATAAGGTTTTATAGTTACATTTATACATACCCATTCTATAATGAATCTGTCCTCTGTTATAGAAAGGCACTGCAAACTCATTATCCAGAAGTATAGCTTGAGAGAAGTCTGCCACAGCACCATAAAAGTCGACTTGCAAATATTTCAAATGTCCTCTGTCATTCCACGCGCGGGCTATCAAGACTTTTGGTAGATCGTCCTCATTTTTAATCTTTTCAGCAAGTTCAATCAATTTATTCAATTCTTTTATGGCGCCATCATGGCATTTTTTAGCTTGCAAAACCTTCGCTCTTTCGTAAACCTCTGCAAAAACTTGCCTCCGATGTTCCGACATGTTTGAAACCGAGAGAAACTGGGCGCTGAACGCCTGAGATGACTGGGAAAAGACTGGGAACAAGTATTTACCGACCGCCATTTTTTCAAAAATTTGGTTTTGTTGTTATCAAAGTTTAATCAACAGCAAGAGAGTATTTTAACGACAATGTCCTTCAAGGAAGCACTAGACACTGCAAATGAAGTTGTAACGGTTCTTTCTAGCGTAGAAGACGAAGAATCGTTGGACAGGCTTTCAAATGAATTCGACGAAATTCACAAGCAACGCTCCCTTCAGCAAGAAGATGTCAAAGCAACTATACAAGGACTAACCAAGTTACTGGCCGAGAAAGAAGAAGAGGAGAGATTGGCGAAAATCGACGAAAATTCAGGTGGAGTAGAGAGTCTACAGGAGGAAAAGAAAACAACGTTACAGCACATCGAGAAATTGGAGGTAGATGTCAAAGTCTTCGAGAAAAACATCACAGAGAAAGAAGAAGAAATCAACGAGTTAAAGAAAAAAGCGACAGAGGTTGAAAGCAAAAATGAAGAGGTTCTTCCTCAAGCGAAGTACAATTTCAGCCTTTACAGTAACGTAAGCCATATAAGATGGGACTATGAATGTGAGGATGACCTGGTAAAAGGATTTGTTGCAAATTTGAGTGATGTAAAACCGTTTTGTTTGAGAAAAAGCGAGAAGTCCAACTATGACATTGCTAACTATCTGTGGGAACTCATGGAGGACTAAATGAGCTTGGATTGTCAGATGACCAAAGGTTTTGATCTGAAAGTTCTAACATTTGTGAAACTATTCTTGTATACATTGGTTAGCTATGATTCTGTACAGAACACGTAAGCCAAGAGAGAACAAAGCAAGTGATAAAAATACCTCTTTTTGATCTCCTTTACCCAGTTCACCATATTCATGGAGACCGTAATTCCCTCCTCCCCCCCCCCCCCCCCCCCCCTCCTCACACCACCAAAAAAAATGTATAACCATTGACTTCAATTTTTTCTTGGGACAACTGTAATATTCAGGAGATACTGGAAACAATGCAAGGTGGTTATGCTAAACTTTGGGGGCAAACAAGGTGCTTTATGGTCTCAGTGAAAATGGTGAAAAGCTTGTGTGCAGGTCTCCCCCAATTTCTTTGTTGCACTTATCAATCTCGTCCCCAGAGCCTTCTGGGCACCCTAAGCACAAGGACCGGTAGGCTCTGGCGACACTGGATTTGAAGTCCTAGACTTTAGAACTTCCCTTCATTTCTAATTTTCTACGTTTCTAATAGCATTCACTTGCTCTTGCCGAAAGTGTCAATGACTGTAGATTTAGGTGATTCAAAGCTTTTAAAAGAGGATCCTCCAACTTACTTTTGAATCAGAAATGACTGGAAGACCTGAAATCTAGGACTTCAAATCCTGTGTCCCCAGAGCCTCCTGGTCCTCGTGCTCAGGCCCTCAGGAGGCTCTGGGGTCTGCATGCAGACTAAAATCTGACACCTTATGAAATTTATGCAATTTGATTCGCTCAGAGCAGTGGAATTTTAGCTTAATTTGAAATACCTACATGTGAAAGTTACAAAACTTTTGCGGGTAGTAGTTGAAACAAATAATATCATGATTTGTACATGATATTTGGTATAAATACCACTCATGATATTTCAAAACTGTCTCAAATTTCACTCGCCTAACAGCTCATGAAATTACTTAAAACAATTTTGAAATATCACTCGTGGTATTTATGCCAAACGTCACTACAAATCATGCTATTACATGTGAAACTACTGGTTCCAGACTCTAAGTGAATCAGCTGGTGAATGGTTACCCTAAATATTGTAACTACCGTCTATTCATGTTGTTTGATCAGTCGTCCTTACAGTTGTCTTTTTGACAACAGTTTATGCTTTAATCTGTGAATTACACTTGTAAAATTTTTTTAAATTGACCCTTGGTGTGCTCTTTCTGACCATGTGGGTCTGCTGTTTGATCCCATTCATATAAAACAAGGACTTGTACCCAGTTCCCCCACAACATTGAATGAATTATTAACGCATTTGCTACTGAACCCATCGTTCCTTGTACCGCTTGTGACGTCATCAGTTTTAACTGTGTAATACTTGTGCAGGGGGAGAAATCTTTCAAACCATAGCAGAATGAACACAATTTCGTCGAGGAGGCCGGTGAAAAACGCGAAAAACCATGAAAAGTTGACCCGCAAATTCTAATTAAGATCTTGCTCCACTATCCACCTGCAACGGACCTTCCATCCAATCCTATGATCCTAGGAGCTTTCCCACAAACTTTTCTTTTTGTCGATCCTCCTGAGTTTTTCCTTTCAAAGTGTTACTTTTTTACGAATATTCACTTCCAAAGGGTTCTTCGTTTCGTAATAGAGTAAGCTTGAATTTCTAACCTTTTGGGTGACACGACAATTCAGGGGCGTAGCCAGGATTTTTCAAAGGGGGGGTCACAGACAGGGACACCATCCGGGGATCACCGACTATATATGGTTTATACCGCTGCTCTCCCTCGTGTATCAGCGGGCTCAGTCGTATTATCGCGGCATGAAGGCCCGTATTAACTAAAGACAAGAGCCGTTGACGAAAATACTTTACAAAAAAACATTTTAAAAAAGTGGGTTTTTCAACAATGGCTTTTACGGCCAAGATATTGTCATGGCGTTTTCGCCACCTGAATATTGTAGGTTGTTTGCTCAAAAGAAGGCCTACCAAGGGGGGGTCACGGGCACCCCAGGACCCCCCGTAGCTACGCCCCTGCAATTAACATGGCGACCAAGAGAGCTGTCGTGTAGTATAAAAGTCATAAAAAGGTGACTAATTTTGGGGTATTTTTTCCACCTGAATAGTTTTTGTAATAGGAAAAGTACTAGTTTCATGTTAATGATTTCCGCGAGGGATGAATTCATAGGTAACAGATTTTTCTGTTTCTGTCCGCCATGTTGGTGCCCCTCAGAGGGGCACCAATCTGTCGTCTCGATACAAAGCTATATAAATTTAGGTAAAACAGTTTCACCGACCCGACTCTTGACGAAGGTCTTGGTGCATTTACCTTCTTTCATTTCCCTTCTGGACTCTTTATACTGAAGTTATGCGATACCGCCCACGTCCGACTTAATTTGTCATAGTTCAACGGAACCCCGTTGATGCAATCACCGTAGGGCCATAAAATAAAGTCCTAGTCATTTTAATGAGGCAAGTGGTCATACAGGCAAAAGGTTCTTCAAAAAGATGAATCATGTTTTAACGTCTTGGTCACATGATTAAACGCAATCAGGGAGCGCCCTGGGGATCGACGAGGTTGGTAACACTCTAAACGATTTTTTTGATAAATGCCAAGTATGGGTTGATCATCATAAGCTATCATTGTATTTAAGATTGTTGGTAAGGTCATATAAGCGATGCCTTACCTCATGATAATGTCTGTTTCTTTCAAGAGAGAATGAGCTAGATAATTCTCTCTCGTTTCTTTTTGATATTTCGGTTGAAACCGTTGTCAATGTGTTGTTTCCATGTCCTGATCGTCAAAGTACCAAAATTAATTATTTTGTACACTTTATAACATTATACCTCGCTCGATTTGTTACCAGTCAAGTTCTGTTTCTCGTTTTAAATTTCATAAATTGTGACTTTTTAATTTCAAGAGATAGCTTATTCTCCGAGACCTATATAAGAAGAGCTAGAGACTCAGGTAGTTTCCAGTCCGCTGGTATCACTGTCCTGTTTTAGAGAACGGGTGGGAGAATGGTAGAGAGAACGGAGAGCGACAGTGATCAGACTCCTCACGGTCAGTGTTGCCGTTACAAAAGGAGTTTGCCAGCGAAGGAGGCGACTCCAGGCTTGACTGAGCCCCTCCCTTTTCCGTCCCTCTATCATTTTTTGTAATCAACCAGTAAAACTTGCTGTTAGAAGGAGCGAAAGACACATCATTTTCAGCAGGAGTGAACAGAGTATAGTTTCAATTAGCAAGGACTCAATTTTGTAGACCAACTGCAGTGGCTGGCGCTGTACAGTGGTGGCATTTTAGGCAGGGTTCAGCCATTAATATCAAATATAAGATAACGCATGTGTAGGGGTTCCCTGCTAGCAGAGGTCTCTCACGATGAGGCAAAAATGAGAGAAGGGAGAGAGACATCTCTCTCCTTTCTCTCATTTTTGCCTCGTAGTGAGAGACCTCTGCTAGCAGGGAAGTGTAGGGGCGGCTTTAGCAACGGTAAAAACGACACAAAAACCGTAGGTTTAATGAGACAACACTTTTGCGGGCGCAACATACTTTTTGGTACCTTTCGTAACCGTCCCTGCACTACCAAGACCAATTTCCTCATGCGACGTTTCGTTGTAGAGGGCGTAAAAACCCACAATGAATTATTTTTCTTTCTCTTTGTGAACTAGGATTCGGTTCCCGGCCAGGAATTCAACTCTAGGGAAATCACGTGGCCTACTGATCTGAGCAAAACATGAGAATCTGAATATTGATATAAGGGTTTAAAGGAAATCAATCGCATTTGTTTGACTGAGTTCGGTTTTAGATGGATTCGTTTGATTAAGTTTGATTGGTTCGGTATGTAGTCGAATTGCAAACTCGAACTGATTGAAAAGAGTTGTGCAATCTAATAAGTGTTCGACTACCGAAGTAATCAAACTTAATCGAATTGGTTTGAGTTCGATTTGTTCGCCGATATATATATATATTTTTTTTTTTTTTTCGCGTTTTTCAGGCGAACGAAGGAGAGCGCGAAGCGAGCGAGGAGCACCGCCAGACACGACACACGCGCGACGGGGGAATGCACCTTCCCCAGTCGCGCAAGTCTGGAGCTCCTCGCTCGCTTCGCACTTGCCCTCGCTGGCAAGTAAAACGGACTTAATCGGGACTTGATCTATGGATTATGATTCCGATTAAATTCCGGAATGAGTTCGATAACTAAACAATTGATTGACTACGTCGGGTATTAAGAATTGGAAGCTGTAAAAGTTATTTGATTAGCTGAAGGTGTCTGCCAAAGGAAGTGCGGCGATTGCAACAACACGTCTTCGTCGCCTGCCTTGTAAATTAAATCTGTTACTCAAGAGGTGAGTCACTCGTTTATACTGACTCAACAATTTATTGGGCCATGCAACACACGAAAAATATCTTCTTAAATAAAACTGCTGGTTCCAAATATATTAGTTTGATTCTCAAATGGTCTAAGAATTTATTAATCTATGGACATGATAATCTTGCGAAAAATAAATACTCATTGCGAATTGAACGTACCAGCAAACCTAACAGTCAGTTTCAGGATGACCATCGTGTCAACACGTCTAAAGAGGATCAGCAAGCAGATGTGAAGCCTCCGTAGCAGGAGCCGATTGTTAAGGGCCAAGGGCGAAATTACGAGAACTCAAGCGCTGGTAGAAGGGGAGAAAACTACCTTCGTCTTTTCCCCTCGTGCGCTTTATAAGAATGAGTTTAGTTTTGGAGGCAGGCTTAAGGACCAACGTTACAAAATAAAAAGAGGCGGATACCAACAGAGGAACTAATAAGCTATACAAAATATTTTGGCCATCTGTAAGATCTTGCTTCTTTCCCTTGTTCTATAAAAACTAACCGTACCCTGCCACGCCTGCTAGAAGTTAAGCTCATAGCTGACACGGTCGTCCGCTAAGAAAACGTAAAAAACGAATCATTCATTGGTAAAAAGTAACAAAGTTAGCAAACACTGAAAGAGATTTGAAATTTAAACAACTTAACATGAAAAATTTAGGCATGTGACTTGTAGAAAACTGACTCATGAGAGCAATATTATGTAAGGTACGATTCTGGAAACGTTAGAAAGGATAAATTCTTTCGCTCCCAGGTGTTCTTCTTCTTTTTTTCCTTTTCCTTTTTCGCAGGCTAGCTGATCACAGGAAATGCGAATTCGCATAACCTGTGTTTATTTATCATCCGCTCCCCTTTTTAGGAAAAGGAACAAACGTTGAGGAGATAGGCCCCTGCGCAACCTTGGATTTGGAAGATGATCATGAAGGGAAAAACTGCTTGTCATTCGACAACGCACTAATTAAACCATTTCCGCGCCTCGAGTCACATCGTCTAAATCAATGTCGTCCAGACAGAGACTCATACGCTTCCAGTAGTTCTGTATTTCCAAAAGTTCTTGGGCTGTGGTATGGAGAGGATCAATGGCTCCTCCTCTTCTGCCATAGCTAACGTGGCTGTAACTTTTTCTCCGCGACGGTGGGTGTTTCGCGTTTGTCCTGTTTGCGGATCGTGGCTTTTTGGTCCTTCGCGAGCTTGCCGAGCGATGAACGAAAGAACCCTCTCTAGAATGCTCACGCGAAGGCTCGCGAGAATGTCCTCTCGAAGTGTCACTCTCTTGATCCGTGCTGCTGCTCGCGCGTGGAACACTCGAAGCAGGTGAAATACGTTTAGTCACTTGTTGCGCGCTAATTGGACGAGAACCTTTCTTGTACAGTTGGGATGGAGAAGACAGGGTTTGGGAGCGAGAATTCCGTGACGAATAAAGGTGGTGAATACGCTGAGGAACAGAATCTGCGATTGAGCTAGCCAGCGGTGAACCCGCAGTGAGTTTCATATCCACAGGTGGGGTGTATTGGGAGGAATCTTTAGTCACTCCGTCAGAGTTTGAATACGCGCTCTTTACCTCCGTGGCCCCGAGCGAAACAGTATTCTCAGCTTCTACATTATCTTGGCTGGCGTCAGAGGGCCGCTTAAGTTTTGAAACCTTTTTCCGTGTGTAAGTTCCCGATGGAGTGTCTATGCTCCCATTTCTGTCCAGATGTGAATCGGCAGCACTTCCAGAAACTTCAGCTCCTTCCTTCCTGGCATTTTCTACAACACCGTCTTTTCTTTCCTCGTCCTTGAACTCTACAGCTTTCCAAATACCGTTCGTCAATTTTGGAGAACGAGGCGCAGAAATATTATCCGCATATTGACTGTGGACACTATCATTAGATTGTTGTATTGACAAAGCACTGAGGCGGTTCTTTTGTGCCTCCGCTACAGGCGATGGCACATCGGTTTCACTCAAAATCCTACTTATTCTATTCTTGTGAGCATTGTTGCCAGAACTAGGGGTTCCGACCAGAGAAATGGTCTGTCTTCCACAACAAACTGCGTCTAATATAGCAGCCTTAAGTTTCCTGTTCAAAATCGCGTAAATTAGCACGTTGTAAATCACGCACGACTTAGCAACAAGAACAGTGATGTGTGACACCAAAGGCGCTATGTGCCCGTTGGCGGCTTTGATGAAGGAGACAACAACATAAGGAACCCAAACAATCATTGAGAAAAATATAACGACAATAATCATTTTAGCAGTCTGTATGTGGGTCCTCTTAAGAAGTGGGTGTCGTTTCCTGACGGATGTCTGCGTCCCAAGTGATCGTCCAATAGTTCGCTGCGTGCTTCGACGAACGGCGAAAAAAATCCTTGCGTAGCAATAAATCATTATCGTAAGCGGTATCAGGAAAAGAAAGAAGGGAGCGATTACTGAATATGCTATCGAAGACGTTCTTTGATCGCCGTAGTTAATGTAGCAACCGCTGTAAAAGATCGCCTCTTCCACGAAATTGTTCCAACCAACACAGGGTGGAAAGGTAAACAAAATTGTATACAAGTAGATTATCGCTAGTATTCCTATAGCTTTTCTCCGTGTAATTATTTGAACAGCCCTGGTTTGACTTGGCCTTGTTATGAAGAAAAACCGATCCACAGAAATCGCAGCAAGCGTTGATACAGTACAACATATGAAAAAGTAATGGAAAAATCCATAAGAGATGCAGCCGCCTCGACCAAACAACCACTTCCCATGCAACGTGGACGCGATGGAAAACGCATTGTCCAACAGCGACAGCATCAAATCACAAACTGCTAGGTTTAGAATAAACAGATTAGCAGCCGTTCTGAGCTTTGGGTATTTCCAGAATACGAAAATGACAAGAGAATTCGCGATAACGCCGCAAACTCCAATTACACAAAGGTAAATAACAGATCCTAATCTCGCGCTTTCGTGGTCGTCGTCTTGCGAAGAACCGTTAGAGAGAAGTACGCCATTTGTACTCATAGTTTTCTAACGGTGTGTGAGTTTGATTCTTTACTCTTTCAACATCTTGATGGGTTCTCATTTAGGAACTCAACTCCAGGAAATCACATGAAAGTTCTTTGCTCCCAGCTAAATAAATCCGTTTCGCATTTCACATACGGCATGAATGTTCTGTAGCGAATAAATAGACCCAGTATCCATCCAGATTAATGACCGCTCTGTTGACCAATAGCATTAGAATGTTTAAACAGTTCTTTTGAGGCAATTACCATAAGAGAACACTCTTGTAATTTACTAGTAAACTTTAAGCTTTGTAAATTTGGAACGCGGTTTATAGTTCTAATATTCGTTGACCTGGGGCAAACTTCGTCACCGTGGTAATGCCATCAGCTTTTTGATCCCACTAATTGGACGCAATTCCGTTAATCACTTCGATGTTCTGAGTTCAAGAGCCCTGTCGTATAAACATACTTAAAATAAATTTCACCTCTTGCTAGCCTTATATTGTGTTTATGCAAATAACGTTTCTGTCAAAAACAATACTGCGGATGCTGGTGAAACAATTGACCGCAGGTCACCCAATCATATACCTCAAGTGAGTTTTTTCACAAATTCTGGATTCTATGACAGTCAGTTTCATGGTGATGTAAGACCGCTCATATCAGTAACGCGCTGAAATTTTTGCAATAGGGCACTTTTACCCGTCAAGTTTATAAAGTCGAGCCTCTCGTTAGACTACGAGCAGTCTCTCTTTTTTCTTAGACCGTCGAGCGAAACCGAGCGAAACTCGCAAGACACGTAAATGGGCGTGCTCTTCCGGTACTTTTAATCTGAAGAAAGAGAGAGGGTGCTCGCAGTTAGCCTGCGAAAACATGCGCTTCTCCACGCTCTTCGCCGCTAGGGACGTTTCGCGAGGAGAAACGGATGTTCTCGCAGGCTAGCTCGCAGTCTAGGCTCCCGTAAGCGACCACCCAAAATGCGCATAACTTTGTGGGGGATGATACTCGGGCTGTGCACAAGATCAATTACGGAAGTGGTAGCTAGTCTACGAGAATTCGAACCGGCCATACGGTGGACAGTTCTCTTCCAAATTATTAGGTACCGACACATCTACTTTTTGGAATTCAATTAATATCATGCAGTTTTTAAGCTACGATATGGTTGGCTCAATTTTCTCAAAGTTCTTCGTACAAGGAGTAAGTTGTGTTAAGAGGCTGTGTAGAGCTGGGGGCACACTCACTTATTTGTCTTAAATTTACGGTATGCCGCAAATAAAACAACAAAAGAAACATCATTTTGACCTCAACGAAGGTCGAAGGAAAGAAGTGTTCAACTTATATGAACAGCATATTTATATTTTCCTTAGGTAAAACTGACTAAAGAAGTCAGAGTTAATTGTCATGCAACCTTGCAAGACACATGATGACCCGCAAGCCATGAGCCTGCGAATAATGAAAACGGTCATTTCGATACACAGTCGTTTCCATCCAGTATGTGCAACTCGTTTCGATACGACCTCAAGCACTGAAAATAACACGTACAGAAAATTGAATGGCCGGTGAAAACTCTCATCGGAATGGTCCATAAAAGGTGACCGCGGCCGCTCGATGGGTGGACATGGCCACCTTTTAAATAGTAGACTGCAAATCAGTCCGTGTTTTTTTGTGTGAATACGCGCGAGCAGTCAAACAAGTTAAAGGGCAACTCTCGCGTAGGACAACATTTTTCAGGAAAACCTTGCAAATGTTTTCCTCATTGTAATACCATCAAGAAATATATCTTCAGCGATCTATTTGGCTCAGAAATCGAGATTCAAAGTGTTAAATTTGCCGCTTACTCGACGAGCGACTAAATACAGGAATGGCTCCGACCTGTAATTGGAGGATAAAAATAGTTATTAATTAATAAGTTAAAGCTTAACTTTCAGCCACGCGTAACACTAGACAACGATATCATTAAACGTCGTTGTGATGTGTGACTTCTGTTTCGTCTTACGCAGTGAAAGAAGCAAGAAGTCGATGTATGAAACTTGAAATTTCACTTACATCGGTAGAACCTTTTTCTAGTGTTAAACAGTACCAACAGTGATGGGAAATTGTCACAGCGTTGGCGAACAGCGTTCAGTTCGGACTCAAACACTCGGAGCTATTCCTGTATTTAAACCGCTGACTGGTCAATGTACAGGAATGGCTCCGATCTGCATAAAGAGAGACTTGTCACATGGTGTGTGATAGGGGAGGGGGGATGGGGGTGGGGTCTGGGCGTTGAGTTCATATCTCCAAACGCCCAAATGCGCTTTACAGTGTCAAATATATTATAATCTATACACTAAAACATGTAAAAAGGGGTTGTTTTTAAATGATCTGTTTTGAAGTTTTTGTACCTGGTTGTTTTTCATCTGACAAAACTTGAACGAATTAATTTATCGAGACTAAAAATAACGTGCTTGCGTCCGTGACATGTAAAGCCTAAATTTAAAAATTCTCACACGTAGCTTAGTGGACATTATCGATTGATTGATAAAGTCAACCTAAGCAGTGAGGTGCCCGCCTCAGTGCATAGGATAGGGATGGGGGGTGAGGAGAATGAAAGAATTTTCTAGGGGGGTTCGACACTTGAACATGCTTTTTTAGTCTTGTATGCATTAGGTTCTGCCTTTACCGGTGGGCAAAGTCTATACCCGGTTTCAGACCAAAACGGCTCAATAACCCACTCGGACTTTTTTTCCCGGTTTATGATAAATCGCTTTATTTTCTTTACTCTGATGAAAGCCTGTAGGACCTATAATTGAACTAGTTTGGTCCCTAGGGGTTAATTAAGTAAGAAAGGTCACATGACTCAACTAATACACAAATAATTTATATGACAAACAGTAGACTCAGTGCAAAACTGGCCACTAGTTGATGAATATTATTTTGCTCATGGTTAAATTTGCTTTAATAACTTCATTCTTAAATTCCAAAAGTTACACAAACGATTTATCTCATGCGAGGCTAGTGAGACTGATTTTAATGTATAACACAGACTATTCGATTTAATAGGTTTTCTGCATTGTTCGATTAAACATCTCAGTTGTTGATTCTTTTCACTCATACGACTGAAGCAATTTTGTTTTACGAACCGACCACCTCCCCCCCCACCCCCCACCACACACCATCATGTGACAAGTCTCTCTTTATGCAGATCGGAGCCATTCCTGTACATTGACCCGTCAGCGGTTTAAATACAGGAATAGCTCCGAGTGTGAGTCCGAACTGAACGCTGTTCGCCAACGCTGTGACATTTTCCCATCACTGTTGGTACTGTTTGACACTAGAAAAAGGTTCTGCCGATGTAAGTGAAATTTTAAGGTTCCTACATCGACTTCTTGCTTCTTTCACTGCGTAAGACGAAACAGAAGTCGCACATCACAACGACGTTAGTGATATCGTTGTCCAGTGTGACGCGTGGCTGAAAGTTAAGCTTTAACTTATTAAATAATAAGTATTTTTATCCTCCAATTACAGGTCGGAGCCATTCCTGTATTTAGTCGCTCGTGCTTACTCGAACTTCCGCCATTAACGCTTCGATTTTGCCTATCACGTGACGTGACGTCACAGGTGTGGAACAACAGATGATCTCGAATATGGCTGACTGTAGTTCTTCAAGTGATAGCGCTACCTCTTTGTCCGATTATTCGGTTCTAGAAAAACTTTTAGAATGCGAAGTATAGGGCAGCCCTTCACGGAAATTCAACCCCGGCGTTTTGAGCCGCCTGGAAGATCGTCCGAAGCTGATGAAGTTCGTGCGTCGCCAGAAAACATCGAGCTTACCACTCGCCCGCTGCGATCTCGATAGTGAAGAATGGTGAGTGCCTAGACGGTTTTGAACAATTCTTGTGTACAGTGCGATCCGTAAATCGCTTGATTTCATCAATGCTATGAATGCTTCAAATTGTAAAAGGAAAAGGACTAATTAAACACGCATTTTTTTTGTATACTGAGCGTTTATAATTTTAGATCATTGTTTTCATATGCACAAGTAGTCGAAAGCGTAACTTCCCCTTCTAACGACTACTGGAAATGATAATCTGGGCAAGTTGTCTCAGTGTAGTTTTTTTTTAAATTTCTGCTTTAATCCTGGTTTTGCAAAAAGCAGTGATTTATATCGGAAGCAATAACTACGCTCTCGTAATTCGTTGACTGCAACGCAAATAAATTTCCACATCTTTGCCCCTTGACAGCCGCTCATGCTCGACTCGTGGAGTGCTTGCACTTTAAAATTTGTCTCTTTTGTTGTTATACAGATTGTTATACATAATAACTGAAAGGCGCTGTACAATTGTTTTCCTACAAGTCGTTCACTTACTTTTACTGTGTCTTGCTCTGTCAATGAATTTGGTTCAGAAATTATTATTCTAGCTTCTGTGTATCCTGATGTTATTAATAAGACAATTTAAAGTTGGGATGAGATACACCTCCATACCCATGTGAACTAACTGCTTGCATAAAACGTTTCTGCTCCCCAGTATATGATTTTCGAGGTTGGGACATGTCGTATTCACTTACGTTTTTGTCTGGAGCACAACAATGGTTATGTTAACTACAATAATATTGCATTTGATGAGATATAACTGCAGGAACTTCTGTTATAATACACCCAGTATTGAAAACGTCTACATATTTGAAACTATTTTGTGGTTATGGGCAGGAGATAGTATGATGAAGCCATAAACGTTAAAGAGTGAATAAGCTCAAAATTGAAATAATATTCTCTGTCTTGACTTATGGCGGGTTGATAATTTTCTGGGTGCAGAATGAAAAGGTCAATATTCAACACTTGTTCTGTTGCCCTCCATGAACCGACGTTCAATATTTATGACTAAAGAAAATAACTACTATTGGATGGGAGGAAAATATCTGCTTCCAAGAGGTGGCTGTTGTAAAACGTAAATATTTGGAGGCAGTTGAAGTTAAAAATATGGAGGAGCCTCCTAGAGGTGCATAGTGGAACACCCAGGATTCCAGGCAGTTTGTCTGAATTACTGGGTGTTACGAGCTGCATGGCAATACAAGCAGCAGCATGGTGCCTCGGCATATGAAGAATCAGATCATAAAAAAAGCAGGCACATTGCCTACAGGCAATTGGTAAGGTGATACTGGGGCTCCCTTGGCAGGGACACAGGAGTTACATTACCGTCCTTGATTCCTGTGCAGTTAAGTGCATACGACCTCATTTCCAGGAGCCTGAAAGGTTGGAGGATGAGATGGAGTTCACAGGATTCCATTTTGCAGGGCCGAGTTGTTCAAAGCTGGGTTAAGATAACCCAGGGTTAGTGCGAGATTTGAATTAAGATTTGAAAGCTTAAAAAGCAATTCAGTTTTAATTTTTTTTGTCCACAAGTTGATGATTGGAAGCTCTAAAAATAAGAGAGAAAATTATCCGAGAAAATGCTTTTGAACACAAGAAAAAGAAACCAGGGTTAAATTTAACTCCGGGTTAAGCGCTAACCGGCCTTCGAACAACTGGGCCTAGATGAATAAATATACCATGTATTGCAAATAACCCTACTGTATATAAAAGATGATGCAATTTTCTCACTCACCACTGGAAGACTGGGCTAGAGCAACTTTGTTGCCATTAAAATGATTGCTACCCAGCAAACAATGTCAACAATAATTGTTGGAACTAAAAAATCTATAAGCCTACATGGTCTTTTAAAGTCCAATGGTGTCAGTGTGTGGGAAATACATAATTCTTCTCGACTATTTGCTCACAGCTTCTGAATAATAATGGGGGTAATAATGGCGGATTAGTGTTTGACTAATAACATGTCACCCTTTTTTTTCCAGCAGGTGTGATTGTTAACTGGGAAATAATGTACAAGCTGAAACTTTATATCTTAATAATAAAATGGTATTTTATTGTTCATTGCTGTATATCTTTAGGTTATAATGGGAAATCCTCATTTTTAAATTAGAATTCACAAATGGATTGTTTCCATCTTTCATATTTTAATTGATAAGGCAATAATAATAAAGAAAACCGGTCACAGTTTAAGTGGACCATAGAGTGCATGATCATCTAAGTCACTAATTGGAGTAGTGACCTAGCTTGGCCTAAACTACAAAGAATCAAAACATTGCAGGGCATTGTAGTCCTTCTCTAGTTGACAAGGCTGGAAAGATTTTATCTGCTAACGAAAGAACCCATTGCCTCATCTCTGTTGGGCCTCTCTTTGGATGCAGCAAGTAGTGTAGGGGTATTCAGTTGCAGGTTCAACATGTAGTTTTTCAAAGCCCTTGAATTTTCTTGATAGCCAGCAAAGACTTTCAGTTATGGTGCTTGAGCCATAACCTTCAATAAAAAGGTTCATACTGCAGGAACCTTGCCTAGTTCTTTCTCCTTTTTCACTCCCGTTATGGATCGCATTTTTCTCCTTGGAATTTTCCAAAAGTACTGCGTCTGGGATTTAAAAACGGGTTAATAATTTCTTTTTTCCTTTCTTGTGAGAAGTCCCAAAGGAAGTATTGCAAAAGAAGCGTGACACGCGTGGCTATCAAGGCAGTTTCATAGTGTTCGCGGGTAGGACGGGTACAAAGTACCACTAAAGATAATGAAGCAATCCTATTTTAATCAACTTTTTTTTAACTGTTTTCATTTCTTTCCATCCTTAAAAGGCCCATTACATGTAATTTTAGAGTGTGTGCAGGTTTTGCAATGGAATGACGTTACAATCACGGGAGTACATCTCGAATAACTACATTCAAAATGATGATCATAAAATCGCAATTTTCGGCGAGAAGTGAGTTTTATTTCGCGTGTTTAGAAGCACAAGTAAATGGATGGAACCTGCAGATTTCAGACAAGAGAACAACACACTTAAGTGAAAACACAAAAGACGGTATAGAATCAGGCCGGTACGGCGGTCTGTGACGGAGTTCTCTTCAAAGATGCGAGTATTTCCCGGGAAAAAATTGAGTCGTTTTCGAGGAATGAAGGGCATCAACACCCATCAGGTAACATTAATGGTTGTATCAGAATTTTACATCTGCTATAGGAAAGATGTTCTTTGTATTATACGTAGCAGATTAGGAGCTTAGCTGTTTACAATTATTGACCTCGGGTCGATAAATGTCTCACGCGACTTCAAAAATACCCTAACAAAAAAAATACAGAAAAAAAATCTAAATCACCCGCATCTGATGCCCGTGTAAATTTAAAAATTGGAACCATCATCGACATGCTTTTCCTGAACGTTAATGTGACAGTAGAGGCTCTATTTCTCCTTTATTTGCAAGAGAAATTTGGTGCGTTTTTCTCTTATAATCTTCACTTGGCAATCCGTGTTCCACACGTGTGACGTAAAATCACGTGACTAACCTGAAATCCGAATGTTTTCAAAATGGCGGCAAAAATCGAGTTTTCGAAAAATTATAAAAAAATAAGTTTCGCAGATATATCCGAAATTTCACCAAAGAGAGACGTTACATGCCATTAGGAAACCACAGAGAACTTAAAAAACAGGGGTAATTTTCCCGAGAGTTGCCCTTTAAGGTCCGGAGCGATCTGGAGCGAGGCTGGGGAGACGATAAAATTCAGTTACGGGCGACGGGCTCGCGACGGGCCAGGGGCACCCAACGGCAATTTTCGGGAAAATATCTGTTCGGAAGACGATTTGATCATGAGAACTAGAATTTTCGGAACATTTGTTGTAAAATTTCTTGCTTGCCTGCCTCTCCTGGGATTTTCGAACGTCTACAAAATGGTATAATTTCCCATTTTAAACGGATACTTACCCTAAAAAAGGCCACCTAGAATTTTCGGGAGACTTTTCCTGGCTGAAATTTTCGTAAAGGTAAGTTTTGATCCCTATAATTTTCGGATCACTAGACTTTCAGCTAGGAAATCCGAACAGATGAAAAGTTTTTAGGGGATAAAAATATGCCTATATCTACCGTTTAAATACTAAAATACGTTCAACAATGCTATGTTAAGTGGTTTTGAACTACAGTAAACACCCGCATATAAGAACACACGATTTCGGAGGTCAGGCTGATTGAGTTCTTATTTATCGGGTGCTTAATGACAAATCAGCCTCAAAATGTTCTTAAATTTTTATTTAGAAATACTATCCAAAACATGTTGCTAGAGGTATATTTAGCATATTTTAGGAAAATAAAATAAATAATTATTCTGTAATTTGATTATATTAACAAATGAAGTTATCTGACAGCAAAAATAAACTTACATGTTTTGTAATTATGACACTTTTTCCATTTTACAAGAACATGTTACAATTTTCAGGCTGATCTTGTTCTTATAAAAATGGGGCTTTATTGGCCAAATTTCAGCCTGGTGTTCTTAATCCATTTGTTCTTATATGCGGGTGTTTACTGTATATCCTCGTTGGGTGCCCCTGACGGGCGTGTAACGCTCTTCGTGCGTGTGACACTCCAAAGCTACGCCAAACATAGCCTCCCTAGCCTGTTTCAGGCGTTCAGATAGTAGAGCGCGGGAGAAAAATTCAGGAAGAAATTAAGAAAACGTCCCCCCCTCTCCTCCGTTTTCCCGGTGTACAACTTAACTCGCTCCCCACTTACCGCTGCGCTGTACTATCTGAACGCCTGGTACAGGCTATAGCCTCCCACGCAAACGTTCTTAGGGGTTCGTCACGCGTTCCTGCCCACGAACGTCTGCTGAACTGAAAGACAAATTCCTTTCCCATCGTTGGCAAATATCAGCTGGAGATCACACGCAGATTATCGGAGATCCAATCGGCGCTGTTGAAGTCAAAGTATTGACAAGCCAAACACATACATACAAGCTCTGTAGAGTGTGATACATGGGGCAGGAACGCGTGACGAACCCCTAAGAACGTCTGCGTGGGAGGCTACGCTAAACAGGTTTTGAGAAAAAGCCTACTCTTTTGCAGTTTAGCTTAATAGAGGTTTCGTTTGCAATTCTTTTCTACAAATGTTTCGGGGCTTTGATCATCGGCTGCTTTAAGATTAATTAACACTGGGGTAGCCGCTTAATGGAGGTTCAACTGGATAACAATGATCTCCTGCGCATGCAAGGGTAGGTTGAAGTCGCTGAGAGAGCAGTGAAACCTGTATTAAGCGGACACCATCTATTAATTAAGCGGACAGTAGCCGAAGTCCCAAAATTTGTTTCCTTTATTTACTTTAAATGAAACCTTAAACATCGGAAATGTGAAAGATTGCCTCGAATTGCCACCCCCCGGGGGGGGGATACTCCCTTATAAGCGACAGGAGCCGATAAGGGCTTATTGGGGACGTGCGGCCAACCAGGGTATGTTTTTCGGGATTTTTGTCTTAAAAAGGGTATCGAATTTAACATTTTTTTGTCTTAAACAGGGTATCGATTTATCAATTTTTGTCTTAAACGGGATATCTTTTCTGTTGGACGATAAACAGCAAAATTTTTACAAGCTCTAATGTTAATTAAATGTCTTAAACAGGGTATCAAAAATCGGAATTCTGTCTTAAACAGGGTAGGAAAATCAGCGATATTTGTCTTAAACAGGGTCAGGTTATGAGGGGCCGCGCCGCACCTCCCCACCCGGGGATATGTCGAGTACCCCCCCCCCCGGGATTGCCACCCACAAATTTTCCGATTTTTACATTTAAAAACTTGGCTTGACGAACTTATTTAAGTAGTCTCACCGTACTGTATTGTTTTCTATTTCGTTTTGTTTGTATAAAGCTTTTTTCACTCATCTGATTTCTTCAAATTTGAGTTGCAATCTATGTTTATGGTACTATGATCAATTGGTTCACCTTGATAAAGAAATTAATGCAAACCTATATCGTCGCAGTCTATGGGAGTATTCTAAAGGTTTCCACTGTTCATTTGAATAGCATTTGACATCTCATATGACGTTAACTATCAAAACCTGTATTCAGGGGCACCCAATGGATCTGTTCCTCGAAATATCTGTTCTTCGGGCACATTTTTTCTGGGTGGGAGATGTGGAAGAAATAATAGTCCTTGGAAAGAAAGTGTTGCTGGGGAAAAGATAATTCAGGGTGTCAGAGGGGATTTGAAGTAATAGCTGCTATGGGTTACTTGTGTGGGTTACTTACCACTCAAGATTTGAATTGTGCCCTATGAAACTTCCCACTAAGTCAGGTTGTAGGTTGTAGGTGCACCTTGCTGGCTGGGAACTCCCCATCAGTCTTCCTGGGAGTGAGGAACAGATAAATGTTTTCCAGAAATCTCCCAAAATGCTTAAACTAGTCTCAGAAAACTTTATTCATCTCCATACGCGTCCTTAGAGTATATGCACGCGAACCAACGCTGTCGTGAATGAGACAGCTAAGGAAGTTCGAGGGACTTGACCAACCTCGTCCCCAGGGCTTTTCCCTTAAAAAATGGGTGGGGCGGGGAAAGCCCTGGGGACGAGGTTGGGACTTGACACTTCAGGATCCCACAGCAAAGACTACTTTAAAAAGTTATTTTAGACCACTAGAACGCTTGCACAGTACAAGAAGCTGTCCCACTTAAACTTAACCCACAATAAAAAGACATGCGTAATTATTCAGAACACGTTTAATGCAAGAAAAGATGGCCTTTTTGCGTCAGTTGCACGTGAGACCTTCGGGACTCGCGTGGAATCGCTATCCAAAGATTTCGGAGGCATAATCTTTGAATCTTTGCCACTGTGGCAGTTCGTAGCCGCTTCGCACCGACGCCTGCACAAGCTGGATGTATAAAAAATAAAAAGTTGTTTTGGGGGTGGTGAGAGGCAGGGGGATTTAGAAAATTGTGTGTACACGCCCCTGAAAGCCCATCAAATTTGATCGGCTCCTGTTATAGTTTAATCGGCTCCTGTTTAATCCCGAAACTGACATTAACTCGCAATTGAACTGACTCCATGTTTTTGCGGGGCTTGGAAACCGGGATCACCCATATAAACCATGGTCACGTGTTTGCGTGTGGACAGCATGATTATCGGGCAACCTCGTCCCCAGGGTCTTCTCGTTTTCCAATATGGCGGCGTTACTTCCCGAGTCCTGACGCCGCCATATTGGAAAACGAGAAGACACTGGGGCGAGGTCAGATTATCAAGTAAGTGACAGGTAAGTATTAATTATAAGTCAAGTCAAATTTGCCATAGTAGTTCTTGTTACAAGCTAGCCTGTGAGCAAGAGAAGCGACAAGTCACGCCAGAGCAGCACGCAAAAGGAGGCACAAATACGAGTTCTCAGAAGTATTAATTTTCCTAGTTCATGTTACTAACGGAAGTTGTTGTCTCACATTAACAATTTTTCTTTTCAAAAGATTGATCTAAAAGAGGGGAAAAAAGAAAGGAAATATATAAAAAAAAATGATAGCGATTGCTGGAAAAAAAAAGGAAAACATTACCAGGAGTGGGGTTCGAACCCACGCGGACAATACGTCCATTGGATCTTAAGTCCAACGCCTTAACCACTCGGCCATCCTGGTGTCACGTGGGATACTCTGTCAAAAATTTGTATTTCAACAAAGATCGCAGAATTCAGAGTGCCTAACACTGCGAGTGGTGCTTGTCTGTACACGTATTTTTAAAGCAAAAGGAAATTTAGTATTATTTATGAACACAATCTGAGCTATAAATAGAAAAGTGAGGTGCAACTTCCTGTAAAATGCATATTCTAATAAATGGTAGCCTGAGCTGCGTGATAGCATCTATTTTCGATCTCCTAACAAATATCAATATATATTAAAGCGGCCGAGTAATGAGAATTATAATAAATTACAGTCGAACCTCTTGGTATGGACACCTCTCTAATAAAGACACCTCTATGTTACGGACAGTTTCCAGTGTCCCGACAAAATTCGCATACATTTTCTTTAAAAAAACCTCCATTATACGGACTCTCTCTAATACAGACAAAGGACACTAGATCTCGGCCCCAGAGTTTTATTTAGTAGTTTTTTAGTTAAAACAGTGATTTGTCTACGACTGTACCTACGTAGCTGCATATGTACACAAGTGTTGTATGCTACGTTTGTACTGTGAATTATTAAACCTAAATGCAGTTTTAAGCCTGGATTTAGCTAGCCTGCAAACCGCAGACGTATTTCAGGTCGTCGCTTCTCAATATATACGTCTGTGGTTTAGCTACTGAATACTTAAAACTGTAAGTGGAGTCATAAAAGTGACATCATCGAAGTGACCCCTTTTATACGGACACATCTCTAATACGGACACTTTGCTCTGTCCCTTCGGTGTCCGTATTAGAGAGTTTCGACTGTATGCTCTGATCTTTATCAAATTCTCCCAACTAATTCAGAAAAAGTACAGTTGGCTCTACAACGGAAACAGGGGCACCCAGTGACGCTTTCCTCCCTAAATACTTTGAAAACACTTTTTAGGCTAGCCAGAGTACTTTTAGATATCTAGAAATGCATCCAAAGCGGCGCTATAAAATTTTAGTACCTTATCCTACTCCTTTTCGATATTACAAGGGGTGGGTTACTCCTTTTCGATATTACAAGCTGGGTGGTGAAATGTGCAAAAGTTAACTTCAGAAAATCGTATAGGAAATTTTATACATTTGTATTTAATAAGCTTCGAAATTTGTACACAAATAAAACGGTCGTCTAGTTGCCTCCTCGGACATATGTAGTTTACAGCAAACAAGAAAGTGGCCGTCATTTGTGGAGATGTGGCGGCCGCTTTGTAGCCTGCGAGAAAGCTCTCCAGGGGCTCCAGGGGCAACCTCGTCCCCAGGTTGCTCCGGGGGCGCTCAGCTTGCTTGCAGGTAGACTTGCCTTCAAGTCGAGCTCAAAATTTTCCTTGACGAGCGCAAAGCGCGGACTAGAAATTTTTAAAGTCACTACGAGAAGGGAAGGACTTTGAGGAAGTCTATTGTAGCTCGCAGGCTAAGTTAGCGGTTGTAATGACATCTCCTGCTGCCACAGGCAGCCCAGTCGTAGTCTGTGTCAACAGCATGGCCAAAATCGACAAAATTGGCCATTTCCGAGTTCCAAAAAATCTCACTTTCAAAGCGAGGCTAAGTGCGAAGCCATTGATATGAAAATGATTTTTAATTATGATGCAAATAAAACTCATTTTCACAACAAAGGTTTCGCACTTAGACTCGTTTTGAAAGTGAGATTTTTTGGAACTCGGAAATGGCCTATCGGATCGATCGGAGCTAGACTAAAATCAGCATCGACGATATACGACTGGAAAGGAATTTAAAAATAATTAAATATATCTTTACCATTATCGCTATGTGCATTGACTTGTCCTGATTTATTTTCCCTAAGAAATTTCTTTATTTCTTACAGAAACGAACTGTTCTGACACAGTGTGCTGCAAATTACGGGGACCCTAACAAACCCCTTTTCCAAAAACTCGGCATTTTTGAAATTTATAGTTTGCTTTCATTTCAAGTCGGATCCTTCATATACTTGTACCACAAGGAAATGTAACCTCTCTCTTTTCAAAACTTTATTTCAAACTGGAAGTACAGATCCATAATTATTCTACTAGATATGCCGAGTCATACAATACTCATGTCTGCAGAACAAACATGAAAAGAAAATGGAAAGTATTTTATAAACTGGGCCCTAGAACTCCAACGGCTTTGTGATTTTAGTCAACTCCTAGCCTTTTACATTTTTAAAGGGAAGACTGGTGGTGTCTCCGTGTGGGAGAAATGAATACGTGACGAACGAATCCCAAAGGACGTCTGCGGGGAGGCTAACTCTTTTGTACATTTTCTCATCTTGCGAGAGTTGTCCAATACACACGAACTGAGTCGGGTAGTATAACGTTCAAGTCGACCAGTCTACCGGAAGTTAGGTCGTGGATTTAAAGCTAGAGAATAGGGTGGTGACGACCCGACTTTCTGGTCGTCCGGTGGTGAGGGACTTAAAGAATTTTCACGATTTGTAGCTTAGTTCGTTTGTGAGAGGGGGTGGAAAGATGGTGACGGATCGTGACAACCTGTCAAGGGAAATTGTCGACCCGACTGAGTGGTTTTCGAGGTGAGAGACTCATTTCGTGAGCATTGGACGTGAGTATTCTTTGCCGTTGTTTTACACGACTAAAACGTGAAGCTTCCCAGTTACACATTATTTTTTTATGGAGGAATTGTCGTATGTGCTCACCAAAAATTTGTTGCTACAATGTAACACACAGGCTAGCTTCTCTGCCACTTTGTCTACCTCTTTGGAAGATTAGATGAGAAATTGTTTACCTGCTCAGAACATTTTTGAACGGTTATTGAAAGTGTTTCAACGAAAAAGGAAATTCAGTGGTTAGAGCATTCGAACTAGACCTCGGAAAGTAGTGAGTTCTATTTTCACCTGGAGCTCGGAAAATTTTTCTCAGCTTTATTGTGTTTGATTTCTCTTTCTTCTTTAATTCATAAAATGGGATCGAACCCGAGCCTTACGACCTGGAAACTGGACCGAGTAAGCTGTCGCAGAGACTTCTGGGACTGTTACTGGGGACAGGGAAAACAAATTGGCCATCAGGGAGTTTAAGCAACGACGACGTCGACGTCAACGAGAACGGCAAAAAAGCAATTGGTTTAGATTGGCAAAACAACAACTTTGCAGGTGCATCACGTTTTTTTGTACATTTCTTTGCCGTCAGTGCACGACTACGGCGTGAAACTGAGGACGTGAAAACAAGACAACGACTTTCTGTTTCTTTTCCTGAATTTTGATGCAGTCTTTTAAAATTCAACTCAAAAAAATATTGTCAACATTTGACGAAATGAACGAGATGGAATAAGCGCGATAAAGTTTGAAGCAGGGCGACTTCACTTTTTAAGTGACGTTTTTGTAGCCGTCGCCGTCGTCGTTGCTTGAGCTCCCTATTAACTCTTTGGCGCGTCCCCGGTAATGATCCCAGTCTCAACGAAAGCTAACTTGGCTCAGTTTCCTTCCCGCCCTCAAAGTCTCTCTTACACAGGGTGGGAACTAATTCGAACCACTTCTAAGACCTTTTAAGGGTTGGGGGGTACGTTCATCCGTATTCACTATTTTCACATAGACGATAATGCACCTTGTTTACCCGCCCCCCCCCAAATTTGCATAACCATTGTCTTCGATTTCTCCTGGGACGACTATAATACCCAGGAGAAATTGGAAACAATCGTTATGCAAAATTTTGGGGGGTAAACAAGGTGCATTATGGTCTATGTGAAAATGGTGAATACAGCTATTTTGAGAGAGGTTGTCGGAAAAACTGCTCGCGACAATCCCGAAAGGTATTGTGCGTGGTTTTGTATTCACTGTTTTTCAAAGAAATTTTAAAGAATGGCACGAGAGGCCATGGACATATGTTTGCGACTGCTAAAGGAAAGCAACAAAAGAAGCTTCGACAGCTTCAGTGTCAGAAACAGTGTATTGATCAATCATATCCCATAGTTACCTTTTGGGGTTGTCATGCGCTTATTTTTTTCCGAAAACGTTTCTCGAAATAGCTGTACGTAATAAGGTACAGGCGACAATAACTTGTTGAGAGATCAGAATTCAAGCTTCTTTAATGAATCACTGAAGTAAGAAGGGTTTCAATACAACTTTGAAGGCAATGGTGGGAGAAATTACCAATATTTATAACTTAAAATAAGCAAAGTTGAACACTGTAAAACCTTCGTCTCAGCGTTCATTTTGGAAGAGGAAATTTAAAAACAAACTTTTAGTCATTCAAGTTGACGAAACTCTTGGCTTTGCTTAAAGGATCCACTTCCTTGTGGTCCTGAGACATCAACCGTGTTGTTCACTTTGTTGTAGCCTGAGTTCTAGTCGTACTTGTAGAATCCTTCTCCACTCTTCCTGCCCAACTTGTTTCGAGCGACAAGGTCGTTAAGAATTTCGCTCGGCTCAAAAAGGGGCACATCTGGGTATTCTTCATGCCAACCTGAAATATAATAACGACGAGAAAATGAAGACGATATCCAAAGGTTTGTATTTTATAGCATAGAATTTTGAAAATGCAGGTGTAGACAACTTTCCTAAAAATTATGAGCAGAGAGAGAAAGTGTGAAATAAATAGGGAAGAAAACGGTTAAAAGGCGAGAAAGCAACATTTTACGGCGGGATGTTTGCTGTTTTTTGGACAAACGTGTAAGGCCTCAGAAACACTAGAAATTCACTTTTCCTCGCCCCATTCGACTCGCTTGCTACGCCGGCGCGCGTAAAAGGCGCCGCCGCCAAACATTAGGGACCTTACGATCCGACAACGGCGACGTCCATGAAAACGTCGCGATTATCCCAATTCGCCCTGGTACTGAAAAGAAGGGGATTTTGGCTGGAGCTGAACAGAGGGAAACGCGCTCAAGTTCGGACAGAGATGGTAGAATTTATCGCCTTGCCGTTCCCGTTCCCAAGTAAACTTAAAATTTGGTCATTTCACGTCGTAGTTGTGTTTGACGTTCCCGTTGTTGTCGTCGTCGTGTTTTCGTAAGGTCCCTATTTCCCCGAAGTCTCACAAGTGAGCCTGATCGGAGGCTAGTTTTCCCAGGCATTATAGACGGGAAAATATGGGAAAAGTCTCCTTATTTATTTTTGAACATGGAAGAGTTGTTTTCTCCTTTGGAAAATTTCTTCAAGGACGGTGTTTGCCAGTGCAATTAATTCAAGGACATGTCCATGGTTTCATGGAAAATTTCGTATTATCTGCGCTGGCAAATACGAGTAACTACTTGCGCATCCGCCTACTGAGAAAAATTGAACCAAAAATAAGCGACGTTGAGCCTACGCACAAATCATAAGCTTTGCAAGGCAACAATATGACACAACTTAAATAGAATCCGAAGGGCAGAGATGCACTTTCGTCTTACTTTGGACGTGACTACAAAACATACCGTCAATAATAAACTTTGTCGTGTCGAGTCCTACATAATCTGCCAGTTCCATTGGTCCCATTGGATAACCTAAAATTAGATAAGTAAACAAAAACAAAAGTTTACTTAAAAATTACCAGAAAGGGTTAAAAATAAGTCAAGAAACTTGGAGCGCAATTTGACGGGCGATGGGGTGAGGGGGGGGGGGGGGGGAGGGGGGATTGAACACACGATAAAATGGGACGAGTGGGATGTGAACATGGGTTCGCTACCCGAGGGAGTCCTAAACGAAAGGAGGGGGTGTTAAGTGCAGATTTTGGTGTCACTTAGGTGTTCAGGATGGCAAGCCAATATTTTTTGACAAGCATATCTGCTCCCCTTTACTTGAAACTACCCCTCCCCCTTCTGGGGTTTGCATGGTGTGCCTAAGGGGTCAAATAGAGCCTGAACCACTAATTCTAATTTTTCGATAAGCACAACTGCCCCCCTCACTTGAAAGTACCCACTTCCCCCTCCGGGCTTCGTATGGTGTTCTTAGGTTTCAATAGAGACTGAGTCAGGGCCATTTTGGTTTAATTCTAATTTTCCGACAAGCATAACTGCTTTTCACAAGGAAGTACCCAGCCCCTCCACCCTCCCGGGGCTCCGAAATTTCTCTGATGTGCCCGTCACGTATTTTTATTACGAAAGATACCGTTATACGTGGTTTGCAGTCGACTGTCTAGTAGGAACTGATCTTATGGGAAAAAAAACCCACAAATTTCATAAAATGACGTCTTGCACATGAAATTTTCAGAATCTTAACATTTTTTTTCTCGGGCTCCCATGAGAAATAGTCTTTGGGTGTTATTAACCACTCCAGAAAATACCATAAAATACCATAATGCTCTTTGTTTGTCACCCCAAAATTGCATTGTTTTCAGTTTCTCTTGGGGCCATTTTAACTGCCAAGAGAAACTGAAGACAATGCTTATGCAAAATTTTGGGGCGACAAACACAGAGCATTATGGTATGTTATGGTACTTTTGGAGTGGTCAATAACAGATAACTAATTATATCTATAGTCCTTGAAAAATGTAAAAAAGAGTGCGATATTGTTTAAATTATTCTGGTACAAGGTTTTTGTCCACTGAAAATTAAAATTACTCAATTTCCTGATGGATTCAGTCTTAATGTCTACATTGACGTGGAAAACAGAGAGAGAGAGAGATAAAAAAACAAATGAAATAAATTTTGTTGGAAGAAGAACATGAAAGTTTTATAGCGGCGGTGAGAAAATGAGAAATGCTAGCGGCCAGCAAGGTGAAAATGAGCGGCAGTGAAAAAAATAAAAGTGAACAGGAACACATACAACATTTCCTCCATAAAACGTGTAATTAGGAGGTTTCTGGAAGTTTCTCGTTATAGTTGTGCAAAACAACGGCAAAGAAATGTACATAAAAAGTGTGCTGCAAGTGCAAAGTTGTGTTTTTGCTAATTAGACCTACTGACTTTCTTTTCGGGTGTTTTTGTTGCCGTCGCCGTTAAGCATTACACGATTTCATATTTTGTTTGAGTCAACTATAGATGTTAACGAGAGCTTCGCTTTTAGCCCTGGCTAAATCTATATTTTATATAATCAAATATGTAGTCCAGTGTATATAAAGATTTTTCTTATATTTTGATTGATTTGGGATACGTTAAAACACTCGCTCTCGCTCTTTCTCTGTTATCCACGTGAGTGTAGACATAAAGTATAACGTCGAAAAAGACTCGACCTTGTTGTTTTCTTTTCTGTCTAAACGTCCAGATGGCCATGAGATTTCCCGCCAAAAACACTTCGAGTTGCCTGTGGTGTCATACCTGTTGACTGAGTTATTTTACACTGGTATGCCTGTGGTGCGGACGGTCGGACGGTCACGTGATTACCAAAATTTCTCGGATTGATGGATTACCAAATTTTCTTAGGTATGGGGCTCCACTCGCGCGCGCGTGGAGCTCTGGTATTAATAAGATCTGAAGACAACCATATCGAGAGTGATTATTTGTCGGAAACCCTTTCACAACATCCTAGACTATACAGAATTATTGAACTGCATCAAAACGACAAGTTTAACATGACAGACAGCGAACAGCTTTCAAGAGAAAACAACCCACCAAAAAAGCCCATCACGATAGACAAGCCTCATTCAACCGAGACTGATAGATATGATCAATAGACAAAAACGGGTTTTTTTTTTTCTACCGTAACATGACTCTGGGTCAACGTGCTGATGACAAGAACTTAAATTATTTTTTGTTCGACCGATTCATCTCGAAGCTTAATGTAATTTACCTTAATATATAGTTAAAATCCTACATACACTGTCTCTCCTCACATTTACAGTGTACTTATTCAGAACACTTTCAGTAAAATACGGGTTGTATACACAAAAAGGTGTTAAAGCGAGCCGTGAACTTTCAAAGTTTATCGTGCATCAATCGTGCTTGTTCAACTGTTGAATAGGTGGAGACAGAGAAGCATAACACTCGATCGTGCACGAATTTAATCGTACAGATACAAACAAAAGCAAAAAGTCTGGGCCACATTTAGAACAACTGTAAGCTCAATGATGCTAAGTCCCTGAAACTTGTACAGTACTCTTTTTCATCAACTCGGTATTTCAAGCTTCCGGTGAAGCTTTGCGTTCTCGAAGCTTCGCCGGTTATTTGCCCCCTGGCCAATGAGACTATGAGATAAACTTGAGTGCAAAATTCTCAAAGTTCCTGTTTTCGTCGGACGAGTCTTCTCTATCCTTATCCGAAATTTTTGGACCTCCAAAAGGCGTGTATTGCTTGCATTAAAGAACAGAATCAATCTATAAACAGACTCTGCGAAAATGGACAAACATGGTTTATGGATCACGCAACGCCCTTTGGGATACTGGGTTAATAACTGATAGTGTTCATTTTTTGACACCAATCTACCCATTTTATGAACTGGATCTGCCTTACAGGCAACCCAGTTAACTAAGTTAACAATAACGTGCTGGCTCTACATCTGTATTTAAAAATATCGCGCAAGTGATCAGCAGTGGTTCCACGCGAGATGGGCGCGTTTGTCGAGAAAGCGATAAACATTCCTGTAAATAACTTTATATTGGTCATATTGTTTAGCTTAAAAATTATTTGATTCTTTCACACAACAGGTATTGATTGTGTTGGAAAAAAAGTCTACTTTATTTGACAAAAAATTATGAAGTATTTATTCAAACTACTAAAACCAAGCTCAGTTCCGTCCTAACCTGTATCAATGAACCAAAAAGAAGTTATATTGCTTTGTGGCAAAAACAATTTACAATGACACGAACGTCTGTATCTTCATATGAAAATTAACACAATAGTTGTGACTTTTTAGTGTTAACGTTCATCACGAAATAGTCAATTTGCCACGTAAAAAACTGAAAAGCTTTTCAGCCGTTTTAAGGGGCATGCACACCTAACCACTATTTCCTCCCAATATTTAAACCTTTAAAACCCCAAGAGTGACCAACATCCAACTTCTCCTTACAGTATCAATGCATTATCAAGAGAAAAAGTTATGAGAATTCATAAAATGATCACAACAGGGAAAATGTTTTGATATTTTATTTTTTATGGGGCTTAAAGCGCTTTTTAGGCTATTAGAGTTCTTATAGACTCCTAGAAATGCATTTGAAGCGGTGCTATAAAATTTGTACCTGTTCGGTCATCCTAGGCTTGGTGAATTTACAAGTACTTCGGTATTGTTTTTTTTTAAATTTTAGATGTGTTAAATTTAAAGCTTTACGAAATTGAGAATTTCTCTGATTCGTCTCTCCATTTCATTCTCAAATCCGAAATTGTAGGTTTCCTATGTCTACGAATTACATGTAGGGAGACTTTATGGTAAATGTTATCAGTCTATAGCATGCTACGAGTAAAAAGCTGAAAAAGTCAAGAGGCTTGTTGACAAAACCGTTTCGGTTAGACCACTAACAACATATTTGACTATTGTACGTAATATTTCATGCTTAACAAACATTTTTTAATAACCAGAGCTTTGTGTGTGCCTCACTAGAATTTTCCAAGAAGCCAAAATAATGCTTAAATCCGTTGACCCATGAGACCTCGTATTATGTCTTTGGTGGAAGAATGAAAAGAACGTTTATAAGCGTCACGACATCGAACGCTTGATCGCGCCAGGGACATCGCGCGTATCGAACACTTGACTAAACAGCATGCGTAAGGTATCTTTCACTCATCTCAGTATAGCGATTTCAAAAGCAGCTCAAACATGAGGCGATTACATCAACATGCCCATGCCTTGTTAATCCTTATGCCTCTAAAATTGAGATTTAGAGACAGGCAATGGATTATATTCATTGCTATACATCGATAACTTCAGTTGTTCTTTTGTTCCAAATGTTTACTAATTCAGAAACACTTTCTTTCTTCTCGTCTTCCTCAGGGTGCTCTTGATCTTGAGAGCTACAGTTTGAATCCAGTTTTTCTCCATTTTGTAACGACACATTCGGGGAACTTTCGTCTATCGAAATGACAGTTCCCGAAATCAAATCTTCGGAATTCTGCGAATTCTCAGCGTTACTGTGAGAATCTGTTGAAGGCAGCGAGGACACATGCACTGTCACGCTACCTTTTTCGGATTCAACTTCCTCCTTGCTCTCTCCTTGCCCTCCGTCTAAGTGATCTGGCGCTGAGTTTCACTCGTTCTCGTTGTGCACCACGCTTGATAAACTGCCAATCCCACTGCTGTCACTCTCGGAACTTTCACGGGCCCTGCTCAAGCTACCCCCTCTTGGTCTTGTGTACCGCGCAGCATCCCAACTCTCTCGTCTGTGTGTTATACTCTCGGGTAGCGGTTGAAAACTGAACTGAACGGGGCTGTAACCCGATTTGCGGAAGGTAGGTTTATCGGATCTCCTCATAAAGCTTGGTAAACCAGAAACAGAATGAATACCACTCTCAGACGACTCGCTCTCGCCGCTCGTATCCGAATGAAATGATCCCGATCTTTCATTACGCGCGCCATCTTCTCGAGAACCTGAACCCTGACGCGGCAACTGGAAGCTGTGGAATGGCTGCGGCAAGCATCCCGCGAAAGAGTGACGGTAAAAATTTGGAGCGGTGCGTTTTGCCGCTCTCTCTCTTCTCCTCACAACCTCTTCATCACTCGAGTCAGACTCGTGATTCTTTGTTCCATCAGCACGTTTTGGTTCATCTGCAATCTCCGATTCTTTAGTTCCGACATCAGGAATTCCTTGGCTTTTATCTTCAGCTCCGTCAACGGTGGAAAGCACATCGGAGGCGGGTTCACCTGCGTACGATAACGCGACGGTTTCGGACTCAAGAGGCATTTTATTTTCATCGTTTAAAACGCCGTTTGTTATGGACGTTTGTTGAAGTTGGCTCTTCAAATTGCCGTTCTCTGCCTCTAGTTGTTCCACTTTTTTTGTAAGCCTCGTGATCTCTGTCTGCCGTCTCGTGTTTTCTTCTTGTTCATTGATAACCTTTTTCTCGGCCAGGCCTGATCGATCCAACGCTTCTCCGAGTTGAGTTTTCACGCTCTCTTTCTCTGCTTCACTCTCTAATAACCGCTTTCTTAGCCCCAATACTTCATCATTTTTTTCTTTCAGAGCACGCGCTGCTTGGTCTCTTACCTTCATTAACACGTCACATAGACGCTGCAGTGATTCTTTTCGCGCCCTCATTTCGGAAAACTCATCAGAGACGGCATCTAAGCTTGGTACATCGTCGCTATCTGTTTGCTCAGGCAGTACAGGAGTTGTATCAGCTGATGCTTCTTCGCTACCGTCCATTACAACATCGGCAATGTCATCTTGAGATCTAAGAGGCAAACAATCATCTGCCACGGCATCTGAGCTTGTAACAGCATCACCTCCATTTACATCTTCCATCTGTAAAGGACTTTCATGATCATCAACATTCACCTCTTCCACTGCGTTGCCGTTAGAAACAACAGCATTATTCGGTTCTCCAGATTCAAGCGGCGAGGCACAGCTTGCAGCCTCTGAAACATCTCTCGAGTTCTTCGCGGGTTGTTCACTGATTTTCAGTTGGTCATCCCCGCATTTGCCGTTAAACTCCACAACATTTTGGTTTAAGTCTTTCTCCAATTGCTCCATAGTTTCATTCGCTGCCATTGTTGCCTTTAAGCGTCTACTATACCTGCCAACTTTTTCTGAGATATAAGCGTGAGATTTATATCCTGGGAGTGCTGGGATTTTTGAAGACGACACGACCATTTCCGAAGATTCCTGAAGAAGTCCGAAGTCTTCCGAAGACGTCCGAAGTCATTTGGACGCGTATAAACGCGAGCTCGCTCCCAGTGCTTTTCACTTCAAAAATCAGAGATCGCGAGGAAGGTCATTTATTCATTTTACACATGGTTTTCGTTCCTTACATGGGTCTGAGTTAACACATTTTTGGAAATTGTGTCAAGCAAGACGGCAACAACTCACATTTTTCAATCAGGCGTGAGAAATTGGCCCGCAAGCGTGAGCCGGCGTGAGATAAGTTAACAATAACGTGCTGGCTCTACATCTTTATTTTAAAATATCGCGCGAGTGATCAGCAATGGTTCCACGCGAGATGGGCCCGTTTGTCGAGAAAGCGATAAACATTCCTGTAAATAACTTTATATTGGTCATATTGTTTAGCTTAATATATAGATTTAGCTAGGGCTAAAAGCGAGGCTCCCATTAATAAATTTATAATTTAAATCAAACAATAAACTTGTATTCCACAATTCAGTTAACTTTAGAGAACATTCGTGTGACTTTTCAGGGAAAGGCTAAGTGATTTTACAAAAAATAATTTGCAAACAGCCCAAGAGTGAACCAAATCTCACATCGAGTTGATAGCCTCATAAGTACACCCAAAAACTGGCAATCATCTTCGATCACATTTATATTAAGAGCCATAATGGCTCTTGATCACCGTAGATTAATTAGGCCTGGAAAAAAAATTCCGGCCGAATTTTTTGCGTTCGACAAGTTTACTTTACAAAATCTTGCCAGCAAATCTGGGTGCGTGTAAACCAAGCTTTTATATCACTTATACATCACATCTGAGGTGAAACAGTACTATGCGGCACTGTTTTTTATCATACAGACCTCGGACAACAGAATGCAGTATTTCACAATATTGCGATACAAATTGTTATCATTCAATATTCAGGACGATCGAAGCACGCGTGGGCTTTAGCCGTAATCCGTTTAAAAAAATGTCAAAATCATCTATACGGGCAGCCGGTTCTGACTTTTGCAGTGCTAGCGGTGGCGAGTATTTGAATGAACATTGACACAGTTACGCTCCAACATAATAAAGAATTTATTATGTTTATTTTTTATTTTAAAACGGTTTAACGCACGGCATTTTGAGTACTCCGGGAAGCGTTGTTCACTGAACGACTGAAAACAATCGGCACAGCGATTAAAATAACAAGAGACAGTACTAACAATCAATAAAAGAAATATAATTCGGTGAAACATATACAGAGACGACAATTTTCATTCAGGAAGACAAGTATTAAAGTGTCTCTAAAAATCCTGTGTCTTCCAGCTTTAAAGATGAAGTTTATGTTTTAAGCCGGCTTGCTTTTTTCAAAGACGAACTCGAGGCAAAGAAATCGCTCAAACCTTTCTTTTACAGCCAGAATTATAACTAAATATTCCTTGAAACGTTTTCTTTCTATTTGCGGTGAGAAAATGTCTAAAGGCTTTTTAAAGATCTGTAAGCTTATAACAAATCTGATACTCGGTCAGACCATTGTCCATCCTCGGAGACCCAGGGGCAGATAGTGGGGACGAGGGAAAGTCAAGTCTGGCACCAATCAGAAGCCAGAACGGCGGCGACCGTTTGGAACTGGTCTGGTAAGACATTGTCCCCAGGGGCTCTTCTCGCCGTTCTTTACTTTTCTTCGTTCCATATACATTTTTCCGCCCGTTTAGACTTTCCCTCGCCCCCTTTATCTGCCCCTGGGTCTCCGAGGATGACCATTGTCTCAAATCTTACAAACGTACTTAAACAAAATAGCCGCATAAACTACGCCCGACTTCATTAAATTAGGAATAAAAAACAAACATCAAATACAATAATTACTTAGGCTTAACACTCGAAATGCAGCTCCTGAAAGGTGTCAAGTAAGGCCAGTATCGTTTCAGACTTTGCAACCCTCTTACGCATTAAGCAAGGTGAAAGCGAAAACGATGCCATGCGAAATCGGATTTCCGACTTTGACTCAACCAAAAACCAAATAAACAAACTAACCATGAATAACAGAAGACTCCTGATAGCAGCTGAATTTCATTTTGTACATCCAGTAGAAAAAGAAAGTTAAAAACATCACAAGTTGACACAAAACTCTGTCAGCTTCAGCTGTCAAAGTAAACAAGATTCAAGATGCTGGATAAATTTTCCGCATGAACTAACCTGTCAAATTTTGACCAATCAGAGCATAAAAATTGGACGTAGAGCGTGACCAGGGCGTGACCAACGCGTGAACATGGCGAGTAAAGTCAAAAGCAACTGTCTTCCCTGCCTGTAGCAGCTGGCTGAATTTTCGCGTCCGAGGTCAGTTTGAAATCAAAATTTTAATTGTGCGGCACATAAACACGACATATTTCATATGAATTTTTAAAAAAATTAAACTCGAGCCTGCGATCATTTGAAAACCAGTACCTTGTCAGAGGATAACTTCAAAAAAATACTTGACCTCGATGGGTCGACACCTGAGCCCGCGATACAGTCAAGTGATACTGGTCAGCGGATACCTTGTTTTGACAGCTGTCAATTGATCACAACATTGATATCCAATATGTGTATCAGTTTTCCTGTGCTCCGATCCCAAACTAGCTAGAAAGTATGAGACTGAACATTGATCGCGATCTAGTAAAATAATTAACTGGTCAGCGGACAGCTTCCAAATAAATCACGTCACCTCAATGAGTTGACACATGAGCCCGCGATACGGTCATGGGATACTAGTTAGTGGCTATCCTGTTTTGACAGCTGTCAATTGACCATATTGTGAATGTCCAATGTAAAAGATGTGGACTTGGCAAGACACGCCTGAGACACTCCTCCCTTCCTTTTGATAGTCTCCCCTACCCCACCCGTACAATCCGTAGACGCGTACGCTCGGTCAATCACGTGACAACCAAACGAAAAGAGGTTGACCATAATCTATGAGTATGGGGCTCTGTCCCACGCGCGGAGCCCCGCTAAAAATTATTTGATTGTTTCAACAGGTATTGATTGTGTTGGAAAAAAAGTCTACTTTATTTGACAAAAAATTATGAAGTATTCATTTAAACTACTAAAACCAAGCTCAGTGCCGTCCTAACCTGTATCAATGAACCAAAACGAAGTTATATTGCTTTGTGGCAAAAACAATTTACAATGAGACGAACGTCTGTATCTTCATATGAAAATTAACACAATAGTTGTGACTTTTTAGTGTTAACGTTCATCACGAAATAGTCAATTTGCCACGTAAAAAACTGAAAAGCTTTTCAGCCGTTTTAAGGGGCATGCACACCTAACCACTATTTCCTCCCAATATTTAAACCTTTAAAACCCCAAGAGTGACCGACATCCAACTTCTCCTTACAGTATCAATGCACTATCAAGAGAAAAAGTTATGAGAATTCATAAAATGATCACAACAGGGAAAATGCTTTGATATCTTATCCAATTCACCTAACTAATTCTCTAAGGAAATGTATGGAGATCAGTCTGGAGAATTTATATCCTGATACTGGGGCTTAAAGCGCTTTCTAGCCTATTAGAGTTCTTATAGACCTCTAGAAATGCATTTGAAGCGGTGCTATAAAATTTGTATGCGTTCGGTCATCCTAGGCTTTGTGAATTTACAAGCACTTCGGTATTGTTTTATTTATAATTTTAGATGTGTTAAATTTAAAGCTTTACGAAATTAAGAATTTCTCTGATTCCTCTCTCCATCTCATTCTCAAATCCGAAATTGTAGGTTTCCTATTTCTACGAATTACATGTATGGAGACTTTCTATGGTACATGTTATCAGTCTATAGCATGCTACGAGTAAAAAGCTGAAAAAGTCGAGAGGCTTGTTGACAAAACCGTTTCGGTTAGACCACTAACCACATATTTGACTATTGTACGTAACATTTCCTGCTTAACAAACATTTTGTAATAACCAGAGCTTTGTGTGTGCCTCACTTCAATTTTCCTAGAAGCCAAAATAATGCCTTAATCCGTTGACCCATGAGACCTCGTATTATGTCTTTGGCGGAAGAATGAAAAGAACGTTTATAAGCGTCACGACATCGAACGCTTGATCGCGCCGAGGGACATCGCGCGTATCGAACACTTGACTAAACAGCATGCGTAAGGTATCTTTCACTCATCTCAGTCTAGCGATTTAAAAAGCAGCTCAAACATGAGGCGATTACATCAACATGCCCATGCCTTGTTAATCCTTATGCCTCTAAAGTTGAGATTTAGAGGCAGGCAATGGATTATATTCATTGCTATACATCGAGAACTTCAGTTGTTTTTTTGTTCCAAATGTTTACTAATTCAGAAACACTTTCTTTCTTCTCGTCTTCCTCAGGGTGCTCTTGATCTTGAGAGCTACAGTTTGAATCCAGTTTTTCTCCATTTTGTAACGACACATTCGGGGGACTTTCGTCTATCGAAATGACAGTTCCCGAAATCAAATCTTCGAAATTCTGCGAATTCTCAGCGTTGCTGTGAGAATCCGTTGAAGGCAGCGAGGACACGTGCACTGTCACGCTACCTTTTTCTGATTCAATTTCCTCCTTGCTCTCTCCTTGCCCTCCGTCTAAGTGATCTGGCGCTGAGTTTAACTCGTTCTCGTTGTGCACCACGCTTGATAAACTGCCAATCCCACTGCTTTCACTCTCGGAACTTTCACGGGCCCTGCTCAAGCTACCCCCTCTTGGTCTTGTGTACCGCGTAGCATCCCAACTCTCTCGTCTGTGTGTTATACTCTCGGGTAGCGGTTGAAAACTGAACTGAACGGGGCTGTAACCCGATTTGCGGAAGGTAGGTTTATCGGGTCTCCTCATAAAGCTTGGTAAACCGGAAACAGAATGAATACCACTCTCAGACGACTCGCTCTCGCCGCTCGTATCCGAATGAAATGACCCCGATCTTTCATTACGAGCGCCATCTTCTCGAGAAACTGAACCCTGACGCGGCAACTCGAAGCTGTGGAATGGCCGCGGCAAGCTTCCCGCGAAAGAGTGACGGTAAAAATTTGGAGCGGTGCGTTTTGCCGCTCTCTCTCTTCTCCTCACAACCTCTTCATTACTCGAGTCAGACTCGTGATTCTTTGTTCCATCAGCACGTTTTGGCTCATCTGCAATCTCCGATTCTTTAGTTCCGATATCAGGAATTTCTTGGCTTTTATCTTTAGCTCCGTCAACGGTGGAAAGCACATCGGAGGCGGGTTCGCCTGCGTACGATAACGTGACGGTTTCTGACTCAAGAGGCATTTTATTTTCATCGTTTAAAACGCCGTTTGTTATGGACGTTTGTTGAAGTTGACTCTTCAAATTGCCGTTCTCTGCCTCTAGTTGTTCCACTTTTTTTGTAAGCCTCATGATCTCTGTCTGCAGTCTCGTGTTTTCTTCTTGTTCATTGATCACCTTTTTCTCGGCTAGGCCTGATCGATCCAAAGCTTCTCCGAGTTGAGTTTTCACGCTCTCTTTCTCTGCTTCACTCTCCAATAAGCGCTTTCTTAGCCGCAATACTTCATCATCTTTTTCTTTCAGAGCACGCGTTGCTTGGTCTCTCTCCTCCATTAACACGTCACATAGACGCTGCAGTGATTCTTTTCGCGCCCTCATTTCGGAAAACTCATCAGAGACGGCATCTAAGCTTGGTACATCGTCGCTATCTGTTTGCCCAGGCAGTAGAGGAGTTATATCAGCTGATGCTTCGTCGCTACCGTCCATTACAACATCGACACTGTCATCTTGAGATCTAAGAGGCAAACAATCATCTGCGACGGCATCTGAGCTTGTAACAGCATCACCTCCATTTACATCTTCCATTTGTAAAGGACTTTCATGATCATCAACATGCACCTCTTCCACTGCGTTTCCGTTAGAAACAACAACATTATTCTGTTCTCCAGATTCAAGCGGCGAGGCACAGCTTGCAGCCTCTGTAACATCTCTCGAGTTCTTCGCGGGTTGTTCACTGATTTTCAGTTGGTCATCCCCGCATTTGCCGTTAATCTCCACAACATTTTGGTTTAAGTCTTTCTCCAATTGCTCCATAGTTTCATTCGCTGCCATTGTTGCCTTTAAGCGTCTACTCGTACTCTATCTTTCGGTGATAACAATCGGCGCGGTATTCACGCTCGTGATTACGAGTACATATTCCACTTAAAAGCAGCTTTCCTATTGGTGCTTTTCATAAAAGGGAAGCCGGCTAATGCAGGCTTCTGTAATTTTTTACCTGCTCTCACGGAACAATCTTTTACTATACCTTTCAACTAACTCTGTCCTCTTAAAATCCACGCCACGTCAAATTGAATCACTAACGTTTCAGTTTTGAAACCTCATTTATTGTCAATCCCGTCGTGTTTTGCATAGACGTGCCGAGTATCATTGAATCTTTAATTCAACAAACTGACTCCCTTTTGTTCGAAGCCGTTACGCCCTAACGGTTCATTTGTTTGTATTTAGAGCTCTTGAAAGCTCCTGGTTCTGTAACTAGTGCCCTGGTCTCTCACAACTGTTGATATTTTTCTCAAGAATCGTGTTGGTTTGGGTTAATTCTCGCTTCCGCCTAATCTTATCCTTGCACAAGGCAGTCGCATTTCTTCAAGATCTTCATCACTAGAGCGACATTTTTGTGGCACATAGCTCGCTAATTCCTGAATATTTATTTCAAGTCGTCTTTTGTCTTCAATGAGTGCTTTTACCATTAAGTCACTATATCCAAATGACTTTTCTTGAGTTTCAGCTGCAATTCACGCGCGTCCTCGTGTGCCTGCCGTATTGCAGCTTCCTCGCGTGAGAGAAGTGTACTTAGTATCGTTCTTTGTTTCTCCAGCTCTGTTTTGCAGGTGGTGTACTTTGTTTGCAAATCTGCTGCGAGTTCACGAAATTTTCGAACTTCTCCGGAAATTTCTCTACTTATCTCAAGGAAAATCCGTGACGTTCCTTCCTGAAAAGTTTGTTCACAACTTTTACAGCTCACCAAAGCCTCCAATCCGTTGATGCTGGGGCTGTAAAAAGGGTACTTATGATCGCTTTTTTTTACCCAGATTACTGCTCTTCGTATCGTATAATTCAGCAAGTAATGCGGTTTTATCCCGGAGAGATTCTTCAAGGAAGCTTTCAAGATGAGAATGTCGGTTTGATTGCAATTTTATGAGCTCTTCTTCCAAATGTCTACTGTCGGTTTGAAACATGGAAGCGGCTGTGCCCTGCAAGCCCGTGGCGAGTTCCCCAACTTTGTGAAAATCATCGGCGGCATATTCGCTGTCACTTTCAAACAAGAACTGGTCCTTCCAATTTGCTTCCTTGCGGCTAACCTCTTCCTTAACATTTCTAGCGTTGCTTAGAAAGAAAAGAAATTTAGCATTTTCTAGAACTTTTTTCTCGGCAGTTTCGTTCGTTTCACTCAATTCATTTAGCAGTGCACTTTTTTCCTGGATCAACTTGTTAATGTAACTTTCGAGTACGCTAAGTTTTGCTCGTAATTTCAATAGATCTCCTTCCAAAGTTCCTTCCTCGTAATGACAAGTGCCCACCTCTGCGCTGAGCGCCTGGAAATTATAAATAACATCTCCAGATTGTTCGACTGAGAGATTTTCCGAGCAATCGTTAGGACCGCTGTCTTCACGTTTCTCACTGTGGCGAAAATTTCTATCAGTAATAAACAATGGAAAGTTGCTAGCTCTTTCTTGTCCTCTTCTACCGACATCGTTCTTTGTCTCCAAAGATCGACCCGAAAACTGAGTTCCTATCCTCATTTGGTCCGAGTAGTGTTTACTCCCAAGAGAAAGTCTGTATATGCCGGCTTCTCGTTCAGTTTTAATACTAGCTTGGTTGTCTGTTGCAAACTCTTTATTCGTTTCAGCAGATAGTTTTTCTTCATTCTGAGGCTTAGGTGGATGATCTTTGCCAACGATAAAACGTTTGGATGTGCGAAACTTTCCAAGAGTGTTAGTGCTACCGTCTATCTCAACTTCTCTCTCTGATTCACTGTTCAATTCACTTGACTTTCTACTTTTACTCAACTTTTCTCTATGATGCGTTTGGTGCTCCACACTTCTAGATTTGTCCCAAACGTGAAGGGTGTGAAAATCCACTGAAAAGATTCTCTCAACATTGTCTTTTCTCTGACTTAATTCATTCGAAGACAGAAGTTTGTCTGAAAATTGACGCACTTCGAGTTTTTCACAACCAGAAGATCTTCTAGACGAATAGAACTCTCGAACGCTGGTTAGGTACTCTTCATTTCCTCTTACATCACTGATTTTCCTCTCGCCGCATATTTCTCTTCGAAATTTTGTTTTATTACGAGCGGTTTCACCGTCGCGAAAATTCGCCAAAGCATTAACTTTGCAAACAATCTGAGCGTTTTCGTTGTCTGCATCTGATTTCATCAGTTTGATTGTTTCACCTGGCAACTCAACTTCATCACGGGTTATAATCTTCTTAGTCTGGCTTTCTAGTTTGGAGGTGTGTTCCCGCACCTTTAACTGGACTTCTCCTTTTTCAGGATGAAAACCTAGTTGCTGCTTTGAGCCCTTAAGGAGGAGTTCCAAGACAGCAATTCTTTCTTCGAATTTTAAAATATGCTCTTGCAAAGCCAAATTTTGAACTTCCAAACTGTGGTGCGTACGCTCTGAATCCACTACTTTGCACCGAAAAGAAAGCAACTTGCCGTTCAAGTTATCTGTTTTATCGGCACAAAAAATAATTTCCTCTTGAATTCGATTCTCTTTCATCAACGAGCCGCAGCAAGAAGCGTCGAGGAGCCGAACATTTTTCGACACTTCAAACTCTGGACGGCCATTAAGGTCGACACTTCTTAGTGAAGTCGCCTCTCTCGCGAGGGCCTCAAGCTTCGCAATCTTCTTTTTCGCGCTCACCAACCTTTGCTCCAGCCTAAATGAAGTAGTGTATTTCATCATGAGGCTTACACGCAAACAACAGCACGGTGTGCTTTAGCTTACGGGAAGAGATGTCAGATCCGAAATAACTTTTCACGCCGCAAAATTAACAGCCTTGCAAAGACAAAGAATTAATTTGCTTTTTCCTGGTTTCTTAAATTGCGGTTGCTGTATTTAACAATTTATGCTAATCCTCTTTGTCACTCTTTTCAGACGTTTACTTTCATGTGGTTTCTTGAGCGGTATCCCACCACTTTTGGCTGCTCGCAGTTTTATTCGTGGTCGGTTTCCCACCGTTCCTGTACCGCCAATCATTTTTCATTGGTCTTTCCGTTATTCATGCGGTTTCTAAGTTGATTGTCCGCTAATTCCTTGAAGGTCATCTCGGTTTGTTGTCATTTGTTGGCTAAAAGCGATATATTTAGCAGTTAACTCCCCGTCAGGCAAAATTTGCCTTCGCTCCAAGTACTTAATTGTCATGTTTTTGAAAAAATACTTGGCAATGCAGAATATTGAATTTCCCTTCCTAGATTACTAATGACATTTTGGTGAAGATTCTGCTTTAAGAAAATGAGATTGTTTTAGCAATTTGACGATAAGTGAAAAACTACAAGTAAAGGGGAAAAGAAAGTTATAAGAATCATATGCCAACACAGTTTGTTTAATTATGCACGAGAAAATAAGTAAATATTGATACTACAAGTATAATACATGCACAGGTGGACTGATTTTTTCATAGCTGTTTGCTACAAATCGGCAGTTAAGTATATTTTAAGTTATTGAGAAGCGTGCCTTTTTTGGAGCACAGTAAAACCCTTTACATGAGCGGGACACTGAGCCACGAACGTTTAGTATCGTAAAAAAAGGATACCTAAAAATTTTGCTGAATATAGAAGGACAAACAGGAACTTTATACAATGGGCTAAGTCCAGCTCAGACGTCACACTGGTTCATGAGCCGAACCCAGTTCAAATTTTAGTCGTTCTCTTTTTTCTTATTGCTATGGTAGCGGGCGTCGGTGCAAAGCGGCTACCAACTGCCTCAAATTTCCAAAGATTATGCCTCCGAAATCTTTGGATGGCGATTCCGCGCGAGTCCCGAAGGTCTCACGTGCCAGTGACGGCAAAGGCCCTTTTAATCATTGCTGCCAAAAAGCGAAACTTAATTAAAAGAAGTTTCTTCCATCATTGTGGGACGATCATTTACTGCGCATGCGTTGTTGAAGCAATAAAAAATCTAAGCGATATTTCTATAATGGCAAAAGTTATAGAAAAGCTTTAAGTGCATTTTACTCCGAATGCACTGAAAAAAAATTCAACTTTTGTGGGCTCATTTTTTCGTAGCCTGCGGACACAGTTCACGTGGAGAGAAGCGACGACCCGAAATACGTCTGTGGCCGCAGGCTAATTTTTTCGCTGACCCGGCGAATACCCGATGACCTTGAAAGATATAAGAACGATTAACAACTCTAATCAGTCAACGACTATTTGAAGATTTTTGTCGCTGATCTCTTAGCCAACAAAGTAAAATAATTATATGGTCACTTACGAATTTCAGGTTTAAAACATTTCTAACCTGCTCCTAATTTCATTGCCGTGTCAATATCCCTGGCTGACGCATCCCCTGAGACAAAAAGAACAAAATGTTTAAGAACATGTTAAGTGTGTTATTGAATGATAATATATGATAATGTTCATCTCTATCCCAAGGGCAGCGTAATTGTTATGGGGAAAGAGTACAAGAAGAACCGCCGGGAGACCTTAGCAGTCGTTTCGCTACCAAACATTTCGCCACAAATCGTTTCACTGCATATCGATTGAGTAGTTTGGCAGTAGATTCCCTTCGCATCAATTTGAAAAACATACAAAAAGCTTTGGTTTTAGTGATGCTGTTATAGATATATGTGAGCTTAAGACTTAGCTTGTATTAGCCAAGACTTGCATGAAACTTGAGGACTCTTAAAAGACTCATTGGTTTGTTGCGCGGTTATCGAACTTCTTAAGTCCAAGACTTTCTTAGTGTGTACAGCGGAGAGCTACATTCATGACACCAAAGAGAGATGGAACGAGCTTCTTTTACTTCCGCTGCATTCTCCATTTCTGTATTCAACCCTTCTTGTCGATATTTTCTGCGTTGGATAGTTGGTAGATCGCACAATGGACTAACAGTAAACGAAAGTACGGTATGTCTTTGAAGCGACTCAACTTCTCTTATGAGGACAGTCTATTTCTTGAGGTGTGCCAGGCTCTCGGTCAGTGCAGACGAGTCAAAAAGGCGGGCCAGCAGTGAAAAGTCCCCGGTGGTTTTCGCGCACCTTCTCTCGACGCGCTCTCTTGGAGACTGGAACAAGCTACGAAACGACCGCACACCCCAGGAGAGTGTCTGAGCACTTTTACTCTTGATTCCGATTGGACAGGAAATATTTTCTGCCCAATCAGATGCAGAGAATTCACATAGTAAGGGCAAGTGTCCATTGAATATTCCATCCCCAATCTCAGCCCCTAGCTGTTCGAAAATGTATTTACTAACCACTAACTTCCGTTGTAGAAACCTCCACACCCATTTTACATTGAAAAAATTTTCAGCATCCCAGTCTAATGAGTCTTTTTTCGCCTTAGTTTTCCCTTAATAACAAAACAACAGCTTATCGAAAATCGTTAAAATGTTCCATGACGAGTGTCACATACCATCCACATGTTAAGGGTAACTATGGTAACCTCAACAACAGCTATGCCTTTTGACAAAGCCAGCTGCTCCAGTGTTGTCCTGTAGGATTAACTTCTACATGTAGCTTGTTACTTACAGGAACTTACTTTGAAATGTAACAAATGAAACCTTGTCAGACTGGGAATACACGTGTGGTAGTTGACGTTAAAGGGTTTCTAACTTTTTTGGTTTTCCCCACAATCCAAAAACTGACTGAAACTTGTCAGTTCTGCCGGTTCATACCTCTCTCAAGCATTCTGACGGCTTCCATTATGTACGGCACAAGCAAACGATTCACAACAAAACCTGGTGTATCCTATAAAGAAACAAAATTGATTAACCATGAAAAGATACTTTAGTGTGCATAATAATAGGGAGCCAAGAATGTTGCAATGGTGAGAGATCCACCTACTTCTGTGCATGAACCCAGCCTCCATAATTATTATGGAGGCTAGAAGGCAATCTTTTGAGTTTGTTGTACGTTGTTGGCGACCTTCCCTACTCCCAGGGGTATTTTCTAGCAATCTTCTTCTCAAAAAACAAAATTTATAATTAAAAATTCTAATTTAATCAGGGACGTGGTAGACAAAGAGTCGATCGCCTTGTGGTTGCACTTACCTCTAAATAATTTTGACTACTGCACGGGAACCTCTAGATAGTGAAGGGCCAAAGGACTTGCAAAATTTGTTCACTACAACGAGGTTTCGTTATATCGAGATTCTTTTTCATATCTTTTAGTATTACTGGGGTAAAGAGAATCGTTTTCTATGGAGGTTCATTAAGTCCAGGTTCCACTGTATTTACCTACTTAATATTTACTTACTTACTTATTCATTTATTTTACACTCTAAAATGGGGTATGAAATTTTAAATCAGAACTGAAATAGGATAAGGGAAAATCTGAACAGGGTACAGGATGGTTGTTAGATGCATATCATACTACACATCCACGCCCACTTTTGCGGTATTTGTACATGTTTTACCCTCTTCCCCTCCTTCTTTCTTCCACTTGACTAGGACTTCTGGAGACCCTCATTTTGTCCACTTTTAGAGGTACCTGCTTAATGCAGTTTTATCTTAAAGCAAATACCCAGAGAAAAATTTGACACTGAGGCTTGTGAATGTCAGGGCAAGGACTACACCCCCACCCGCAATTCTGATAACCCTCCTTTCCCCCTACTTTCCCACACTAGGCCAGGGCCCCCCCCGAGATGACCTGCGGTTTTCTAATACAACTGGTATTCTGCAAAAAAAAAAACTATGTGGTTTATTGGTGTTGAAGTAGAGCAAGAGACGAGTGCACCCCCTCCCAACAAAAATCCTGGATCCGCCCCTGTAGGCCCTCTGGAGGGCCTTACTTTGTCCACTTTTAGAGGTGTCCGCTCAATACAGTTTTATCCTTTAGAAATTACCCAGAGAGAAATAATATTCGAGATTGAGGCTTGTGAACGTCAGGGCAACGAATACTTTTTGTCTTTGTCAAAACTCCACCCACAATTCTGGTGTTACCGGTACCCATTTTTCTTCCTTCTTTCCCACACTAGGCCCATTGGAGACCCTCACTCAGAGAAAGGTTTGTGACTGAGGTTCTTGAATATCAGGGCAAGGACTACAAAATGGATTGATGCAGCAGTCATTAGAACAGCTCAGGTAACTGGAACATTGGGTGGGCAACCAAAACATTAGTTGATGAATTAAAAAATAAAATTGTGGACAAACCTTGCAAGACACAGGTACTTTGCCAAGTTCTTTGCTAAACTGGAACAGGGCATCAAAAGTGTCATCTGTTGTTTCTGGGGTTCGTACAACCTACCATGATACATAATTATATAAAAAAGGAGATCAGCCGAAAATAAACTGCATGCTCATCACAAGACCTATTTGCATACAATGAAAGTTTACAACACCCAACCAGGCATCGCAGTTTTCAAGGTTGTCACTAAGATTTCAAGTTGACGGGTAAATACAACAAGTAGGAGGGGAATCAAACCGCTAGGGATTTCTTTTGGTGCAATTTTTTCTTCTACTTTCCAATAAAAGTAGCCAGAGGCCACTCTCTTAGTAGCCAGGGAAAATCCCCGGCCCCCAGCTCTTAATGACATCCCTACAGTTTTGCTAATAAAGATTCTTATTTTTTTTGGCCACTCGGTTGTGTTCACTTGTTCCAAAGTAATCAACACTTTCAGGTGATAGAATTCATGGACCGACATGTTTTGAAAGCTCTAAATTTAATCTTTCCTAAGCTTTCTTTGCAAAACGTGCATAGCTTCGGTTATGCAAGGATTCTTATTCCCAGTTTTCCATGGTCTCTGCTAGGAACGCCTGGTACAATGACACACCTTTTGTGTCATAAATACGAAGAAAAATGGCTTGCAGATTATGAGTCTCGTTGCTTACGCAAGTGAGACTAATTAGCCTAACAAAACAAATGGGAAATAAAATTTAAACAAAGGAAAAAAGAATGGCTACCAGTGGTGTGAGAGAATAAAAACGTTATAAATGTCTTCCCTAACCCTAAAATCAAACAAGAACATGTATGCAGCCATGTACCTCAACCAACTTCATCATAGGGACAGGATTAAAAAAGTGAAGTCCACCAAACTTGTCTTTCCTTTTCGTAACACTTGCTATCTCTCTTATTGGTAAAGAGGAGGTGTTGGATGCAAAGATAGTATGACTGCAAAAAACAAACAAACAAACAAATGCCCTAAATATTCACCACTAGATGGACTTTTCAGAATGGTAAGCTCTTCGCTTGAGGACAGCGCAGATTATTTTGAAATTGACAGCGAAAAGTGACATTAATTTTGAATAAATATTATTTATTCTGTATATGAAAACTGTACTCGCCAAGCCAGGCGAGTGATCCTTGATTTGTACTCGCCTGATGGTTTTGGAACTTGCGTGCTAGGCGAGAGGGCAAGTGCCATTGTCCAACCCTGGGTATCTCTTTCACATACCTAGTTTGGATTAACTTTACATCTCTTTTACAGTCAAGCAGGTCAAGCGTTCTCGACCGCTAACAAACTAATGAATTCAATAATGGGAAAATGATTTCATTTGTTGACTCAAAAAATCCATTCATAAATACCTGGGTGCAGCATTGTCAAGGTCTGTGAAGAGTTTATGTTTAGTGCGCATATTTTCCACAATGGCCTCTATTAACAGATCTGTGTCAGCAATTGCAGTATTAGGTTCTGTGGTGATTGTTATCCGAGCCAGGGTATCAGCTACAAATTTGTTTCCACCCTAGAATGCAAAGCAGTTATAGTCCATTACTGACCTCAAAGTTAAGGACATCTGACAGATTGGCAAAAAGAAACATTGAGCAAAGACATGATATACCATATTTATTCGATTAAGCACCCAACCTCAAATAAGCGTCCACCTTAAATAAGTGCCCACCCCTGTCCCCCTTCCACCCCCCCAAAAAATCAAGTTTCCTGCACAAGGTGATTAAAATAGACTAAATATATATGTACTTCTAAGAGAGACTTCCCCGCAGGCCGAGGTTTCTTAATATTTTAAAAAACACTTTAATGAACAGTACTGTTAATAGTCTTGTTTGGTACATCTTTGCATTTTGTTATCATTTATTATTTTGTTGCAAAATAAAATCAATGACTACTAGCTAAAAAGTGTGAAATTTAATAAGTGCCCAGCCTTAAAAAAGTGCCCACCTTGAATAAGCACCCACTCTCAAGGTCCAAAAATTAAATGAGCACCCAGGGTGCTTAATCGGATAAATAAGGTAACAACATGTGAAAGTCTTATTTAAATTTGGTCTCTTAAGACAATCTCATTACTGGCACCTCTATTGGACTTATAGCAAAATTCTTTAGGTGTAATTAATTACATGCCATGCATAATCAATCCATCAATCTTCAGCTTCGAAGGGTAAATAAGTAGATGGACAGTATGTGCCACATTATCGAGTGCACACACTTACCCTGTCTGGTATTTTTTTTTTTCACTTAAAGCAAATATTCCCAATAGATCTTTAAAGAGTAGATGGTAACATAACATCGAGTTTTCCAACTGTGATGTAACCATAGTGAGGATTAATAGAGTTCTGTGGTATTATATTAACAATGTTCAGTAGGTAAACATTATAAATAGGTGCAAGCACCCATCGTCTGTTGATCATTTTAATTTTTACCCACCTCTGCATCATCTTTGAACTTTTTCTTTGCAACTCTGTCCAAGCTCTTCTCAATGGATCTGATAGATTTTGTCAAAATTGCACTTGTTTGATCCACCATCGTCACTTGATGATTTGTGGCTGCAGCAACCTAATAAACCATTGGCAGGATTAGCTCTTAGTTGATAGAAGGGTGGGGGTTCTTGGTTTGATCCCTGGTAAACAAAAAAACTTTTTTAACGTTTTTTTCATCGATAAATTTGAGTCAAGCAGACAAAGCATTACCTGTTAAAACTTCCAAACCAAATTTCATTGCAAACCGGAAAGCCATTTTGCTCATAACTTAACGCGAGTTTGGTGTAACTCGCTCATGATCAGTGGAGCTGGAGGTGAATAAGTGAATAGCAATGGATATCCTGAGCTTGATCAGCCAACCAGAGTGTGCGAAAAACACTATCCACTGTTTTAGTACTACAATACTAATCACTGATATCTGGTGACTGACATCAATAACGGTATAAATATTCTAAATATATTTCAAAGTTAGTATTAAGGTACCTGCTGGTCATGAAGAATTAGTCAGGATATTTGAACCAATCAGAAACAGAAAAATATTTAAAGCTTCAATGAATAATAATATAAACTTAATAATTATCGTTAAAATTAATGGCACTCTGATGATATTCATATATATTTCATTATCTGTAAAAGAAGATGCACGATTAGTATTATTATTACTACTTATTCATAAACGCAATACATGACATTTAATAAACAACTAAATTCTTCGATCAAATCAAAGATCAAGTTGTTAAAAGCTAAAATATTTTCATTCGAACCTGAGCAATCCCAGCTCCCATGAGACCGCTTCCAATGACCATAACATTCTTTATAGCACTTTGACTAGAAGACGTGCTGAAGAACGCCGAAATAGCGGCCAAGTTTTTCCGCAATAATGCATGTCTCAGAGGCTGAGCAGATGATAGTTTTGAGGCTGTACAGTGGAAAAGAGAAGCCATGTTTCCAGTCACGCACAACTCGATGAATGGAAGAGGGAAAATTAGGGAGGGACTGGAAACTAATGGCCAATGTCCATTTTTGGCACAGTAGTGCAGTCAAGGGAAATCCATTTTTCTAACCAAAAACCAAAAAAAAGAAAAATGCATTACGATACATGACTAGAATCAGACTTACAGCAACCAACAGGAACCTTTATCAAAATGCAGTGTTGAGAGTGTTATTAAGTGCTTCTGTGATCTGATACAGCGATATTTGGTGGGCCCGCGGTCTTTTCGACCAATCGCAAGCACACATAGTCTCCTTCGCAGCCGTTATTAGGGTCGTCACTCGTCACGCAACGCTCCTCCCCACTAGTTAGTGGGGAGGAGCGTTGCGTGACGAGTGACGACCCTAATAACGGCTGCGAAGGAGACTAAAGCACACAGCGCGCACCATGTATGACAAAACAAACTTTCGTTTATTAGCTTTGTATCCGTTTCTTAGGTAGGTGAAATATTTTCTAATTTTTCTGTTCAAGCTCTTGTTCTTTCCACAGAAGGTTGCTATGGAGTGTCTCGGTTCTTTTTCTTATTTTTTTTTTAGCGGGGAGTGGGGGGAGGTGGGGGGGGGGGGGGGGGGAGTTGACTTGGCCAGCGGCTGTGCTTCTTATGGGATAGATCGTGATTGATCAAAGGTCGTCGAAGGTCGAAACGCACGGTAAGTCATCCTTCTAATTAGCTCTTACAGCAGTGTAGATAAAGCATTGAAAAGTTTATTTCTGCAATTACCTTCTCTAACTGAGTGTACTGCAACATCGGTTGGTAAAAGTAAGAACGTCATCGTCAAACTTTACGGTAAAATTATGACTAATATATTTTGTTATGCCGACTCGTGTCTTGCTCGTGTCCGTATTTTCTCGCCCCCACTGTGCACTTTTCGTCTATTTTTTCGTTTTACAGCAATTTAAAGCAGCCCGTGAACTGGAATGGCAGATAGCGCAGCTAAGACTGCACTGGAATATCTTAGAGACCCAGCCGTTATCACAGGTCTTGGAGCAGCAGCTGTCGCCTCAATGTACTACCTAGCATCACGACCCACTCCACAACCATGTCCCGTCGACCCCATGAAACAATCGTACGAGTTACCGGTGAGTAGCCTAATACCACGTGTGATAGTAAGTGATACTTAAAGTGCTTTAGTTGGGATTGGTTTCGATCGGTTTGTTTCAATATCATGATATGAATATGCAAGTTTTTGTTGAAATTGTTCTTTGGTGACAAGATTAAATACATTGTCTTTTCGGCCGTGGAGCCAATAAGTTTATTTTTTTTCTGGACTTTACTCTTCAAGCTGAGAAAATACATGAAGAACACGCGGATACCAGTTTCAAGAATGATGTAAATGCCCATATATGGAGTAACTTTTACATATCTACAGTTGGAAAGACTCCAATAATTCTTTGTACAACACACCCCCTCATTCAAGTAGGAGGTTTTTTTTTACCCCAGAGCTCATATTGTGCATCAATATTCTTTATAAGGTTGAAAGGTTCCATTTTAATGTTATTTATAATTTTAGGCATATGATATGGTGGAGGGAGTCTTCAGTCTTTCAAATGCCAATAAACCCACCCTGTCATTTTATACTTTTTGACCAATTTAGCTTGCATAGCAAGCATTTCTGTGCGATTTTGTTGAGAAATTTGGGATGAGAGCATAAAAGAGAAGAAGGTGGAGGGGAGAGAAAGAAACCCTTGCCTGCAAACCTCACGATTTTAAAAAACTGCTTTCGCCCACGAGTGCAGCTTCTGATTTGTGCTTTGATGTTAGTGTTGATTGAATAGCAATCAATGCATCAATCAAACCAGATATGTTTTGTTTGCGTGGGTCACAGATCTGGTCCAATCTGATCTCTGGTTGCAGATTAAAAATGCTTTGGACTGATATTTATTGGAATCGTGTTTGTGTGAAGGTTTACCAGATCTGAGCTAAAACGAGGCCTCGCTAGCATCGTTGTCACTTCGCCCCTTCAAGGTATTACCCTGTGAGCAGATGTTTTTCTTTTGCATGGCTTTTGGCGTTTCTTGTCTGTGGCGTAGGTGGTTGGCATGTCTTGTCTGTGGCGTAGTTGGTTTGTTTTTGCTCTGTTTCTCACGGGGGTTTCTCAATGCGACAGGGACAAAGAAAGGCACAAGTACAATAATAGTAAATACTGACAGCGACATGCCTTCCTCCTGAGGGTGCAAAACAACGGGCTTCGAAATTCAGACTAGGGACATACAATCTATGCCAATGCCCCCCTCCCCCCCCCCCCCCCCCTACTTAAGAGGGCCTCTCCGAAAGATGTCAAAGAGAGTAACACAGAGAAAATGACCACTGAACATACGGTTTGAATAGTCTTCTTATGTTGTGTTTTATTTCCTTCAGCTTGGGAGCCTGGAAGCATGTGTTTGAATATTATTGTTTTAAAGGTAACCTTTTTAATGTGAAAGTCTCTGGTTTGTAATAGACATCTAAATTGTATTTGTAGGATGGTGATTATGCCAGAATGAATTCTCTGACAACAGAACTGGTTGAGAGACTGTTTGATGATGTGACCACAAGCCATGAAGCCTTTCTACGTGGAGTTAGGATATCAGGTAATAATAATAATATTAATAAAAATAATAATAATAATAATAATAATAATAATAATAATAATAATAATCAGGGTGGCCATTAGGCATCGGAGATTGGAGAATTCTCCATTTACAATGCAGAATTCTTCAACTAATGTTCGGCAGTTTATGACTATTTTTTATTCAGACGTGGAGCCTCTTTTAAAATATTCTCCAGTAACGTCATACCTTTCTCCTGCTATGAGGATTCTTAACGAAAACCCTGAATAATTCAGTTATTTACCCTCGGCAGTATTTATAGCACTAATGCTAGTGCGGCTGAGCAAGTGCCTGAAGCAAATATTCAAATTGAACTTAATGGGGTTAAGAATCCCAACTGGCCAGCTGGATATTTACAACCGTGGCTGAGGATATGAACTTGGGACTACCATGAACAAAGTGAACTAGTGGTTAGAGTGGGACTTGAACTCAGGGTCTCCGAATCGCAAGTGCAGCTCTCTAACCACCCTGCTACTCTGCCTTCTAATAAGGTTACATTGTATTACTCAGAGTTATCACAGAAAACGCAAGATTAAAATAACTGCAAGTGCTATTAACTACCTGACCTCTGCACAAATTGTCCTTTTAATGGCAAATGGTCGATGTGTTTCCACTAACATTTTTTAACATGTTGACTGCAAAATAATAATTGTGACCTTTTCACAAATGCAGTGCCCACAAAAGTGCATCCCACATGTGGATGCTAGAATGACCTCTCCAGTGGCCATTTGCTTTAAAAGCAAAGAATATACATTCCGATGTACTCATTTTACATTACTCACTTTGCGTTGTGAGAATTTTTGTTTCACTCATTAATTTCAATTCTGTTACATGTTAATCAACTTAATTCATTTTTTAATAAAATTTTTAAGATAAAAAAGGCTAACCTTTTGCCCCAAAAAGGCTAATCGATGTATATTTGGCTCCCTACAAATACATTTATTCCTCGTCACCACAGGCATCTCTCTTCTGTGGCTACTATGTGGTTGATAGGCTCTATTTCTGGCAAGTGCTGTCTTTATCCTCCCCAAGAAGAGATGACTGGACAAATGCGTGGCCAGTTGTGTCTGTAACTGCTCGGGAAAGGAGCGCCAGCTCATATCTCAAGTAGCAGCTGGTAATTGAGCGCAGGTGGTGGGCAGGTCAAACTGTTATCATAAAGTCTTACTTTTTTTATTTCAGGAGACAAGCCATGCCTTGGTCACCGTAGCAGTCCAGGAGGTCCATATACCTGGCTTACATACAATGAGGTACCTACTGCATGGTACATGTATCTTTTACAGGTCAAAATTATATACTCAGGTTAAAATTTTTTAACCTAGGTTGATTCCCATTTTGCTTTTTCTCCTAACCCTTAATTCATGAATAATAAAGACTAGGAGATAGAGAATCAACCTAGGTTACAAAAAAATTAACATGGCTTTTTTTCTGACCTGTAACATATCCACTGTAAACTGTCTAAAACCTGTTCATTCCCCGAAATTGTGAAATGCAAAATTTACAGTAAGAAAATCTCCTAATTACATTTTATTTTTTTAAAAATGCTCTAATACCCAAATAAAGATCCTCCTGAGTCTGTATGTACTTGCTCATTCATCTGGATGATTGAATTCAACCTACTTATCACTAAGCTTAACATCAGCCTTACCTTTCGTAACATGCTTGCAATTAATAGTTGTGACATTATATACATTATTATAGAAAATTAATGATGCACTTTATTAAAAAATCACGTTAATTTGATGCATCTTAATTTATGTTGATGTTAATTTAAATCACACTAGTATACATCATTGTTGTTTTACAGCACCTTTATTTCAATAACAAAACCTCGTCTGCTCATAGTTCCTCTGTCAACGCCTCGGAGTCACTATCTGATAATTCTTTAAGAACTGAGTTCAGAATGTCTTTCGACTGGTCTTCATATTGATCCATTTCCCTGAGGGGATAGCTAACTTCTTAGTCTTTCTTCTTAAAATTTCCATGGCCCGTTCATCCTCCCACTGCACAGTCACCTCTATGTTGAGAAGTTTGTATTGCAGCAAATTCGCATAAAATAAAGTTAGGCACACATTGTTTTCGAAAATTTTGTGTGAATTTGATGTATGTAACCCTAACTTTTGGAAAATTCAGGTTAATTTTGTGTAATGTAAATTTTCTTTGCGTTGTCAACATGCATCGGAAATCCCCATAATAATGTATACCTGTAACTCCATATTAATTTTACACAAGTTATGTCAAACCTGTATAACATTAAACCTTTATCAAAGTATTAAAAACTTGTCAGATCTTTGTCATCCCTTGAAAGAAAGTCAAGGTAAAAAATTAATTATAAATTAATTTTAGCACCCATTGTGGTCAGTTTTGATTATGCCTGCAGTCTACCAGAATGTTTACTAGGTAATTTTTATATTTATTTCATTTCATTTAATTTTTTTTTGCTCAATGTAGGTCCTTGAACGTTCTACAGACACTGGCTCAGGGTTGATAGAGCTTGGCTGTCACCCCGGTGATGATGGCTACACATTTGTTGGTGTCTATGCTCCAAACAAAATTGAGGTGACTAAACATTATAACATCTTTGTTGACTACAAAACAGACTTTTATATAGATTAAGCCAGGGCTAAAAGGCCTGGCGCACGCTACTGGTGTACACGGCTAAGAATCTCACATCGTTTGGCTCTTATGAACTTATTAAAACTCAGATCGCATCGATATTTGGCAAGAAGTTAAAGTTTATAAACAGCTTTTCATTGAGTATTTTTTTCCTGGCTGTAAGACCAAAATAAAATTGAAATATGAAAAATATGGCTCAAAATGGGACCATTTTTTAACAGCTCGCGTAACATTTACAGTCTAACCACGCATATTGTGGGATTTCTCTGTTTCTGTTAATGGTACTTTGGAAAAATTTCTCCGAAGAGGTCAGTGACTTATGAGTACTAACTGTCTTAAAAATTACTGAACATAATGGAAAAACAACAAAGTTTAGGGCGTTTTCAGAAAGATGTTCTGTCTACATACGATCTCTGTGCAGCGCGAACGTCAATTTAAAAGATTGCTTTTCATTGACTTTCTGTTGTTGTTAAGAGAAGAAATAATAATTTTTGGAATGCTCATAAGTTAAATTTTTTTTATAGACTAACTGTTAAGAATTCGGGAAACCCATTTTTACGCTAAGATCAAATATGTAAGGTTAGACAGCATTTTTTTAACGTGAAAATTCGTAAACCGTGCGTTGGACCGAAAATCGGATTCTAGAGTGTGCTTTGGCATAAAGATTTTGTGCCTAGAATGTGCTTAAGATGTGCATAAAGTGTGCATTTTAGTTTTGAAAAACGTGCCTAAGCCGTGCCTAAGTTGTGCCCAAACTGTGCCTAATCTGTGCACAAGTTGTGCCAAAATATTGAGTCACTCGGAAAATCGTGTCCAGCCTATCAAGCTCCATAGCGAACGAAAAGGGCGCACGGCAATTATGTCAGTTTTGAGGTTTACGAAGTCTAGAAACACTGTCTGACGACCTTTTTATCCCCTAATAAGAAATAACATGACTCAGAATACGGTTAGAGACAGCAGGGAAAGCCCCGACAAACAGGAAAATGGAATCTTAAACAGGTTAGCGTATTTAAAGTAAGTGCTCAGCATGCAATTACATTGTTGATATTATGCTAATTTCATCGATGTTAAAAAATTTCCAAGTAGGTTTCTTCTCCCCTTCTTAATGGAGCGTTTAGTTGGAACGAAATATTTGTTTTTTTCAGGAGGGCAGATTTGCATTCAAAAAAAGAATTTACTTGTGATATGACTTATAAAATGAAAACGAAAAAATTGATTGCACGCCGATGAGTTTTGATGAAATAAATGGCACGTCTCATCGATTATTATACGATCAAAGCTTAATTTGCTAACAGAGCCAGAAAACAAAAACAAACAAGCAGCTTGAATTATTTTACTACAGTGTAAATCCTACTTTTTTTAGTTAGAGAAATATTTTTAAAAACCAGCCGCATTTTGTATTTAAAAATAACACGCGTTGGCATGAAGGTTTCAAATTACCACTCTGTACTTTTCATGTTGTTATGCAAATTCAGGCCAATTTTACCGCGATCGCAAAAAGTATTTTCTACGACTTTTATTGGCTATTTTTGTGCCTCACTTCTTTAGCTTTGTTTTTGTTATTATGGCTTCGACTTTCTTTCACGATTTCTTTTAGAAACGAAAGAAAGCGAGTCTATAAAATTGCATGGCAATCGAAAAGGTTCAGACCGGCATATATCGCGTGTGAATTTCCACTTTATCCTCGGAGTAAACACGGACTGTCGAAGAATACTTTAATTTTCCAAACTTTCGGCGCGGCTCAAAACTTACACTTCCTATACTTCTAACTGTATCGTGTTTGATCTGAATTATTTTTGTAATTCGTACCAAGTTTGTTCTTTTTTGCAAGTCGGGTTACAAAGATTTTCAAAAAAGTGCCCAGCGTTGAATATTTGTGCCCAAACCGTGCCTAAACCGTGCCAAAACTGTGCCCAAACTGTGCCTAAAGTGTGCCTTAGCAATATTTAAAACGTGCCTTAACTGTGCCTAAAGTGTGCCTAATCTGTGCCTTTGCATGTTTTTTTCCCGTGCTTTGGCACAAAAACCGTGCCTTTTCTTGAGCGCGAATCGTGCGTAAGGCACGGTGTTACGCTCGTGTACACCAGTAGCGTGCGCCAAGCCAAAAGTGAAGCTCTCGATAATAATTTATTTATAGTTTGTTCAAACAAAATATAAAATAATGTAAGGCAACAAGAAAGGTGAAAAAACAACAATAGGTCTAATTAGCAAAAAAGCAACTTTGCACGTGCAGCACACTTTTTTGTACATTTCTTTACTGTTGTTTTGCACGACTACAGTGTGAAACTTCAAGAAACTTCCTGGTTACTCATTCATGGAGGAAATGTCACATGTGTTCTTGTTCATTTTTTTTTCACTGCGGCTCATTTTCATGCACCTTGGTAGCCACTAGCATTTCTTATTTTCCCGCCACTTCAAAATTCCAACAAAAAAATGTCTCCTTTGTCTTTTATCTCTCACTCTTTTTCTTGTTGAGCTTCGCTGGCCTGTTGCCTACTTTCTCTTTTTCTCTTTCTCTCTCTTTCTCTGTATTCCAGATTTGTGGACATAACAATATTTATTAATCTAAGCTTAATACTTTAGACAACACGGATACAGAAACAATTTCCGCTTTCCGTTTTCATCTTTATTGACTCTTTTAAGTTGTCTCTGCTTCACAAGACGAGGGTGGCTATGTGATTTCCTCCCAAAATAACCTCAAGTTGCCATACCTGTATTTTGGTTGAGTTATTTTTCATTGGTATGCCTGTGGTGTGGATGGACGGTCGGGCGGGCAGGCGGGCATACAGCCACATGACTACCAAAATTTCTCGCGTGCACAGGTTACCAAAGTTTCTCACCCATAGTGTTCCACTGTGTGTGCTTCACACATGCGAGAGCTCCACTAATATTTTATTATTTCTACTGTCTGATTGATGAGATTTTCATGAACATTATGTACCAATTTTATTCTCAGCAATATGTTTTTGAATGGAGAGTTTAGTGCTTTTGTGTGGATAGTTAAATTGATCCCTTTTCAAGCTGACAAAGTAATTGTTTCTTATTTGTATTATTTATTTCAAGTTTTCAACAAGACAAAAATTAATGTTGTACAGCTTTTCTTTTCTTTGTAATCTCACTTTAAACTCCTAAACTTTTCTGGTCTCTAGCAAATTACAGTTTCTCTCTCCCGATAAAATTGTTGAATTCATGGTCAAGCCCAGACATGCATGGAAGTACATTAACTTACTCGTGGTACACATGGTCTTTCCCACAACGTAGGGGTGAAGCGGAAATCCCTTGCTTATGGTTTCCCACTCTCACTAATCAAGTCCAAGCGTGAAAGTGATTTATACACAGTCTTCCCCAACACATTAATACATGTACAGCTGTACTGTTAAAAACATTTTCCGTAATTTCTACTGTAGACTTGCAGCAGTATATAGGACGACAGTATCTTCTTTTAAGCCAGTTCATTATTGTTATTTTTTAATTTAATACATGTATCTCCTGATATATGCAGAGTTTGTTTATGTGCATTACACATTAAAATAATGAAAAGTGAAGTTTTCATTCAAACCTGTCAACATGCCATATATACATTTCTAGTTATATCTTTTGTATAATTAGTAGAAAAACTGCTAGGGATTCATGACACTTAATGTACATGTAGTTAATATCAAGTTCTATCACTCAGTCGTATGGTTGTTCATTTTATTTGTGGTTTTTTCTCTTTTAGTGGGTGTTTGTAGAGCAGGCATGTAATATGTTCTCTCTGACCATAGTTCCATTGTATGATACCCTTGGCTTAGATTCTTGTGTCTTCATTATCAATCAAGGTAAGAAATTAATTTATTATCATAAGCTTATTGTCTATAACAGTGTTAATGACACTTACTTCAATGGCTGGTTTCGTAGGGGAGGAGACACAATCACAGACAAAAGTAGTTGGGAAGGTTGTACAAATTAACGGTAGTTCATTTTAATCCTCAAAAAAGAGAGTTTTCTCTTTTGCTAAATATTCCCTGTCCCCCCTATTCAATGTTGGGATGTAACAGAACAATTACACGCACAAACATTAACGTTTTGCTCAACATTGGGCCAGGGGCAGGGGAAGGAAGGAAAAAGAGAGGTAGAAAAAGCAACTTTCCCAACACTTTTGACAATGGTTGTAGGTTTATTTTATTGGATATTGTACAGTGTATGCATGCAAGATGGCTCTACTGTGTTGATAAGAGACATAGTGCTCTTGTGACTGTTTGGTAATTCCAACCTATATTTTGACCATTTTTTTGGCCTCCTCTGAGGGATGGAAAATATCTTAAATTCCAGCTTGTCCTTTAAGCTAGACTGAGTATCAGGCATTTCTGGGGGAAAAGGGGAGGGAGGGAAGCGATAAAGGGAGAGACCGAAAGGAGTATTGTGTGTTATCCAATCACTGCCACATCCAGATTTTAGATGTGTCACACAGTTTGCTGAATGATTTTGTGTCAGGCCTTCCTTTCCCTCCTGCCCCTCCCCCAGCCCCTTAGGAAGGCCTGATACTCAGGCTGCCTATAAGCAAGCAGCTGATCGACTCAAATTTTTCTTGCCTGGCGCTACTTCTTGCATGTCTTAGTAAAATTATTTTGTTAGAGCAAGACTTGCCTGAAGCCTTACCCAATGGGAAAGTAAGCTTTAAAAGTACAGTGAAACCTCTATTAAGCGGACACCTTCACAACCTCCCTAAGTGTCGGCTTAATAGAGGGTGTCCACTTAAAAGAGGTTTCTTAACATTTGTGCAATGTTTGTTAACGATGAACCTTCAACGGTTACTCTGTACTGTGTTAAAGTTTCATGTTGTTAAGGAAGCTAAGGAGGCTGTGCTGTACTTTGTGCAAGACTTTTAGGTGAACTTTGATCGCCAATGACAATGATGTGGCCGGATATTAGTCTGATCTACGGTTTATTGACAGCTAAATGTATTGATGTAATCCAATACTACTATTTGTCAATTCAGTCTTGTGTCTGCTTAATAGAGGTTTATAAGAATAGAAACTGTCCACATCAGCTTAATAGAGGTGTCCACTGAATAGGGGTTCGTTATAAAGGGAAGTGTAAGACGTTAATTTTGGGACCTGGCTTAGTTTCAAAAATAATATAGGATGTCCACATAACTGGGGGTCCGCTTAATAGCTCTGCAAGAAAATCTACTAGCTATAGTCCTGGACTACTGGATGAGAGTTTTCCAAGCTTCCTCAGTCTTGCAATATGAACAATTGAATTGAATATTAAATGTTTGTTGTATTTTATTCCAATTTAAAATGTAGCTCAAATGACAACAGTAGTCTGTGATGAAAGCAAAATCAAAAGTCTTTTGGAGCAGTGCAGTAAATGCCCCAAGTTAAAAAATGTGGTCAAGATAGGAGCTCCTGTCACTGATGAAGAGAAAGCTGCTGGGGAGAAAGCTGGTGTCAAAATTATCTGTTTCAAGGAATTAGAAGTAAGTCAATTTACACATGCATGTACAGACCTGTAGGAGGGGGGGGGGGGGGGCGAGAAGGTCCTTGTTGTATAGATACTGTCATTGCCTTAGAACGTAAATGTACATAGGTTTGGGATTATTAACCTATCTGAACTCAGGAGCTTGCTTTGTTACTGCATCAAGCAGAAAATATTAACATATAACACCAATACTTAGGTGCCTACGCTGGATCTCTGTGATATATAAGTATATTTTTCAAAATAGTGTTACTGACTTACAAGGCTCAAAAATAATGGTCAGATACCTACAATTGTGGCTACATCAGAGATATACTGAGATATAAGAACTTGGGCTATGTATTCAGATCCTCAAGCAACCAGTTGCTTGATGAACCCATGGCCAATCTCAAAACGTATGGCAATAGAGCATACTCTGTAGCAGGACTGAAACTATGGAACATTCTTATTTCTAACATTGGACATTAGGCAATCATTAACACTAATCTCAAGACTTATCCTTTTAAGGCCAGCTTGATTTTTTAATTTTTAATTCTTTAATTTTTATCCAGTACTGGTACATGAACTTGATTTATCATTTATAGATAATGTAGTTTTTAGTTAACCTAATTTAGAGAAAATAAATAATCAATGATCAGTGCGTCAGGCCTCAACAAGATACTTCATAAGGGCCGTGTTTCATACATAATGATGATCATTAATCTTTTGAGACTGTTTAGTACTGACCTGCCCACAGTAAGCATTAAATAAAGTATTATCGCAAGCTAGGTACCATGATGTTTGTTACATTTTTGAAACAATATGAAATACATGTGTGTAATAATTGACTTACTGATTAGGATCTGGTTTCCCTCATTTATTGTTCGTATCGACTGGAATTTAAAGAATCAATAAGATCTGTTGAGATTATGGAATTTTAAATGCTGATCATAGATAATTTGTACTTTTCTTTGTCAACACAGGACATGGGTAAAACTCACAGACATGAGAAGAAGGTAAAATGTTACTTATTTTTCAATGAAAAATTCTTGTCACATTTTTGTCATTTGTGCGACCTTTTTTTACCACAAAATTGTTTGCTCCACCAACTCATAATTCCTCGATTTGCTCCAATAAAATGCTAGCATTAAAGTGTCAGATGTCCAACCTTTTCACATAAGTCACGTGTTAAATTTACTTGATCCAACTCAGGTGAAATAGAAATTAGCTTTAAGTTTTGTGTTCAGTTCACTCCTTTACTGTTTAGCATCACAGTAACTGTTTTCATTGAAATTTTAACCCTATCATGCACTTTGTTAGCTTACAAATACAGCTGCCGTTCCTTGCTACCATGGTGATGATTTACAAAAATGTTTACGTATAAATCTGGTGATCATGGGGTTCTAGAAAAATTTGTTCTCCTGGTCTGTTGTTATAAAGTTTTATGTACTTCTGTGAACTGGCACCAGAAAAACTCTTGCATGGTCCCAGAATACTTGCTGATTTTGGTAGGATTTTAAAATTACATCTGATCTTTGTGACCTTTTTTCTTTTGCCTGTCATTCATTAACAGTAGTTATTTGAACAAGAGTAGTGTAATGATACATTATACTTTTTTTAAATAGCTACTTACTATGAAAACCAATTAGGTTTCCTAACCAGTTTCTGTGAAGAAAATCTTAATTTGGAAAGTAATTTTAATTTCAATTTAATAATACACTGTACATACCTGTGAACTTTTCTATTTTTTTGTCATGAATTTAAATTTCATCGTAATTATACAAGTCATGTAACAGTCAATATTATTGTTTTAAAGAGTGATGGAAAAATAATTTTGTAATAATATTTTATTTTTGTGACAGCTTCCCAAACCAGATGACCTTGCAGTTGTCTGCTACACTAGTGGAACAACAGGTACATGCCACTGTATTACAGACTTTGATGTAGATCCAAATGTTCACTTGCAGAGATGCCAACTTCTGGAGATCTTAAGTCTAGAGAACTTTCCTTTTGCAGCCCTGTGTCCTGCAATCACAGCCCACCCCACCCCCAACACACACAAGTCAACCTATCCCCAAATCTTAATATCAGTATTGCTCATGACATTAAGCTTAAACTTCATGACATTAAGCTTCTGTGACTCGAATGCTGCACACCTTATCATTACATTCATTGTCAGTGATGAAATTATGCCACCGGAAACTGTGAGCCATACTATGGTCTTGAGAAGAAAAATCATTGTTGGATTTTGGGGAAACTTTTTGGGCTAAATTCTAAACTGAAGCAGAGAAAAGCAGAAAAGTCAACTTTATCTTGGATAAACAGGAAAACTGGGAGATTAGTACTGTATCAATGGGAGACTTCCGGATCAGTCAGAGCTAGTTCAGCTGAATTTTGCTACCCTATACTAGAGTAAACTCCCAAAATCCCCCTATCCTAGAGTAGCTGTTTCCCCAGTATAGATAAAATCTTCAACCAACTGATCAGTTTCCTGAAAAATGATACCCTATTCTAGACCCAACCTCTCTGATTTATATACCCTATCCTAGAGTAAACTGCTTGAAAACCATACCCTTCACAGCGGCACATACCCATATAGACCATATATGGCAGTACCCCCCCCCCCCCCGGGTCTTTTGTAAACAGAGGGCAAGGTTTCAGCTAGTTTGTCTAGGTTATTTCTTAGTCATCAGCCCTCCTTTTTGGCCATTTCTCAGTTATCAGCAGAAGTATTGTGATTCTTGGTAGCTGGCTGTTCCGTGGCAGTTGGTTTTACTTTTAGAGAATTCCCTGTGAATAGTTTATCCCTGTTCAGATCTTTGCGATTTGTGAATAATTAGATCATGTATTTATTATGAGTGAGATTTTGACAGAAGTTAACTTTTTTGTGCAATTTACCACTAGGGAATCCCAAAGGAGCAATGATCACGCACAGAAATGCCATTGGAATGCTTTCTGGTCTGGTTTATATTGTTGAACAGGTAATTTGTTTTTTGTTGTACATGTAGGACCATAGCTAGCAAGATACAAGATGAAGGATTTTAATCCACAATTTCTTTTTAAAAATAGAAATGATTTTTCTCAAGAAGTATCATAGCCTGCGTAGCAGGTGTACATGTGTGGAAGTAATGTGCGCAGGAAAGGACAGGGTACCCAAGGGAGACATGCAGTGGGAGAGGAAGCACCTGCCCAAGAGACCCATGAAAATTGTTTCCCAATCCCTATCCAATTACCTGGCAGTCGCTGCGTGATCTGTCAGAAATTTTAACAGAAAACTATTAACCTCGCACAAACAAAGCTAGCCTACGTTGAAAAATTGGGTGCAGGAAAGAATGGGGCGTGTGAAGTGGACTCACATGTCTACCTTGTGCACCCCATTCTTTCTTGTGCCCATTACTTCCAAGTGCCTACTACATAGGTTAGAAATATCAAGTTAAAAGTGCCAAGAATAGCATTTACAATGGTTCTAGAGTTCAACTTTTCTTGGGGGTATGCCCTCAGACTGCCCTGGTGGTGGACACCTGTGTGGATCTGGTTGGGATGGGGGAATGCAGCAGGAAGTTAGTGACTTTGTTTCTGACATGAGGTACATGCACCAGTACCTTTAGTTCAACGAGAAGTATAGCTTTTTTTGCATCAAAGAAAATTATTATTACTATTTTGTGTAAAAAACTGTAATGGATGCATCCAAGTATGCACTGTTTCGTCTCAAAAATTTGCTATTTAGTAATTCTCTTAGTTCCATAATAATATTATACTATACATGGAGGAAAAGCAGTCATCACAAACATTCATGGTTTAATGGACTAGTGAACTGTAGTCTTTTTTTCCCCCTTCAAATGTATTATTTTTAAAATAATTAACAGGAAACACATATAGTGTACACTAATACCTATAACTACCTTTTTCTCTTTTTCTTAGTGTGGTATATCTTTCAGTGATAGTGACGTACACTTGTCATACTTGCCTTTGGCTCATATGTATGAGCGGCTGGCTCAAGTAAGTCTTACTGTGCACTGTACCATCCTTTACCTTTCTTACATCATACACCATTGTGAGATCAAGGTAAATTTAATAAGTACCATATTTCCTCAAATAACATGCGTCCCTTGATAAATCGCCTCCCTCAATTAATCGCCCCCCTTTGACGGAAATATTTAAATTCATTGCCTCTTTCGAATAACCCCACCCCCTGCCCCTCTCGCCATCTTCTCTTCCTTTTATCCCCTCCCTGTCAAGTTGAAGTGCAATGTGATCCAGCAAAACCAATCAGTAACGATTCAAGCAATGAAAATTAATCAAGGAGCTCAATTTGGAAAACTTAAAAAGCCCATGTTCAGTTTATTTGATGTGATTGTTTTTTGATTTAATGGGAAAATAAAACAAAATATTTAGGGCACAACTTCCAGTGAGCAATATTTGAAATAATCGCCTCCCTGGAATAATCGCCCCCTTTTTGTGCGAGAAAAAGAAATGATCGCCCCTGGCTATTATTCCAGGAAATATGGTATGCTAGGTGCCATTAGTCGGCAATGTGGTGGTGCCTGAGTGAATGCCACTCACCGGGTTGTCCTCAGGGTCCGTTTATGAATTTCTTTTGATCTATGTCTAATAATGTTGGAAGAGACCTCTTATTTTTATAAGAAATAGACTGCAATACAGTCGGTTTTTTTCTTAAAATCGGTTTTGCAAGGCACAAAACACCAGCGTGATAATTTTGAACGCAGCACATGGGCCTCACCAGCTCTACGTGTGTGTGTGGCGCGAGAAGAAAAACCGACCGTATTTTTCGCGTTTCTCCCCAGTCTCACTCCCCCTTTTCACTCTTACTCCACTGCTTGCGCTTGCGTTCATAACCTAGGCAAAAATAGGGGCTGTTTTGTAGTCTATGTCAGAAAAAGATTAGCAAACCTTGAATTATAATATTCTGGAAACGGGTTAGGGTTTTCAACAAACAAGGTTTACACCTACTTCTAACTTCTAATTAAACAGAGTTGGACTCCTCCCCTCCCCCCCCCCCCCCCCCCCCTTACACACACTCTCCAAAGGGTTGGAAAGAAATTTATTTTAACTGTTTGAGAATATTTTATTTGGAATGATCCCAGAATCTAATTTGAAAATATTGTCATTTGTCTCTTTTAAGCTAATGATATTCACCTATGGCGGTAAAGTAGGATTCTTTGGTGGAAATGTGAGAAACATTCTGGATGATCTCCAATCTGTAAAGTAAGTGAGCAATCTAGAAACAGCTTGACATGTACATATAACTGTTTGATCATTATTTTTGTGCTTGTTTGTTTAAATTGACACAATCAGACTTTCAGTTAAGGTAGTTTTATCCGTGTTGATAATATGGAAAGTACCAGAGTGACAGCTGACTACAAAAATTATAGGCTTGAAGCTGTGAGACTGAAGTAATTATCACCGTGGGGTTGCATGCAAGATCGTAGTTTAGACACTAAGCACAACTATGCGCACAAATTGATCCCTGACTCTCCCCTCCCTATCAAAAGTAATATTGAATCTACTGTCTGATGGAGCAGAAACGAATTGTGGAGTTGCACACATTTTAGATATTCCTACCGATGAATGGTTACAACATTTTTTGGTGTATTTGTTGTTTTTAGTCACAAATATAACATTAAAATATAACGTTACAAAAAGTGTTAATTAAAATATAAGTTAATGTGACAAGGAAGCCTAAAGAAACTGGGAGCTTAATAGAGTATTGCCCGTTTTAAAGACAGCAGTTAGATAGTAGCAGAAGCAACAACCATTTATGGCCAATCGACCAACATGTATGTTACTTTATGAATTCACTGATATATCTTACCTTG
>OZ037781.1:15092402-15239902 GCA_964035525.1 Porites cylindrica | reverse complement strand
GGGTAACCCGCCTGTCCATATAATCTCTCATTTTCATTTGATCACGTTTACATGATAGGTGGGGTGACCCGCCAAGGCGGGTAGCCCGGTCTACCAGACCGGGTTACCCTCTCAGCCGGGGTCACAATTTGTCATGTAAACGTTTCAAGGTGGGGTAACCCGCCTGGCCGGGGTCGGATTCGTGATACATCAAATTCGCGCAAAATTCACTTTCGCGGTGTCTTTGCATTATGATTAAAGTTAACAATAGAAAGCTATTGCACTGACGGGTTGCAGCAAGAGCAACAAGAGAGTGAGTGTTTGCCCGCATTTTTCTTGTTTACGTGCTTAGCGACCATTCAATAATCTTGAGAAAGTGCACCCCGGTAAGGCGGGGTTGTAAGATTGCATGTAAAGGAGGGTTATTTTTTTACCTCACCTAAGCGGGTTACCTCACCTACCTGGGGTCCCCCACCTCCATGTAAACAGGCCCTAAGACTGTGAAATTTGAGCGTGATTAGAGAAAAGGGAATTCAATGAAGGACCTTGGAAATGAAAGGGCATCGTATGGATTAATGGGGAAGGGTCTGTCGTTCCAACCATTTTAAAAGGCACAGTGTCTCTACATTGAAGCCAATAACACTCAGATATAGTAAACCGTTCCTGATTATTGCGCCTATAAACGGATTTATATTTTAACGCCCTTTCCGGTGACGGGCTTCAGTCAATTTTCCGATCCAATTTGATTTAAATATTCGTCCTTGCCCTCTTCGCGCAGCGTAACACTATGGGTAAGAACATTTGGTTATCTATGTGTCCAAGAAATTTTGGTTCTGAGAAAATTGTCTGTACGTACGTACGTCCACCCCTTCATGTAAGCCGGGGTGAAGCACCCGCACGTTTCGGCGGTAAAACGCATAGCCACCCGGACTTTTAGAGAAGAGAAAAACAGTAACAACAAAGCTGGTTCTTTCTTTCGACTCGATTTTAATGTCTACACTGACGTGGATAACAGAGAAAGAGCTAGATCGAGGGATAAAAAACGAAGGGGAAGAAGAAAGAAAAACATGAAAATTTTACCGCGGCGGTGAGAAAATGAGAAATGCAAGCAGCCACCAAGGTGAAAATGAGCGGCAGCGATAAAAATGTGAACAGGAACACATACGACATTTCCTGCATAAAACGTGTAACTAGGAAGTTTCTGGACGTTTCACATTGTAGTTCTGCAAAACAGCGGCAAAGAAATGTACACAAAAGTGTGCTGCACCTGCAAAGTTGTTGCTGTTGTTTTTTTTTCTCTAATTTTAACCTACCGCTATAGATTTTTTTGGCTGTTTTCGTTGCCGTCGCCGCTTAGCATTACACGATTTTATCTTTTGTTGGAGTAAACTATAGATATTAGCGAGAACTTCGCTTTTAGCCCTGGCTAAATCTATATATTAACATGACTAATTGAACCAAAATTTAACATGCCCACGCAAAAACTTGTTGAGGCTCACCCCCATTGGGAAGGAGAGTTCTCTCGACATTTATACTGTATATCTGACTTTATCTAAACTTCCCTGTTTTCTAATCAGGTGCTGGAAGGTTACGGTCAGACTGAGACAACGGCTGCTGCGACCATACAAATGATCGGCGATCAAACTTACGGTGAGAAAAACAAAATTGTGGAAATTCACATTGTTCATTACCAATTGACCATAAGTGAAAGTTGCGGTACTATTCTGTGCGAATTCTGCGGCGTAATCGCTGTCGATCAGCTCCTAGAAAGTGAGTAGAGATAGTTGCAGTGCGTGGCGGTAAGTACTTGTCACTAGATTTTTGGTAAAACAATTAGATCACGGACTAAGAACTTCGCATCCCCTGCGCTATCAACTATCTGCCGATCTAAATGGAGTGTGAGCTACTTACTAGTCAGCGTGTTCCAGGCTCCCATATAGCAGGGATTACGAGCAAGTATAAAATACAACACAACTGTGTGACATCGTGGATAAAATCTACGGGAGCCACATAGGCTAGTCTCAAAAGTAAGAATGACTACCTTCAACCTTGGATCGTGGTAAAATTTGGTAAGTCAGACAAATTCGCTCAGTATTTATCAATGTGTTTTTGATGATAGGTCATGTTGGTCCGCCACTTCCATGCAACAAGATAAAGCTTGTTGACGTCCCTGAAATGGAATATTTTGCCAAAGATGGCAAAGGAGAGGTGAGGAAGTTAAGACGGAGCAATTAAGGATTCTGGGAAACTGCCCAACTACCCCTCCCCTGAGTCAACATAAACACTTACTTCTCGCTTAGGGCAAAATGTTGGGTTAGGGGAGGGGTAGGTGGGCAGTTTCCTAGAACCGAATAGCTTTTCCTGTCGACACGCAAAGCTATCCGACATAGAATGCACACTTATCCGATACGTGACTCTCCACCTAAGAGATCGGCGTGGCGTAGCTTTGTTCCGTTGAAGAAATCGCGCCGAAATCACCATTAGAGAGTTTAAGCATCACGTTTACGTCAAACGGCAAACGCGAATTTGTATTTCGTGACCAAGTTTCCCCTTCACCTGTCGTTTACTGTTCATTATTTGTACACATTAATTAGTAGTTTTCACGCAAATTTTTTATCTGTAAGAATTTTTGTGAGCCGTTTTTATCTGCTCATTTTCCTTTTTGCGAAATTCTCATTTTGACTGACCTTCGCCGTTTACGTGAAGCTTAATCTCTCTATACTTAAGCGTGAACAGAAGCCTCATCCGGTATCGTTTTCGCACCGACGCAAAAGGTATCAGGTATACTATGAACATACTGTTAGTTGTAAAACCCAATTGGAGCCAATTAGAAATGGGTCCCCTAAGCATCTGTGATTGGCCTCATCAGACACAAAAACCGTGGCTCGTTTCTCAGATCTTAAAAAAAAACAGCCGCGGAACCTTCGCTAGTATCTTATCAATAGAGGTGATCGCTGAACATAAATTCGCTTCGTAGAAAATATAGGGAGACTCACTTCATAGCTCCAAACTTTTTAGAGAACCGTGAATTCCAGCTACGTCAGGAAGGCTCTCCTGTCTGACTTGTCAAATTCTTTGTTTCTATACGGGAATGGCATTCGCTCGACCGCATTCATGTTTTGCCGTCTTCAGTCTTCTAATCTTTATTTTTGGTTCTTTCTCTACGTCGCATGTCAGATTTGCTTTTACGGACCGAACGTGTTCAAGGGATACCTTTATGACGAGAAGAAGACAAAGGAGGCAATTGACGAGGACGGATGGCTGCATTCAGGCGATATTGGGGAGTGGCAACCGGTTAGTGATGTCATCTTTGTAGCGACCGCTGAAGAACTTATTAATGTTATTGCAACAGGGTATTTCTCGCCGTGTCAAGCGTTACAGTTAGCTTGTACAACGTTATAAACAGTACCACAGAAAAGTACTGCTCTATGGCATTCATTTGAATGGACACACTTTAGGATTTCATTCACAGACTTAAAAGTGACAACCTCGTACAGTATAATAAACAGTACCACAGGAAATCACTGCTCAGTACCGTTCATTTAAATGGTCACACTTCAGGATTTCGTCCAGAGACTCAAAAGTTAGAATCACTTTGTACAGCACAATACACAGGACCACAGGAAATCACTGCTAGGAACCGTTCATTTAAATGGTCACACTTCAGGATTTCGTCCAGAGACTCAAAAGTTAGAACCACCTTGTACAACATAATGGCCAGTACCACAGGAAATCACTGCCCAGTACCGTTTATTTGAATGGTCACACTTAAGGATTTCGTCCAAGGACTCAAAAGTTAGAACCACTTTGTACAGCAAAATGGACAGTACCACAGGAAATCACTGCTGAGTACCGTTCATTTGAATGGAGACACTTTAGGATTTCTTCCACAGACTCAAAAGTTAGAATCACCTTGTACAACGTAATAAACAGTACCACAGGAACCTACTGCTTAGTATCGTTCATTTGAATGGTCACACTCTGGGATTTTGTCCACAGACTCACAAGCTCGAATCACCATTTACAGCCAAACAAATAGTGTGTCATAAAAGTATTGCTCATTAGGTTTCATTAGAATACTTATATATAATAGTCTCGTTTCAAGGTTTCATCTTAAGTCCCAAAAAAAAGTCAGAACAACCTCGTTTAATGATAGCTTCTTTGCCATTATCAGAAATGTAGATTTTGTGAAATCCAAAAATCTGGCCCTCTGATTAGCCGTTTTTCATCCAGTGCTCAGCCCTTCTCTCTGATTGGTTATCCTTTACTATTGGCAAGTTCGAAAATTAAAGCTATAGTACGCACTTGACAAACAAAATAGAAGATTTAGTATAGTTCTTTATTAAAGTTCTTATTCGGTATTTATAGAAGTTACATTGTTGTTGATGAATTTGAATTTTGTTATCTACAGACATTTTTTTCATTTTGCATTTCAGAATGGAACTTTGCGGCTGATTGACCGCAAAAAGCACATTTTCAAGCTTTCACAGGTAAGCACGGTCATCGCTCGAAGAAAGATGCTGTAGTCTTTTGACATAGAGCTTTCAAAGGTGCATGCGTGTAAGCTCTTCGAAAATTCAAATTATTTTTCTAAAGTTTTGATTGGTCTAGGGATTATTACATAACCAGCAGGTAACCATTCTCGTCCCCAGAGCTACAATCCTTTTGGTCAGCGCGGATTTCCACTTTCTGCGCAACCTCAGAAAATGTGGTTACAAAATGGGAAGCTGTTGCGCCTGCGTGTTATCTTGGTCTCAGCTAGAGCTCTCAATCTGTAGCGCTGACCACAAGCATTGCAGCTCATTGTGAGGATAAGAACGGCAGTTGATTACATTAGTTTTTTCTCCGGGTACTCCGGTTTTCCCCTCTCCTCAAAAACCAGCACTTCCAAATTCCAATTCGATCCGGAACGCACGGACACGTTTCAACGAGTTCTTAAGAACTCTCAAGGGCTTCGAGGGTAAACAATTACACTTTGGCATTGGTCTGTTCATGCGCAGTGTAGCCTGTGTACAGACCCCTCCTACCCTCAGTAAAAAAAATCGATTTTTACTGAGGGAAGGTGGAGGTCTGTACACAGGCTAGCGCAGTGGAGTAAATACATCGTTTTGCTTTGCTTGAGCGCCCTTTGGTCTCTATCTTTGTTAAACAATGGCTGCTCTGCGTTTCCTGCAAATTACCAAACATGTTGCAACCTCTGGTAGATTCATAAAAAATAAATGATTGAATTTTCCTTTGCCGTCGGCAACAATTTCTGTGCTCTCCACCGGCAACATTTGACGAATTGGACGAAATGGAATAAGCGCGATAAAGTTTGAAGTAGCACCACTTCAATTTTCAAGGGACGTTTTCGTAGCCGTTGTCGTCGTTATTGCTTAAGTTCCCTTTTGTTTATTGTGTTTCTTCAGGGTGAATATATTGCACCAGAGAAGATCGAGACAGTTTATACACAATGCCCAATGGTTCATCAAGTTTACGTACACGGAGACAGTAAAAAGGTGGGTCAATAGTCGTTTTAACTGTATGCAGCAATTCGAGGCAACCGTCAAACTGATTCGCTGAATCCACTAACAAATCGTACTGAACGTCAGTGGACATAGTACAGTCAAGGCTCTTGTATTCGACCATCTCGGGAATCCATTGGAGTGCTCACAACTAGAGCTGCTGGTTGTCAAGAATGAGCTTTCGTAAGCGTCCATGTGATCAGCTTATTAAGGTGTCGCTTGCGAGAGCTTCTCGCAAAAAATTGTGATGTCATCGTTAATAACCGTTACCGTAAAATTCCGAAAAACTGCCCAGGGGCTTATATTTTTCAAAGGCCCTTTTTGAGGAGCTTATCTTTGTAGGGGCTTATGTTCGGAAGGGGGAGGGAGGCTTATCTACGAATTTCCGTTTCACAATCGATTGGGCTAGCCTTTAAAATTGGAAGGAAATTTACCGATATCTGGTGGGGGGGGGGGGGGGGGCGATTTAACGGAGGGTTTTTTGCGTTACGATTTTGGGGGGCTTATATTTGGAGGGGTTTATACATGGAGGGGCTTATTTTCGGAATTTTACAATATGTTAAGGTGGCTCGACTGGATTTTTTGGGGTTGATACCTCCCAACTTTGAGCATTAACTACGTCGGCATGAGTAAAGATATGGAAAAAAGGTTACCACAACTGTATTATATAAAGATGAAAATTTCTTATGACCTGGGTTTTATTGCAATCGCAGTCGCCATGGCAACGTAATGACGCCATTACGTTTTTCATGTATCTTTGTGTTTCTCTGTTCCAGGAGTTTTTTGATGAAATCGCTTAAGGGAGTATGTACCTGCTATAATTGCCTCCATTATGGCGTAGTTTCAACAAATTCTATGAGAGCGTTTTCGAAATATTTTGAAATGTAGTTTTAAGAATGATAAAAACAGTGAAATAGCATGCTAGCCACACAATTCGCTAATATTTTAAGAAAATGATAAGCTTTGGGAACGAGGCTTCATCTCATAGTGGTTTGACTCCATTGGAAACTGCATCCAAAAAAAGAGGGGAATTGCTCTGGGCGATCGCGAGTAAGAAGAATTTTATTAACTTGCATTCAGCTGCTTTTGATACAGTTTTTGAACGTAATTTGGTCAATGCCTGAGAATTTCGCATTTTTCCAAAAACCGCTCGATAAATTTTTTTATAAATTCGACAATCCCGAGATCAATCGTCAAGAAATATTCCCTGCAAGTTTCAAGAACATTGAAAATAGGGAAGGCTTTTAAATAGGGCCTCAAATATAACCAATTTTCCCCCCAGATTTTGTGTTTACAAGTGAGCGTCCTCATTATTCACTGGCATTGTTTTCATTGTTTTCATTGAGCGTCCTCATTATTCACTGGCATTGTTTTCAAGTTTCATACTTACTTACTTTTCAAGTTTTTACTTACTGAAACCTAACCAAAACACCCTCATCAAGACTGTCACTCTTCCAATCATTTACTTTTGTTGTCTTGTTTCTAATTTGCCATTTTTCCCCTTTTTGTCTGTAGTCTTGTCTTGTCGCTGTTGTTGTTCCTGAACATGATTATGTCAAGAAATGGGCGGAAAAGAATAACGTGGAAGGAGAGATGGATTCCTGGTGCACTAACGAGGTATGTTCTTTTCCCTGTTTGTTTTCTAGCCTAGTAAAGGACCTCGTAGGACGACATATTGGGGAGCTTAAGCAACGACTACGGCGAAGGCAACGGTAACGGCAACGGAAAAAAGCGATAAGTTTGGATTAGCAAAACAACAATTTTGCACGTGCATCACGCTTTTTTGTACATTTCTCGCCGTCATTGCACGATTACGACGTGAAAGTGCCTAATTTCACGTTGTGTAGAGGACGTGAACACAAGACGACTTTCTTTTTTCTTTTCCTGAACTTCGATACAGTCTTCAAGAATTCAACTTCAAAAAAATTTGTCAACATTTGACAAATTGAACGAGATCGAATAAGCGCGATAAAGTCTCAAGCAGCGCGAATTCACTTTTCAAGGGACGTTTTCATAGCTGTCGCTGTCGTTGTTGCTTAAAGTCCTTATTGTCGCTGAATGAACGGTCATTCAGACCGTTCATTCAGATCAACAGTGCCATCTGATCAACAGAAAACGAGAAATTCTCGTTTTCCGTTGATCAGATAACAGAAAATCTGGGCCACCTTTGAGTCTATACGTTTTCTGCTTTTCTTTCTTTTTCTTTTCTTCGTTTCTTTTCCTTTATTATTATGATTTTTTGGTGGGGAAGTGGGGGAACTTTACCTTCATTTGAAGGCTTCTACTTTTAGCGGGGACGACACATATTGATTACTCTACTAACAGCTTTGTGTTATGTTTTTGGTGCTCATCCCTTGAAAAACAAAACCTTTTGTAATATCCTATAAAATGTGATACATATTTTGATAAGTTGTCTTCTTCTTTTTGTAGAATGTTAAGAAGGCTATTTTAGATCAGATGGTTGCTGAAGGCAAGAAAGAACAGCTGAAGTCGTTCGAGCAGGTAAAAGTGAATTTTTAATAGCTGATGGTTGATTGTCTGTCCAGCCATGTATGGCAATGTTCACAGTAAAAGAACGCAAGAATTTAAACCACAATAGCTGGTCCTGAAGGGAAACAATTACAGTCAGTTCTCCCTTTGAAGGACCCCTTTGGGCCCGGTACTGTCGCTCTTAGAGCGATGGCGGCCTTAAAGAGATGCGAGGTCGACGTTCTCTGGGCGTTCATTTTAGGAAGGTGTCCATAGGAGAGAGATGATTGTTAACTTGAGACTTTTGGCGGGAAAAGTTTCATTGTTTGATGTCATGTGACTTGAAGTAGCCAGTAAGAGGGCACGCTGTCGGGGAAAAAAAATTACAACGATTTAACGCATCTTGCTATAGTTGAAAATGCCCGTTTTGGATATTAGTGAATGAGTGCGTCAGCTCTCAGCTGTCTGACTGCCAGAATACAATTACTTGGAAACTTCCTGGCTTGCGTGGCAAGAATTAACACGAGAAAAAAACTTTTTTTCGCTCACTCTCCAAACTTTCTACGGTCAAAACACAGTCAACTTTTCTTTCGGGAAGCACTTTCTTGGTCGGGTAAAAATACTACTTTATTGCGGTTCAAAATTTTCCTGATGAAGTGTAAGCCCTGAAGAGTGACATTGTAAATATGGGAACTTGTTATTTTCACCCTTAAGAGAGCTAGCTTAGACAAACGTTCCTCGTTATACACGCTTCTTCTAGGTGAAAGCGATTGCACTCACCCCAGAGATATGGACAGTAGATAATGGCCTGCTCACGCCAACACAGAAGTGTAAACGGCCCGCCGTAAAGACCCTATTCACGCAGACATTTGAAGATCTTTACAGTACAATCCCAGAATGAATTACGTCCGCAATCTATCCTCAACTCTTCTTTGTTATTCTGACAATCTCTTAAGATTACGTTATCTGGCCGCTCATTGAGTCGAATATGAAGACAAAAACTATTTTTTGCGAATGCTGCAATGACAGATGTCATGATGATACAAAAACTTTTTAAAACACTGAACTATATCCACTACACTACGCAAAGGCGAACCAGCAATAGTTTTCTCGCTCCAAGAAACACACACTCTTTGACCGAGTCTTTATAGAAGATTTTCCACGACACCTTTTTTAACCCTTTAAGTCCCAATAGTGACCAAGATCAATTTTCTCCTAACAATATCCATACATTGTCAAGAGATAAGTTATGAGAATTAATAAAATGATCACCTGAGAGAAAATGCCTTGATCTATCATCAAATTCTCTCAACTAATTCCTTAAGAAAATGTATGGAGATCAGTTTGGAGAAGTTGTATGTGCATACTGGGGCTTAAAGGGTTAAAATGAAACCTCTTTGACAAAACTTTTGCATGATAAAATTTCAGAAAGTAAATTGTGTTGAAGGTGTTAAGGAAAAGGAAACTTCGAATAGTCCTCATTATAGTTTTCTTCAGACGAGTAAACCTATATTCTTTAAACAAAATTCATCGTATTTGCAATCCTTGTGTTCGGTTATTGTTTTCAGCTCTCTTGCATTGGGAATTCATTTATGTAAATCTTCGCAAAGTAGTACTTTGAAAATCAGGCTTAGTGGTGATATTTGCCCGTCTGACGTAAACATGTGATGGGGACTTAAACAATGAAACAGGACATCTTCATCTTAAGCAATCCAGGGTTAGTTAGGTTTTAGTTTTTCATAAGTAATTCGTGTTTATCAGAAGTAATACAAGAAAGTTCCAGACTCTTTTGAAGACAAACTTACGCCCAACTTTCTATGGATACATGCACCTTTTTTATACCGCTCAGTTGAAGTTTGTTGGGAGAAACATGTCTTGGATTTTATTATATGTCCATTCCTTACGTGTTGTATCAAGAACTTCGTTTAAATTGCCTCGCATTCTGTTTCTCAACTGAGAAGGAACGTTGCGAGGGATTCTCTAAGAATTGAATTTTTTAATGTAGTTTTCAGTTTCGTGTTTATAACATTCTTCGAAAATACAAATTTAAAATTCCGTGTTCATCTACGCAACGGTGCGCAGGATTTTGCAAAGGGTTTCATAATAAACTAATAGCCTGCGAGCAAGCTCTCCAACTATAGTTGACGACGGCGCGCACAAATCAAACAACTCGCTTGACATATGGTAGAGCGGCAAATTGAGCGCGGGAAGTCGGGTTTAGTCCTTTCCGCGCGCTTTCCCGTCGTCAACTGACGTTCCCGTCCTGTTGGTAAATCAGCCTATTATGGGGAACGCAGCGTTTGTTACTTACAAGCGCCATTGCGAGCGAGTTGAGTCTTCAGAACGCACCCGAGTCTCTCTCGAGTCTCTGGCGTAATTGCCATTATTAGTGAGTTTACGCTATAGGACGGCAGGAAGAAGAGGACGGCAAAACGCGTGTGTGTGACAAACGTGACAGGGCTATTACTTGCGAGTTTTGTGGTCATCTTCACTTAGCAGTAATGTTTTCTGATCTTTACAAAAGGATCCGTTTAATGGCGAAAGGTTATTTCAAACAAAATTTTTGTCACGCTTGTCACATAAGGTTTGCCGTCTTCGTTCCTCTCCCGTCCTGTTGCATAAGTTCACTATGGACAAAATGAACCAGGCGGCCGTGACACAGCCTCTTAAAAAGCGGCAAAAAGGTAGCTCTATTAATCACAATAGATTTTTCAACTAGTAAGTAGGTAGATCCCTTAAGAATTCATTTTATTATACAGTAACATGTTTATCAGATCAGAATTAAGCAGATTTGCGTGGAGCCACTTGGTTCGGCTCCGTCATAGAACATGTGACTCTGCTCAAAACATTATTCAGAAATATCGAAACTAGAGTGAATCAAACGACATTTTGATGTTGCATTATCTATTTTGTTCAAAATCAAATGCAGTTGCTTTTTTACTTCAATGGCCAACTGTGTATACAGGATAAACGGTGAAACATCGCTATTATAAAAGGTTTTAGTTCTCTGTCAAATTCAATTAAGTTAAATGTTTATGAAAATTAGAGCATAATTGATGAAATTGGATGAATAAAGGATAGCGTAATATTGTTTTTCTTGCCAGTTTCTTACCTTGTAACTGAAAAACAAGTGTACCACCCGTCTTCATCATCAAACTGGTTTTTCGAGTGCAACAATTCGTTTATTAAAAAACCGATGGTCATACGTGCAAGTGACCACTCTATACTTATCACACGGCCATAAGGCCTGGGTTCAAAAGTGTATCCCAGTCCAGCAACGAGCAGCACATTCTAAACAAAGATCTCTCTCGATTCATGCAGAGTCTACCTGGAGTACGCCAAACCGATCGGGCAAATGAAAGAAATGCTGTGGACTTTAAAACTCGTGATAAACAGCTTGGTGGCTGTCTTATAAGGTTAAGGCTCATGGTCAAGCTGACTCATTCCCAGTCGTCTCTCAGTCTTCTATTAATATTAACGAGAGAAGCGCGGTTAGGGGAAGCGCGAGGGGTGATGGGTAGGAGGAAAGAGTTCCCCTTTTACCTTCTCATCGTCCGCTTCGCACCAGGTGCCGTAATAGTCTTCCGCGACCGTTCCGTGACCGCAAATGATAAGAGGCGACTGGGGACGAGTAGCATGGTTAAGTATATGGCGGGAAAACTGACATTGGTTCCCCACGAGCAGTTTTATTTTTCCATTTACTTCTCAGTGTAAAACCGTAACTAATGCACCGAACATTTCACATAAATAGCGTAGTTGTATTTACATTATACTGGATTACGGGCTTTTGAAAACTCCCTGTCTGAGGGTAACAAATGCGTCTACAGTATATGAATATAATCATTGCAACCTTGGGTATAAAAATGGTTAAATATATTGGCTCTAATATGCTTCTATTCTTACCAAGGCTCATCCGCTTTCGGTTGAAAGACTATTTTCTCATTACTAAACCACTAAAGGCCAAGTGAGAGAGATGAACAAAAAAACCTTGTTCTTTATAAATTCGTTTCTAGAAGTGGTAGCCAATTTTACCTCTATTTTTGCCACAAATACGATAAATATTTTCAGGATAAATATCAAATTTGGCGCGTGGTTAAATAATGTCAGATACTGATAAGACGAAAACTAACTTCCCTAAACACCTTGCACTTACCAAACTCAAAACGTTTTAGAAGAAGCTTATAACTTTCGATAAATTGGAGGTTATTTTTCTTGGGTGATCTGGACGTTTGCGCCACAGTTACGTTGTTCTTTGAGTCGCATAACTAAGCACTAGTAGTGAATTATAAAGCTACGGTTTGTGTGGGAATTCAATACTGAATTCAACCCCCGGTTTTCACCCCCATTTTGCAATTACCATTGTCACCCCGGTTCCGCTGTCCCTGAAACTATGTAGCGAATCGTTGTGTTGACCTACTCGTGAATCTTAACAGATTCAAACTGTTTTTTGTTCTACTTCTGCTTGTTCGAATACCCGCTCAATTTCTTCTTTGAACTTTCGGTGTATTTGAACTCTTTTTGCTTTAAGCGTCGGCGTGAGAAGTCCGTTCTCGATGCTAAACATCTCTGGATGGAGGTGGATCCTCTTTACCTAAAAGATTAATATATTCGTAAATAGTGTATTAATTGTCAGAGATAGATGTAGCTGTAGAATAACCTATAAATATGGCTTTATTTGGGAAACGTGAATTCATGAAAACCAGGACAACATCTTGACCGAACAAGCTTGGTCAATAAAGGATTTATTACATGGTCTTGCACCTATCAGAACATAGCGTTCGCTTTATCTTATCCTCTCACAAAAACCAACCTTACAGAGAGGCCTGGCAGAATGCAGTCTGAAGAAGTTCGAGTGCATTCTACACCAAGCGCTTGCGTTTATCTCCGGTGAATCTCGAACAAGGCTAAGTAATTTCCGTTAAAAGGTGATAATTACTGAAAAAAGCACTTTATTTGAGTGTCAATGTATTTTGCACGAAAGTACTAATTGGGGACACTAGTTTTACGTTTCCTAATGGAGACGGGACCGACATTTTACGTGGTCATCCGAGCCTCGCGAAGGTCTACCCGTTTCCAGGGCAAAGGCGGTACCTTCATTTCTCAGTCATTTTAAGGCCCTGAGTGTTGGTCCGGTCCCGGGAATCGAACCCGCGACCTCCCGCTCTGCAGTCAAGCGCTCTACCGACTGAGCTAAACTTGCCGCGCTAAACTAACAACCGGGTCAACAGTAGTACTTTATATGCCAAATAGTGAAGTAAAACCTTCCTAGAAACTGAAACCTCAAAAATCAAAATACACTTTTTACATAAAGTTGTAGTTACTCTAAAATGGTCCATGGTTGATAAAGAAGTTATTATAGTTCATTAACTCGAACCAATAAGCCAATGAGCGTGGAAGCAGTATCGCATATCAATAACGTCCACGAGAAAGACCGCTTAACTTGGTAAAATAGTTTTTTTGTGTGTGTTTTCTGTTAAGTAAAATCGTTGAAAGTCTAGTAACTGAATCACCCAGAGATTTGTACCTGTTCTAGAGAGTTCAGTCCACCCTCTCGGCCTTTGTCCAGCATGTCTTGGGATATAGTCTGATACACAGTCTGAAAACGAGAAAATTGGGAATTTTAGATGCCACGACGGCGACGGCAACGAGAACGTCAAAAAATCAATAGGTTAAAGAGACAAAAGAGCATCTCTGCACGTGCATTACGCTTTTTTGTGTTTTCTTTGCCGTCTTTGCAGGACTACGACGTGAAAACCCTTATCTCACGTTTTATGGAGGACGTGAACAAGTGACGAGGAAATTTTCTTTCTCTCTCTGAACTTGGATATGGTCGTGAGGAACTCGGCTCCAGAAGAGTTCGCTTGCATTGGAATAATCGCGATAGAGATTGAAAGAACGCGAATTCATTTTTTAAGCAAAATTTTCGTGGCCGTCGCCGTCGTGGTATCTTAAACCTCTAATTTATATGTAGAGCGAAATTCGGAAACAAAAGTATTCTCATGTCAATTTTTAACCTCTGTGATTTTTTTCACAAAAATTGGGTTAGCTGATGTCAGAAATATGGAACCATGTAAGGGATCCCGAAATCCGGGAAAATTTTGCTTGTGAAATCGGGAATCCTAGCGTTTTGAATCCGGAACTTTCACGGAGGGCAACTGAAATTCTGAGGGGAGGGGGGATCCAAAGGACGCAATTTCCGTGGGAGTGGGAGGTGGCTTCTTGAGGTCTTTAGAGAAGTCAGTATTGTTCAAGAAGAAGTGTTTTACCTTATCTTCACAAAGCTGTTTAATGTCTCCTTCAATGCCATTATTTCGGGCCCAGGGCTCCAGGACTTCTGCGTCCGGGACAACAATTGCCACGATGAAAGACTGGAAAGAGAATTAAAGTTTTTTATTTATTTATTTATTTTTCCAATACCCAGTGATATGTCTTTAGCCCTTAGATCCCTTCATAGCGAGATAATTTTTTTAAAAAAATGCGAGATCTATCTTGTACCTATTCACTAACAGTTTGGCCAGCTTCCTCGCCATTTTCTTAGCATGCCTGTAAGTGAAATATTTTGACATGTACGACATGTCGAAAGAGCAATGGCTGGCTGAGGTTGGGAAAGAGAGCGAAAGAATACTCCTCTCTCCCCCTTCCCCTCTCCTCTGCCTTTAGGAGCCCCGCCGATATTGACCAACATCAATTTTCTCATAACAATATCCATATGTTACCAACAGAAATGGTTATGAGAGTTAATAAAATGATCATTGAAGGGAAAATGCATAGATCTGTTAACAAACTCTCTCAACTAACGCTTGAAGGAAATGTATGAAGATCACTATGGAGAATTTAATGTGGATATTGGGGCTTAAAGGGATAAGCCCATCTAGTCTGAATTGTCAGCCGTCTTCACCCCCTAACCCCACGGGTTGCGGTTGGGGATAGAAGACATTTCAGACTACAGTGTTCTTACCTTCAAACTGTTTCCAACAACAAATACCTGCGCAACAAACGGACTGCGCAGATACACGTTCTGGATTTTTTCAGGGGCGATGTACTCTCCCTAGAAAAAAGGAAAATCGAAAGTTTAGAATGATAAGAGAATCGAATTTAAAAAAAAGAAATCAAAATATAGAAGTGGTATTGAAATGTTCAGCTAAGCACAAACTTGCCTGAGAAAGTTTGAATATATTCTTCTTGCGATCAATTATTCGTAAAGTTCCATTCTGCAAGAGCAAAAGCACAATTAGGTTCTGGTTTCAAAGTCATCTGTGTTTCACGTGTGCTACCTTGCGCATATACTCTGTTTTTTTCAATCTAAATAAAAAAGATAGCCTTAGAAGTATTGGTCAGGATAATTGTTATGGTTTAGCTTTATTACTAGTGTATAAAATATTTAAACAATATTATAATAATAATAATAATAATAATAATAATAATAATAATAATAGTAATGGTAATAGTAATATCAACAACAACAACAATAATAATACGATTTCATATTTTGTTCAAACCGTAAAGAAAAAGGGCCTATACTTTTATGTCAGCAGCACGTAAACAATAGCTTCGATCAAACATTCGATGGTTTGCCAACCAATGTCGTTTTACATCACTGCAGAATGCACGGTCAACTTCTTTCACTCCTACTCGTTTGGATGTACAAATAAATTACCGGGAGCCATTCTCCTATGTCACCAGTGTGGAGCCAGCCATCCTTATCAATAGTTTCAGCGGTCTTTGCCGGATCCTTAAGGTAGCCTTTAAAAACGTTTGGTCCTTTCACGCAAACCTGAATATAGAAAATGTAGTTCGGTTGTAGTAAAGAATCAAGCACGAGGAAAAGAAGAACTTCTAAGCCTGGAATGTTTACCGTTTGCAAAGAATAAGAAGACTGGTCAGAATGAAAAGGTTTCAGTCCCCTTGTTAGGGAATACCACTAACGATTGGAATTCGGAATCCAAGTTCCACTGACAAAATATGCGGAATCCAGAAACCAAGCGGACTGTCTAGGATTCCCCATGGCGGGGCGAAAGAGAGGTGAATCCCGCGCGAAACGCAGTGGCAAAAAACATTCAAACAGTTTTAAACTAAGGTGAGATGGATGTTATCTTACCTCGCCCTGATTATTTTTGGCAAAGTATTCCATTTCTTCTACGTCGACGAGTTTCACGATGTTGCAAGGAATTGGAGGTCCAACATGACCCTCTGTTAAGGAGTAAAGGATGACCATTAATCGCTTGTTCCAAAAAACACTCAAAGATTTCGAGCACTCCGGAAAAGAATTTTTCCAGTCTTATGAAGAGCATTTAAATCGTTACTGAAAGGTCTAACGAACTTTCATGTCTCAGAGAATGGTCAAATTTTGATTAGAAGAGCGAGTAATGTCTGCAGGTTAGTCCAAAGGGAGTTATGTATACTTTATTTCTGTGTTTTCAATATTTTTGTGCATGAAGATTTTCACTAACCTGCCATGGGATCATTGTAGAGCTGAAAGGTTACTGCGCATGTCGCCTCAGTTTGACCGTATCCTTCTGCCAGCTGTCAAAATGAAACACGAATCTCTCATTAGAAGGACGAAAACAAAGTTGGCAACAGACAAGAGCAAATTGGTAGTCGTCCAATGTAAGGGATTCCGGAATCGGGGAAGTTTTTTGCTTGCGGAATCCAGAATCCAGGAAATTTTGTTCGTTGAATCCGAAATCCTAGGCTTTGGAATCCGGAGTACAGCTCTAGTAATGCGACTCCCACTAAAGATTGGAATCAGGTATCCATGTTCCACAAACAAAGCTCCGGAAGCCAGTACCTTGAATCCGAAATCCAACGTGTGGAATCCAGAATCCAAGACTGCCTTGGACCCATTTCATTGGGCGGTGGTAGCGTTATGAACTTGTTATTGTATACATGTTTAATCTCTGACGTCAACAAGGCGTGATTATGAATTCATATGTTTTAGCACGTGAGCAAAAATATGATGTGCCCGTCACGTGTAACTCACCTGACATCCCATAACGCATCTGATGAATGACGTCACCTTAGCAGACAAGGGTGCCGAACCACACGGTATATAGCGAACTCGGCCACCAAGAAGATTCTGTGAATTGAACATTTCATCGTTGTAATTAATTCAGAGGTTATAATTTATTCAAGGGGGAAAATCCCAGAAAACTATATATTTACAGCACACGCGAGGAAATCTGAATATCAACCAACTTCTTCGCCCGCTAAAGGAATCCTGACCCTGGGAAAATTTTGCTTGTAGTATCCGAAATTCCGAAATCCTTTGCGGAATACATCTCAAGGAATCCGGAATCCAACTAAGGATTGGAATCCAGAATCCAAGTTCCACTGACAAAGACTGGAATCAAGTAGCTGGAATCCGGAATCCACGGCGTGGGATCCAGAATCCAAGACTGTGTTGGATTCCCTTTCACTCATTGGGACGAAACTTCTACAACCGAAAAAAGTACGAGGTTTAATCGGAATTAAGGCCTGTACCCCTCGAGCTTAGACTGCTACGTCAAAGTGATCAACACGTAACATACCTGGATTTTGCGGAAGACTATTACATCCCACATTGTGTCTTTGCTTATGATTCCCCTAAACGACAACAAAGTGGGTCAATTTCAGCTTCCTAAAAAAGTTATATTGAGGGTTATTCGAATTATCATTTCAACTGAGTCTCTTTACAAGTTACCTTTTTAGATCGTTTTCTTTTGAGTTTAGCGCCGTTTGAAGAAGCCATTGCTTGAGTTTGCTATTTGCTACTCCAGAAGTCACCTTATCAGTAGTAAAATATAGAATATGTTATTAGGTGAACTTGATAATAAATAGCAAAATTATCAACTTAATCGATTATCGTCTTGATATTGTGGCCGTTGATAAGTGGGCAGTGGCGGATCCAGGGGAGGGGCCCGGGGGGCCTGCCCCTCCCCCCTCCCCCTGCCCTTATTTTTAGGCCAAACTGAGGCCCGAAGGGCCGAAAAAAAATTTTGGAGACCGCCCCCTTATCTCAAGGTCTGAAACCGGCATTGGTCTGAACAGTCTGTGAAAGGCGTAACAACTTAAGCAACTGAAGATATTGAGGCTGTTGGGGAAATCATATTTAGGCTAACGTTTTTTCGATTACTTCAAGGAAATTGATAGATGTTTACAGGGAATACGGTCGGACATTTATTTGGGCAAGAAAAAACGGCCTTGCAATGCAAAAACCACTGGGACTTTTTACTTACTCTGTCGTAAATTCTGTTTAGTAAACGAGGAACGGCTGAGAAGATCGTTGGTCTGTTTAAAATAAGTCGAATATTAGTAAATCTAGGAATCTAATACCAGTTTAGAATTCAAGGGTTTATGATTCCTGATTCTCGGCTAAAAAAATAACATGCTTTACTTACTGAAGTTCTTTGCAGTCTTCAAGAAGCCGTTTTATGTCTCCACTAAAGTATCCAATTCGCGCACCACTCAGCATTAAATGAAGCTGAAAGAGAGAAGTTGAAAACTTAAAGAAAAAGCCAGTAATGAGACGAAAAAATATCTTGCTTATATTTCCCTGGCTATACATAAACCGATAAATCGAAGGTGTTTTACTTGTGAATCCGCCCATTGCTATAAGGTGTACTGTAGGATTCCGTGTAACTCTCGTTGTCGTCACAACCACACATTCACACCAATATTAGATGGCGCTGGCGGAGCCGGGCGCGCTGGAAGGCCAGAATTTCCGCCAACTTGTACAAAAAAAATGAAGACTCACTAAGAGGAGAGTCCCAAATTCACGCCACTTATTACTGATTAATGTTTATTTATATATTTATTTATTTATTAATGAACTTACATGATTTATCCGTTCGTACATGTGAGCTAGAGGCAAAAATGACAAATGTACATCCTCGGGGGTCAGTTCTGGAAATCCACTCTGAAATTGATAAGAAATGAAAACATATGATTAGTGTACGCACTTGTAAAATCTACAATCGAACCTCTATTATTCCTATTAAGCGGTCATCAGCCATTCAGAGGCCAGTTACCAAAGTGCTACTGGACAAAATTGTCACTTAAAATTGTAAGCAAAACCTCCAATTAGGACTAATCTTTATTGATCAGCCAGTTGTTCCTTCCCCGAGTGTGGGCCATAGAGGTTTGACTACACCCACCTTCTAGTTATTATAGAACAATCCTAGGTGGATAAATACAGTTGCAAATGCTACAAGCTGTTCTTGAGATCGTAGCCTGGAGTTTCCAAGGTCTTAAAGCTGATAATCAAGATAAAATCTGGATGAGGGAGCCACGATTGACAACACCTTTTTTTTATCAGAGTAACACTTTCTTGATGGTAGTAAGGCATTTTATTTACAATAACAATTAAATCTTGGCGGCTAAAGAGTAAAACTTAAGAATATCAAAAATAGCTAAATTAACCCTAAACAGTCGATTAAGAGATTTGTATATACCAGTCACTCAAGGAGAGCTTTGGGCAAGTTAGACCTTTTTCTTTTACAGGAGATCTCCGTACTTCTAAAAAGAGAGGTCTTGACAGCCTTAATCTGCGAGACCTTTCTTTTCTTCTTTATAAACAGGTGCTCCCCACCCGGGTCCCAGGTGGGGAGTACCGCGGGCGCATCGAGACATTCACGGCTGTAGACTGAGTCTGGTCTTAGGTTCGAAGGGCTACTTTGTAGGTCAATAAACGTACTAAGTTTCTGTTCCCCCTTCGCCTTCCCCAGACTGTACGTATGTAGGGCGTTGTTTCTGTTTGTATTTTCAACCTCATTTGGAACTTACCTGTTGATAAATCCACCGATAGGCTGAGATGTCACTGACAAGGTTTGCATGAGTAAGGATTGCACCTTTTGGTGGTCCTATATTGATGGTCATAAGAAGTTTTGGTTAGTTCTGTACACTAAAAACTAAAACCTAACAAAGCTCAAAACCCATGTAAAAGGTTCAGAATAAACGAGAAAAAGGTAATTACCAGTTGTCCCACTTGTGTAACATAATGTTAATATGTCCTCTGGTTTTGCTGGCTGTTTATAAACACACATTGGGATTCATGAATCGGTTTGATTTCTACATTTACTATTGCCTAATTACACTGAACTAAAAATGCTGTCCGTTTGCTGAAGGGCAGTGATACTTCAAATTATCTAAACTACATTAAATCCATTCAGCATGTTCGTTCTAAATCTTGCATTCAGAGTTTTTGAATACTACGGATTAACCTTTCTAAGCACATTGTTAACTTTCTTTGTCAACGAGGCACTGCAAAGATGCACCGTATTCTAGTGGGTTCAAATCACAAATTTTTATGAATTGTATTTCTTTCGTTCATTTGAAAGAAGGCAATTTCATTTAACATACTTCACATCTAACGGCAATTGCTCTTATAGAGCGTGATAAAAAGCACTAGGTTTTCATGTTGAATCCCATCAGAAGCTGGCTTGACTCCTCACAAACCATTTAAATTAAGACACTTACACACGACTGAAAAGTATACAATTAAGTGTCAAGTGCTCTTCTTTACTTTTTTAAAACAAATTTAATATATAGTTCAAAACTCACATACATTTAGTTCACGAGGATTCTTCTCTCCTAATTCCTGTAAATTGACAAAGAAAGGTGGGCTTACAGGTTGAATTGAATTGTGGTCAACAGACCCTGACTCCGAAGCCACGCCCAAAATTTATTCCATTTACACAAGGTGCATGAGAAGTGTTTTCCCAGAGTTTATAAGAAGAAGGGAATTAAGTGTATTTAGATTTGAAAACCAGGAACTGTGATTCAGACTGATTCCTTGATTTTTTCATTATTGTTTTCTCTGTGGAAAATCGGAGCATAAAAACTAGCCATGGTCAGCAAAACGAACTCTTATTGAGTGCTGAATGTCCCTGCATTTTCTCTACAAATAAAATGCGGTTTTGAATACATGTTTGCGAGATTTACAAAATCGCTTCATCATGCAGCAACTTAGGGAATTTAATATATTACTTCGAATTAAACCCTGAGCTACATGCTCTTTGCCCAATGTTTTCCTAATGTCTTTGCGAATAAATATATTTCTATTTATAAAGATCAATTGAGCCTGGAGCGAGTAACGGAGGCTTGTTGCTTAGGACTTGACCTACCTCTAAATCAGAAAAAGATATGATTTGGAGTCCCAGTCCCTTTGCTGTCGTGCTTTGCTCCTCCGTTACCTGGGTGCCAATCTTTATCAGATACTTTAGCCCCTTACAGGAGTGTGCATGCTCCAAAAGCGAAGAAACTTTGTCTTCGTTGCAAACAATAGTTGAAATCTCGGCTGTAATGTAAACGTATAATCAAAGAATAAAGTTTTCAAGAAAATCATTGCTTTCAAGCCGCTTTGAGATCATTATAATGTAGACTTGTTCTGAGGTTTAAGGCGGCCTCGTGGAAATGAATCAAAAAATCATAATATAAGTCAAACGAGTACAACTGTTTAACGTCCTAATTTCTCCCTTATTTGACGCAACTTCACAAGGGGTTTATAGTTTTCAGCGTTCGGTTGTTCGGTTAAAATGACTGTGATTCATTCTTTAAGACGATAAATATGCGTATACCCAAGACAGTGCCTGAAAATGAAAAAATCCTCTGAATCCAGGAGCCTATCACCCTGATGAATCTGAGTCTAAAGCTAAGAAGCAATGGCAATAGCCCAAAATATAGATGCTCTCCAAAGAGAGAGAAAAGACTGTGGATAATGTAAGTCGAAATATTTAAAACAGAAACATCTGCATTAATTCTTCCTGTCCTTTCAAATAATCCCCGTTTTTATAAAGAATTAGACTGTTCTTAGCCCACAGACAGAACTTAACTTCGGTTTCAGTCCGACGGGCCCCCACCCGTGTACCCGGATTTGAGTACGCGCCATGAATGACCTGTTAAAAAAGTAATTTTCAAAGCCAGTCAGTTTGAAGGCAAATTCGAAACATATATCCGGTAATTCGTCGAGTCCGTTTGTCGCCTGCTACGCAGGCTAAGAACAAAGTTCGTAGACGTCACTGACCGGGGTTAGTGTAAGTCTGTGAGGCAGGCTGGCCTGTTCCAGGTTTCAAGATAGTAGTGATTTGTGACTATGGTACGAAAACTGATAGAAAGTAAGAAAAGTGCGCAGGGGGAATTTTCGTACTAATAATCACCATCACTGCACATAACTGTCTTGGAGCCTGGGAAAGGCCAACTGAATTTAGGATGGTCACTGAAAGTAGCATAGCGTACTCATATATAGTTTCAGAGGGAGAAAGATGCCGGGAGATTAAAATTGACGGGCTTATCCTCCGGCCCCTACCGTGGTTGATGATGTATATGCAATCCTGAGGGCCGTGTGTATCATACACAGGCACGGTGACCATAGAAAACATCTCGCACGCCAGGTCAGTTAGGGTCCACTGAAATGAATGCATAAATAAAATGCTGTCTTTAATGATCTAGATTTTCTGGACTGTGTTTTCTGTGAACAAACGGAAATGCATAGAATAAACGTGCAAAGCTCGCTAGCCGTAAAAAAATCTCTAGCCGAAATTTTTCATTTTAAAATTGTCAAAATGGTGTGTCGTTCCTTACAGATATTGGATCCTGTTTTACGAAAAAAGAAGCTAGAGTAATACTCTAGCTTCTTTTTTCCGTTCTGAATGGTTGCAAGGTACTCCTGTTTTAGAACAATGAAATTAATTTTGAAATTTTTTTCAAGATTTCTGTTGACCGCATGAGTCATAAAACCAAAAAAAAGAACAGACTCCCATAAAAGCAACTCTGTCAACGGATGAAAGGTTTTGGATTGTACTCCTACAAAAATTACAAGTACTAGTTAGTATTGTACGATATCATACCTCCACACGATTTGGTCCATAAATACCAATGAAACTCTTTTGTGAAGGCTCGCAACCAATGGCAACCAAGCCTCTACCGACTTTTATTGCACGTTCGTGGACCTGGGGAGAGAAGAAGTAATTATATTTCATACTTTTGCTTATTTCGGTTCTCTTTTGTATGTTCTTTTTTGGAAGGGTGTATCTGCAGTTTACGCTCAAAGATAAATTGATCTCATGTCACTTTTAAGGGGATATCTCGTAACCATGACTGAGCTGGCTATAGGTTTTAAAAGAACTGAACACGAAACTTCTGTGGGTGGAGTGGGAAGGTGTCATCCTCGCCTCCTCGCCCCCACGCACCCTCGTCCCCTCGCCCCCTCACTTCCTCGCCTCCTAACCGCAAGGGTTTAACTTGAATAGAACTCCCTACCTTTTTTGTTTTTAACCTGTTGCCAGGTTTTTTATTGTTATTATTAGATATTTTTTACAACAGTTGTAGAAAAATAAAATGAAGAAAGAATGGAGAGAAAAAAAGAACTGCCTACCTGGTTATACGATAGCCACGTGTATTGTTTGCTTTCTTTGTTCCATGTTCCAAGACAGGGACCATCACCTTAAAAATTAATAACTTGTTTCAAGGATTTGCACAGTTAAGAAAATCCGGATTTTGGCATCCCAGAAATTTATGCTCTTAGAATCCGGAATGCTGGGCTTTGGAATCTGGAATACAGCTTATTGAATTCCAGAATCTCACTAACGATTGGGATCCGGATTCCCAGTTCCACTGACAAACGATCCGGAATCCAGTAGCTGGAATCCGGAATCAATGACATGGAATCCAGAATCTAGGACTGTCTTGGATTCCCTTGCATTTACGCGGAAGGATGTTCATCCCATGATTTCAAAGTACTGTTCTAAGTTGAGAGGATGGAAACTTCCTAAACCTTCTTTGATTTGCTTAGACTTATTAAAGGCAGGTCATGCTGCAATAAGCGGTTCATTTTCAAAAAAAAAAACCCTTTCTGAAGTGAAACAATCTTCTCTGGAAAATATGGGTATCAAAATAAAGAGCTTTTTTTCCCTACTGGACAGACTCGGGGAGTTGTAATAAGAATTATGGTTTGGAAATAAAGTCTTCGAGAAGGAATTGTGCAACAATATTCTACAGAAACAGGTAAGCGCTTTTATACTTCTCATAGCTTATTTAAAAATCACAAGTCAAATCCTCATTTAACAACACTTTAAGTGAGTCATAGTCCAGGGTGGGAGGGTACTCCCTATAATGACCTATACGGTGAGGTTCCACCCGAAAGAGGTACCTTTTTCAGGCTTCAGGTATATGGAAAGTTAAAGGGTAGGGAAATCAGACATTTCGGTCTGTAGAAAGGCCCCAAAGGGCTAACAGATCACGGATGCATTTTTTGGCTGCGGAAGAGTGGAGAAAACATTTTAATTTTGTCATTTATTCATATTTAAAAGACAGTGCTTTTATTACATTTGAAAGGGATGCAAGGTTCTAAACAAGGTATCTGAAAGGGGTACTATTTGTCAATAAAAGGTCAAAAATGGGATATGAAAGAGTAAAGGGTTGGACCTCGAGGCGGAGCTCCCAGTATAAAATTTCCTTCAGTACCGACCCCGCGCCACCGATCATAGCTGAAGACAAATAAAGAGAGACCTCACGGCCTCTGCCAAGATTGACGTCACTCTGTCAAATACCTTATGTCGTTACATGGCCTTAGCACCTTTGACAGTACAGCAAGTGTGACTGGAAAAGCGGGCAGTACTGAATTTTGTGTTAAAGAAAGAAAACTCAACCTGTTTCAAAAGAGGTAATAATTGAATAAACTTACCAGAGATGCTCTTTCCTCGAAGAAAGCTCTCATACACCGTGGTGACATCAGGATATTGGCGGTCGATAATCTCTGTCGTTAGTGCACACCTTCGCGCACCGTCAGTACCCTGTGATAATTGATCAGGTGATTCAGAACAGACTTCCCCTCACGGCAACGTAAGTTTATATCATACGGACACCTTTATGATATTTCTAAGGTCGTGTTCTATTGGAACCAACCGTTTTTGGGTGGTTGGGTTTTTTCGTGTTCTGTTGGCAAGTTTTTGGTTGGTTTGGTTCTATTGGGAACTTCAACCAAATCAACCAAAACGTTTGGTTGAAATGGTTAGTACCACTAAAACACGGCCTATATTTCTATAAATTTGTTTTTTCAGACATTCCAGGTTTCACTAAATGTGAAAAATCTGGAAATCAGTCGCAAGAGCTGAACTGATGACAAATTCGTGTGCCTTACTTCCCAATCGAGACTTTCACGTAGTTTTTTTCGACCAAATAAAATTCGGTCCGATGATAGCCCAGGCGCTAGACGTTAAAAGGTAAATGATGGCAATTGAACTGAGTTGTCGCCCCACGTTAGGGAATCCGGATTGGAATCCGATAAAATTTTGTTTCTGGAATCCTGAATCCGGGAAATTTTGCTAGTAGAATTCGGAATCCTGGGCTCTGGAATCTGGAACACAGCTCAAAGAATCCGGAATTCCACTAACGATTGAAATCCAGAATCCAAGCCCCACTGACACGGACCGAAATCTAGTACCTGAAATCCGGAATCCATGGGGTGGAATCCAGAATCCAAGACTGTCTTGGATTTCCTTACACGGAGGGAAAGGGGAGTGCAATTTGGTCCTTGAAATCTCAAGTATGATTTCAGACCAAAATTGCACGACATAAAGTTCAATCCATTACCACTTTACTACAGCCATTTTGAAATTGCAGAATTCAGTCAGTAGCAATATTTTACCGATTGATCAAGTAGCCGGTTTGTTGAAATGCGGAAACAAAAAGGCTTTTACATCCATTTTGTCTTCGAAACAGAAATGATGCGATATAGAGCCAAAATGGTGCGATTTGAAGAAGAAATGAAGCGTTTTAGAACATGAATGATGCGATTTACGGCAAAAAAAAGTTTGATTTGTGAATTAATCACATTGCTGAGAGCCAATCAGATTGCAGGGATTGTCAGTGATTTCAAAATGGATATAATAAATATATAAATCTGCATTATCCTGGATAGCGCAATTGGTTTTCATAATTATATATAATCCTGTGGATAGCGCTCAGCATGCATCTTTTGAACAACCAGGATCTGTTTTCGAAGTTCAGTATTGACATAATTCTATTTTACCTCGATCTCAACTGACTGAGGGTGAGGTGGCGGGTCCATTTTCTGTCGTGATCGACTTCTCCAAAAACGAACGATGACAAGAATCGCAAAGCCAGTTATTGCTGTGAAAACAGCTACTGTCCCAGACGAGACTGCTGTAGAAGCAAAACAAGACAAAAAAACATGATTCAGTAATTGGCAATGTCTACGCGAGTCCGTTTAAGTTTGTAGACGCACCGTCCACATGTGACGGAACAACGTTAACCGTCCATTGTAAAAGGTTTCCAGAGTGGCAATATGGCATATACATTTAGTGTTCGAGTGGTTCAAAGCTGCGGTAAACGTCTAAAGTGCGTCTACTTTTAAAAACTCTGAAGGAACTGGATCTAGCCGACCTTTGAGAAGTTTACCTTTTGTTGTGGTCTCAAGAACCATGCTGTTCACAGGGACACTCAACGACTGTTTCCTGTAAAATATCTGTTCGGAGAAGCAAATATTGTCTAGAATTTTCTGTTACTTGAGAACGGCTAAAAATTTCTATAGATGACCGTTCCATTCATGTACAATTTTTGAAGCTTATCTAATAAATTCCCAGCGATACGTCCGAAGTTTGATTTTCACATTTCACCCCCCGGTTTAGGCTATTTTTCGTATAAAAGGAAACCTAAAATTTTCGGTTTCAAAAGTGTGATGAAGTGAGGAATCAGGAAAATTTTCACTATCGTAATACGTTAAATTACGCCTAAAATTTTCGGAAAAATAATACTGAAGCCTTGTAATTTCGAAAAGACTCAAGTCCGAACAGATACAAATTTTATAGCGCCGCTAAGATTTCTTAAAGTGCTCTGGATAGTCTAAAAAGTGTTTTCAATGTATTTAGGAGGAAACCGTTGTTGGGGGACCCTGTGTTCAAAGCTGCTTTTAAAACGCATCCCAAAAAATTAAAACACGGGATCGTAACTCCAACCATCAGGCAAAATAGATTTGATGGATTGAATCATACAATTACCTCTGTGAGAGTATTAAGTCCAAGGGGTTGAGAAAATACAAAACAATCATGATTAATATCAACTGACAAATGGTTTTAAAAATAAGCGTTTTATGTTACCGCGTTGCTGGGGAAGATGTCAAGAGGATCAGCTTAGAATAAATCGTTACTGATTTAAGTATAGAAGAATTTCACGGTAATCATGAAGGTTAAAATGCTAAACATTTGCAGTCAACATAAAATGTGGGTAAATTTGCCTAACGATTTCACAAAACAATGAAATATTTCTTAGAAATTCCCCTCCGTTTTCCTCTTACAGGAAAGCAGGAACGTTTTCGTTAAAAAATTTCGGCTTCTGAGATATTCTTACGCATTAATTAGTGAGTCAAGCTTACAAATTCCATAAAAATATACTGGATCAACAAGAAAGTTACACATAAGCTCAGATACAAGTGGGCAGAACTGAGATTGTTTCGTTGCCGTTGCTATTGTCGTGTTGTTTTGATCTGTTTGAAACTGTCATCTATCATCGTACCATAACGAAAATAACCAAAATATCGGAATTAAAAAGTAAAATCTCCGAATCTTTTGGACAAGATTTTCAAATTATACGGAATTCGTCGTATTGGACATGACTGGTTAAATCCGACACGTTTCACGCGAAGTTACGTAACACGAGAACACAGATCGCCACGTGTGATAAAGGCGGGTAATATCCTTTTGTCAGTTTTAACATCGACGAAGCCCCGCGGTCGACATCTGTTCCCGTAGGCAATCATTGAAACTTCAATAATCAGTAAACACGTCGGTTTGGAATTAATTGCATTAAATTCTGCTTTGTATATTTTTATCTGTGATGTGTAGAAGTCTCAGCTTCCCTAAATTAGTATTGAGTCACTGCCTCTCACGGCATGTTGTTTGAGCCCCGCGCTTTGCGCTAACTTTATCTTCCTTTGCTTTGACTTTGTGGCTCTTCTGTCCATTTAGTATTGAGCTATCACTCAGTTATAATTACAACTAAAAGTAAATGCTCGAAATTGATGCATAACTTCAAATTGTCCTTTAGCAAATATGAACACATATAATATCAAGTGCACCTTTCTTATTGGGGGGTTGGGGGGTAGAGATACAACTGAACTCGTAGCGAATTAAGAGTCACTGAAGAGTGGATTAATATCAATAGCATTTCAACCGTTAACCGATCACACCTTATTTTTGGGCGGAAACAAGGCATTTTGAAAACCACGTAGCAAACAGCGTGATTATAGCTATATGATACAAAAGGAAAATGAGCAAAAATAGGAAACCGACAGATTTGACTTACTGAGAACTAGAAGTTGACCCCCTTTTCTTCTAAATTTGGTTTGATCAGCTCAGTCAGAATGGCTAATACAAGTCACCCGTTCATTCCAGAGAATATCCTTCCAAACACTCACAACTCATGATGGAGAAGGAATTTGCACCTGAAAATGCCTAAATGATATTATGCGATTGGGATGACACAATTATTGGCTGAGATCTTTAAATGCAATGAAATACAACCACAAAAGTCTATCAATGATATGGCTGTAGCATTTCATGGTCAACCATCTAATAATATTGACAATGTGTTTTCCGCCAATTCAAACTATCGTGTACAGTATTTCAATGACACATGTTGTTTGAAGGTCCAAAAATTTCAAAGTGTGCATAATTTATTTTTGATTTATTTCGGCGCTTTATCAAAAGTCCAAGCACTAAAGACGACTTCCGGATCCTTCCAGGTCTTCGAGAACAAAGAATCCGAATGAGATGCTGTTAAAAGGATTTTTTTAGTACCTATACCAGTGCTTTGAATTTTCCGAAGTGTATTGATAGTTTCCAATAGCAAACAGCGCCAGTTAGCTTCGGAAATGCTTCAATGTCGCCCCAGCGTCAGACGAGTGGAAGGTTGCGCGTCTGAGACCTAATGACGCGACTGACTCCTTCAGTTTTTCACCCTCCATCTGTTGTAATTCTCAGTTAAAGAACTTACTTGTAGGCAACTGACGGAGAACCCTAGTTAGCTAGACAAAAGGTTTTCTAATTTATACACGAGTTAACAATACAAGATGCGTTTTGTGAAAAGTAATTGAATACTCGCTCCATTCCTCCAGTCTCTTTCAAACGCCTGAGTTTATAACAGCTAGGAAATATCCCCCGATCCTTCTCGCAAATCAAATGAACGTTGCTATTTCACTCACGCTGAAGGCCGCCCACTAGATACAAGATTCTATTTGGGTCAACCTTAGCTGTAACCTCGGCTGGGGATCGAAATCCCAGGGACATCTCACCTGAGTGGTTAAAGCGTTCCGGGATTTATCTTGGTGTGAGAACTTAGAGGGAAATTTTTCTTTATTTTACACCTGTTATTAATCCAGGCTTTTTCTCGCTGGTATAATGTCTTTACTTTCTTTGGTTTACAACCTTCAAGTGTGTTTCAGGTTCATATGTAGGAGGACGAGGGCCGTGTTTCTATAGACCACGTGATATGTCACATGACCGCTCTTATAAAAAAAAAAACTTAATAACGAGTCAAGACCAATTAATTATGATCTGACATCCTGAGCAAAACAATAAAAAAGACTAACCTGTCGTGCTGAAATTACCATTTATTGTTTCAGCTAAAAATTAAGCCTTTGAATATTAAAAACCCTGTTTGTTAAATTAAAGCACGTTTATTTCAGACAAAGAAGGTTAAAAAAGGCATTAATCATTCAGAAATGCTAACTATTTATCATAAAGATTGCCAGTACCGTGGATTGCATGAACCGTACCGTAATATACATTCGAGGAAAACTGAACCTTGTTTACAAACAATCTAACAAAATATATTGTCGATCAGTCATTTCCCGATAACATTTCAAAAACCTCTTAAACAATTTAAGACAGATAAGTCTTCCTATAAAAATTTGGTGACACATAATAATCGATACAAAATTCTTTAGCTGTCACTAAGTGATAACAGCTGCCATACCCATGTTAACCTTAATTTACGCGATGTAGCTTAAGTACTGACTTTTCGATGGCTTCACTTTGATAACATTAATTATATGCCTTGGATTTTACCTTAAATGGCACTTAGGTTTTGCAGAAACTTCTTACAGTTCCTCCTTGTCTTGTCTTGTCTTGTCTTGTCTTGTAGCAATCAGTCGAATGTTTCGATTCACGAAAACAAAAGCATATTTTTTTAATGGTTGAATAACAATACAGTCATGCGCGTTTTACAACAAAAATCGCATTGCTTACAGCGCAATACGAGTCCTTTGTTGCAAAATATGTAGGACTAACAAACAAGCGCAATACCATGTTCTGTTCTGAAGTGTTTTTTCTTTTGAAAGTTCAAAAATTTCCGCCTAAAGAACAATTTTTAACCGCCTTGTTCAGCCGCTAATACCGCAAGAATGCATACGTACTTCTTCACGGTTTCACTCACTTGAATGGACACATTTGAAACGCAGGAATGTGCCACTCGGAACAGCGGTCCCCGTCGATTTTTGGGGTCCCTTGTCTTAAACAGGGTACTCAATTTCACCGTTAAGCGTCGTAAAAAGGGTGTCTTCCTTGACCGGGACCGGGCGGCCGGAGCACAGTCTAAAAATGTTGGTTGGTACCAACAACTTCTTTATTACAAAAATTCTATTGTCAAAAAAACCTTTTGTCTTAAACAGGGTAGCGAAATGAACAGTTTTTATTTACAGCCGGGCCAGGATTTGCCGCACACACCCTCAAAAATCCCCTAAGTTTCCCCGGCTCACTTAACCGTTCATTTGAATGAACATACTAATTCAGCAAGATTTCATTCACCGACTGAAAAGAAAAGGCAGCTTGTATATTATAATAAAGGACACCACAGAAAAGCACTCCACTTTGATTAATCACAAAACTTGGAACTTTTTCACCGACTGCAAATTCAACAGCCTTACAAAGCGCCATCAAAATAATAGCCATGGCAGAGTTCATTCGAAAACAACCTGCGCATACTTCACATGTCAACAACTACTTAGAACCGCTTTGCATGCACTGAATAAATACTGCTTTGGGAATGCTATACAAGCGTTTGTTTGAATGGATTAAGCGTACACATATTTATTTCATGGATAAGAAGAATTAAATTGTTCTTTGATCACGTTAATTGAGAATCATAAGGCTACATCTTCATGACTGTTAAGTTAACAAGTACGTGCAAAGCATTTAAAATATATGTATTTAATGATTCATAATGACTTAAAGTAAATCTGTTGATCTAACGTACCCCTGAAGTCTTATCTACTTAATAATATTTCCTTTGGTTCGGTAATGATATCTTTGATAATCAGCCTCTAGCTTAGGTAGGTAGGTATATAAGAATTATATAAGCCCACCTGTTAACAAGTACATATTGACTAACAGTCTGTTGATCTAACGTACCCCTATAGTCTTATTTACTTTGGTCCGATAATAATATCAATGATAATTCCTCTAGCTTAGATAGGGTATACAAGAATTATATCAGCCCACCTGTTACAGAGAGTGTCTTCATCTTTTAAAATGCACAATTTCCAAAAGTTCACAAGTCAATCGTTTCAATCGCAAACCAAAATAAAAATTATACACATATGCAAAGGCGAGCAGTAGATGCGGTCTTAATTGATGGACCACGTGTGTTAACGATGTGGTTTAATTAGGAGACTGGCTTGAGTGAATTCATAATCATTGTTTTTGCTCAATGGGTGAGGGATAAGAGCCATAATTATGGCTCTTGGTAAGGGAATCATGGTCCAAAGAATAAATATTAAGATCACAATTTAATACGTTAGCAATTTTGTTACCGTGCTTTACATGATATGCTTAAGTGATTTACTCATTTTCGGCTTACGGTTTTGCCTTTGAATACAATGGATTAAATATCGAGTCACAAGGGAAAGCGCTTTTGTTGGCAAATTTGCATTTTCTCAGTTTATTCTGCTTGGATGACTAACTTACATAAAAACAAAGGGAATACTTTAGGGGGAGGGGGTACTCCCTATAATGGCCGATACAGGGAGGCTCCGTCTGAAAGGGGTACCTTTTTTAGACTCCAGTACAGGTATATGAAAGGTTACGGATTTTACTAGTTGAAGTGTATGAAAGGGCAGGGAATTCTGTCATCTTGGTCCAGAAAAAGACTCAAAAGGAATAACAGACCCATTTTATGGCTGTGAAAAAGCCGAGAAAACTTTCTGGTTTGAGGTTTATTCATACCTTAAAGAAAGTGCATTTTCAATAGTTAAAAGGGATGCAAAGTTCTAAACTAGGGAATATGTGCCGATGAAGGGGGCACCATTTGTCAAAAGAAGGTAAACGAAAGAGGTACGTTTTCTGCCAAAAATGGTATATAAAAGGCCGGTAAGGAGTTGGACCTCGGGGCGGAGCCTTCCCGTATGAAATTCCGTCCTACTTTGTTGAGTACTAATATGGTGCAAACTATATAAAATCATATCAGTAACCATTTAATAGTATAAGCATTAACCGCAACGGACTGCAAAGGATCGCAAAAGAATATGCCGAGGAACGTAGGATCTATAAAGACCTGATCAGCAAAAATAACAAGTAGACACATATATATACTGTACTGTTCGTACTACGTGAAAATTAACTTTGCAAGGCGTCAACACGACACCGAAAGAACTCAAAACAGAGCGGGATTGTAGCCACAGACAGCTGTTTCGCTATTATTGTAGCTCTTCAGTATGGCGCAACAACATAGAAAGCTTCAGAGTGTGCCGGTGATTTTTCAGCTAAGCTGGGGCTTTGACGGAGGGTCGCTTTTTTAAAGAGAAATTAAAGGGATCATACGAAACTACAACGGCGACCGCGAGGGAACGTCATATGATGACGATCTAATCTGAGCAAAGCAACAAGTCTACATGTGCCAGCTGAAGTGCATCAAGGTTTCCCGTCAATTTCTATGTGGTTTCAACAACCAACAACTTCGTGACCCGAACATGACTGACCAAAAATGAAAGTTCCTTTAAAACTTGAACACGGTTAGGCGATAAACTCTTGAAGCTCTGGTGCGGTCCTCTCTCTTCAGCTCCAGCTTAATTTATTTGTCCCATGTTTAAAAAGAGGTAACGAGTTTGAATTACGGAGAAGCTAAGTCTGTTAAAACTACCCGAAATCGGTTTTTCAAATGAAGTTTTCACTCGCGTCGCCGTTGTCGGCTCGTATAAGGTCCCTAGAGACAAACCTAGAGGGCGGTTTGAGAGAATTAGTGGCCTCAAAACATGTACGTTTTAAACAAGTAGATGGAATAAGTCAGTCAAGTCTCCTGGAGTGAGTACATATTAAATGTGTTTTTTAACCTTCTTTATACTGTCAAAAACAAAAGTATGTAGAACAGAGTTTGTGTAAACTCAGCCGCCAGGCTTCTGTACCCGGGGGGGGGGGGGGGGGGGGGGGGCACTTGGGTATTTTTTGTGTGGGTATGTGCCGCCCGGGACTCCAAATTGGCACCCCGTTCTAAAAAAAAATTCCCCTAAAATTGATACCCTGTTCTACAATTCGCCCTAAAACTGATACCCCGTTCTAGAAATGGGCCAATTTTTTATACCTCGTTCTAGAAATTTTGTAAATTGAAATAACCCTGTCTTTTTAAAAAGATATTTCTTTATTCGTTTGACTTATACATCAGATAAATGCTTCTTCATAAGGGACCAGTCATAATTTAAGTTGGAGGGGGGGGGGGGGGGGGGGGGTGGAGGAGAAATTGGGGGGCCTTCAATTTTTTTTGGATGGAATATGGGGGGCCTTAAAATGCCAAAAGATGACCTTGGGGGGTCTTCAAGTTTCTTTTAAGTAGCATCCCTCCTGAGCAGCATGATGTTTGAGTATTAAAGGACCTGATTTTGATTCAGTTTTACACAAAGTCCGATATCGTGTAATACTAAAACAAGTTAATCAGCATTTTTACAAAAAGAGTTAATGCTCAAATAGTAGGTGCATCAACACAACATCCATTATTGTGTAACACTGAAACAATTTCATCGGCATTTTAACAAATGATTACATGCATAAAGTCATGTTATGCAATCTCACTATCCGAATCATTATTTGTAGATGAGGTTGATGCAGACTCACTGTCTGTGTCACCGTCAAGTTTTTCGCTATTAGAGCATGTACTGCTCATATAAAAAGCAGTAAGCTTTGGCTGATTATCTTCTTTCTTCCTTGAAGCGGTCCTGTCGGCCTCTCACCTTTCGATGGCTTGTCTTATCTCAATTATAACACAATCACTGATATATCCTTGCTCTATAAGCTGTTTGAGAGGCTCTAGGTGAAATCTCTTTCTCAGTTTAGTGTGAAGTGCTTCTCTGTTGTTAGTTGGCACAGTGAGTAAGAAGGGTAAAGTAAAGAAAATGTTATTTGTTATTACCATTTGGGTATTATGTATAAGAAAGGGGGGCCCTTAAATCTTTTAACATGATTGAAGGGGGGGTACCTAAAAATCATGAGTGCTATTAGTGGGGGTCTGGAAAAAATTTGGAATAAAAAACAATTTCTCCTCCACTCCCCCCTCCAACTTAAATTATGACTGGTCCCTAATCAGCAACAATTTAGAGTAGAAGATAGAGCCGTGATCCACAATTTTTTATACCCCGTTCTAGAAAACACCTCTGAAATGGATACACCGTTCTAAACCAGGAGCTTCAAAATCACGACCCCGTTGGACGGCACATACCCGTATAGGTAATGTATGGGAGTATATGAATATATAAATACCTTTGCACATGCAGGAATAATACTGGCATCAAGAAGCAGTCAGTCAGGGCGAGATGATCTATAAACTTTTGTCTCGCTGAAAAATAGTCTCCCTTCGAATTAAAAATTACCGCTGAATACAAACATTAAAGACACATTCATACAGGGTTAGCCTCGACGTAAAGTGAAATATTCAGAAATTCCGGCAAGTAAGTGTTTGGAATTTGCATATACACAATAGACAGAGTAATAAACAGGTCTTTTTCTCGATGGAGTTGCGAATATATTACTTCAGATGGAGGCTAACGCTGTAAAAAATGCGTCTTCAGTTCTTTAATTCAGCGGTATAGCGAACTCGAAACTGGACTATTTTATACCCTGGGGAAATCTGGGCCGACATTTCGCGATGCACCATTGTTTTCCCCGTGAAATGACGTCTAAGCCTGGAACGAGCGCAGAAATTTTAACTAGGGGTAGCAAATTTTCAACCAATGAGAAGCACTATCGAGATCTGGGTAGTGACAGGTCATCAGTGTCGTTTCTCAGAAGTCATGACGTGGAAAAACCAGTGATGGTGTAGCGGAATGTCGGCTGTTTTCTCCCCAGGCTACAATTTAACCCGTGGGCCCCAACTCCGGATTGCCCCGGCTGCCCGAGGTTCTCCAAGAATATACAATTTTATGGTCCAAACTGTGATAAATAGATTGAATATTTGATGTCAACTATCGTGCTCAAGTCTTCCTAGCGACTTCACTAACATGAAATTCTTCAACGGAGACGAATCCTCTCTGTTTAATCGAAACTCAAAATCACAGGAAAGAACAATTCCCATGTCAGGTCCTTTTTCAGTGAACACTTCAGATCGTACTTAGGGAGCGCACGTACTGCGCTCGCTTATCCACTTCCGCGTTTAACTCTTGGAATTTCCCCTCAAAGGCTTTCTGGACTACAGGTCGCTTTGTCTTGAACGTGGGCGTAAGGAATCCATTTTCAATAGAAAACAGTTCGTTGTGTATGTGGATGGCTTTAACCTGCGGAGACAAATGAGAAAAGTTAGTAAGAGGACAGGAAAAAGCCGAGTTCAAATGATCAGTTTTAAGGTGATTCCCTAGTAAAAGAACCTAACATAGATTGCAGATGAAACTTGGTAGACTGATATAACAAGTCAAGAAGATGATAAAAAAGTAATAAAAGGTGGGGGTCACAGTGCTTGTTTTGACGTCCCAATGCTGACAAATACGGCTACCGGTATTTAGCACCCTTTGACAAAAACCGCGCGCAGCCCAAAACTAGACAAAAAGGAGAGATTTTTTCGATGATGCATGTGGCATCGTATAGAATTTGACTTTAATGTATTGCTTATCCACTTACGTACCAGAAAAATGCCTTTTAACACCCTTGTTTTTACTTTACGCGTCAAAGTGGATTTAAATTGGGCACGCGCTATTCGACCCGTGATAGCTCAATCCGTACAATTTAGAAAAATTGCCAAGAAACTTAACATAGAGTTGTGCCAATTTTTTTCTTGTCGAAAGGAAGCACTGTCCATATTAAAATCATGAAATAAAAAATGGGCGTCACCGTACTCCTTTTTGCGGCAGAGCTGCAGAAAGTGCGCACCAAATGCATTTTCTCCGATTTTTGAGAGAGGACTGGGGCGAGGTTCAAAATGGCATGTATGTGAAAGGGGAAAGAAAGTAATAAAAAAATCCGTTTTACAGAATTTAAATCGATATATCACAGTTAGGACACAATTTGATAAAGAAAGCGTTTAAATGAAATAAAGTGAGTAAGTACAAGTTTAACATCCACTAGGCGAGGTTCTCAGTGAGGAAGTCGAACTCAGCAACACGCGTACTGCTTACGTTATGCACATTCCCAACTCATTGAGTCTCACCTTGGCAAGAAACAACCACTAGCAAAAATTCCAATAGAGTTTCTCTTCAGTCAACTTCATTTGATGTTACTTTAGACGTTCTTTTTTGCGGTGGCCATCTTATTATGCGCAGTAAGAGATGCTCAGCGCAAAACCGGGTTGGTAATCACTTGTACCGTAGTCTCATAATACACTTTACACACTAATGCATCGGTATGCATGTTTTTAAAATATCGTTTAACCTCGTTTCCTCGAGATCATCCTCCTCAATGATATGCAGATTATCGCGTTCGTCTTGCATCTCTACTATTTGAGAAAGTGAAGGGAGTTGGGGAGCGGGGGGGGGGGGGGAGGGGGGGCGGGGACTTTATTTGAGAGGGGAGCTTGTTTGATGATACTATGGCCTAGGGGGTGGGCGCTTAATCGGGGAAGAGCGCTTATTAGAGCATGCGCGCTTATTCGAGGAAATGGGATATGTATTATTTGAGAAAATGGGCTTAGGAGCTTTTCTGAGCGACCTCATTGATGATTCCCTCTTTAAAAGGTGATAAAGTACAAACCTGCTCAAAAGAGTTCAGTTTGGCTTCCTTGCCTTTCAGAAGAATATCGTCAAAGATTGCTTTTTTCACCTCCTGGAAAAATGAAAGGAAAACTCCCTTTTCAGGCAAGATCTGTTCTTTTGTCTCCTGCTCGAGACACTCCAGAAGTAGTATCGGGATACTTTTGAGTCCGCAACTTTTTCTTTCCCAATTAAAAAATTTCCACGTCCACACGTATCCGGATTCAAATCGAATTTGCCCGTCCACACGTATCCGACACGTTTTCGGATTAACTCTAGTACCCAGGACTCCTCTGGGAATATTGGCAACAGAGCATGCGTCGTAAAGCGCACGAAATTTGCATGTTGCTCTGCCTTTCACGGTAAAGAACGGGGATTGATCTTGTTACGTCATAGGGTTAAAAAATTTCCGGATTTAGCGTCCACACGATTCCAGATTCATAGCGTATTCAAAAACGTCCACTCTGAAGAGCGGATTCAAAAAACAGCGGATTCATATGCTGTATTCACCGAATACGTGTGGACGGAAGCCGAATCCGGAAGGAAAAAGTTGCGGATTCAAAAATATCCGGATACGTGCGTGGACGGGGTCTTCGAGGCAACTGTTTGTGGCCGATAGGGAAGGAATATCAAATAGGAAACTAATGGGTGCTGCCGTGCCGGACTGTCATAATAAATATATATAATATGATAGTTAATAAATAAGAAAATAAATAAATAAATAAGTAGACTATCTCTAAATTACGTCACAAAGTGTCGATAGACAGGCTGGTCGACAGTTTTAGCCTTGCAGTCGCATGAGGCCTGATGTCCATAAGATATGGAATACTAGGCAATCTGGTTACTGGCTACGTCACATCGCAGACTTACACCGACTTGGTGCTTTTTTCTGAAATCAAGTCAAACAAACGTGGCATGCCTGCGATCGCTGTTATAAATGGCATTATTTGTTAACTTTTTCTAGGATCGTCTTAATACGAGCAACGTAGACGGCTTCAGATCGTATTGCAGGCTGCGACAGTCCGTTACAGTTTACATGGAAACCTGAGGTTTAGAAGTATGCACTCTTACCTCGTTTTCGCAAAGGTCCGCAAAGTTTCCTGGAATTTTCTTACTTCGTGCCCAGGGCTCCAGAGTCTCTTGGTCTGGAACGATGATTGCTACAACATACGACTGAAATTGAAAAAAAAAACGTGCCTTGTCCCATCACCTGTTTTAGGAAGCGCGACCGCTTTCAGCGCTTCACTAACTCATTTACGCGACCCTGGCCAATGGGACCCCACCCAATTAACACAAATAAATCTGAAGAACTAATTATAATAGATAGACCCTTGAACTCCAACTAACGCCGATTCGTTCTAGGTTTATATCATTGAACAATAACATTGGTTTTCTCGGATCTTGGTAAACGACATAAAGGCGTATTCATGCTTTTTCAAGAATGCGACCTCTCGTCAACGAAACAAGTATTAGGAAAAGAGGTGAAAACGGAAGATAACTGGCACTTGAGAGGAAATAGATTAATCCATATGTTTTTATTGCTAGTGAGTTATAGTTGCTGGTGGTGTCTTGTTGTTTGACGACCATTTTCAATGCATTATCTAGTACATCTGTAATGTATTTCAATTATAGCTTTTACAAGGTCTTTACAAACAGTTGCGAGAATTCGTTTTATACTGCCTTCATTCAAAAATCGATAGAATTTGAAGTGTTTCTGCGCGATTTTTCCCGGGGGTACTCCCTATAATGGCCTATAGCTATAAGGGGAGGCTCCGTCCGAAAGGGGTATAGGGATACCACTTGTTAAGTATATGAAAGGGTAGGGAAATCTGTCATTTCAGTCTGTCAAAAAGCCCAAAAGGGCTAACAGATGCATTTTATGGATGTAGAAAAAATCGTAAAAACGTTCGGGTTTTGTGGTGTATAGACCTTATCACGGTTTTCGACGCCATCTCGACGAGTAGGCAAACGCGTGAAAAATTACAATGTTTGTATGAAAATCTAATGTCAAAATAATTTCCGTAGAACCTCTGTTCTGAAAAAAATATCAATTGTAAACTAAAGCTTCACTCCTAAGGATTCTACTGAAAAAAATTGAGAGCGTTACATGCGCTAGAAGACTTAGAACCACTTTTTTAAATTTTCTGTACATTTGTCTGTAAGAAAGTCCCGGGAAAAATTACAGACAAATATATGAAAAATCTAAAGCAAGCCTCTGGAGAAATTTAAGCACAGGTACGTCCCCAAGTTTTTTTTTAGTGCAATCCTTTGCTTTGTAGCTTTAGTTTACAATAAAATTGATATTTTTTCAGAACAGGCGTTTTACGGAAATTATTCGACATTAGATTCTCATACAAACACTGTAATTTCTCACACGTTTGTCTACTCGTCAAGATGACGTCGAAAACCGTGACAAGGTCTATTCATATTTTAAAGACAGTGCATTTACAGCAGTTTAATAGAAGGTATCATCAGGAGCATATATATATATATATATATATATATATATATATATATACTGAAGGTGTACGAAAGGGGTACCTTTTCTGCCAAAAATGGTATATAAAGGAGAAAAGGGGCGGCTGGGCTTCGGGGCAAAGCTTCCCCGTATATAACTTTCAATTGGTAACTTACCCCCAGGGATTATTCACCTACCTTAAGGCTGTCACCATGTACAAACGCTTGGGCCACAAGAGGGCTTCGCATGTAAACATTCTCAATCTTCTCTGGTGCCACGTACTCACCCTTAACAAAATTTTAAAAATCCAAACATTTTGAAAAAGGAATAGTATCTCATTACTTCAAAATGTTTTTGTTATAATGAAGCAATTAAAGATTTTTGTACGTGTTTATCCCCTGATTTATTTACATGAAAAATATAACTTAATATCAAGACCATCTTCCTAAAGGAGGTGAATGGCTGATTTTCAGTGTCACGCCATTCAACTAGGTAAATATGCAAAGACCCTCGCCAAGATTCAGTTCAGTGCAATTTTTCATATGCGAGATATCCAGAGAAATATTTTACCAAAATTTATAGAGATTTGTTTGGAAAACCCATGTTGTTGGCCATCCGGATGGTTACCAACATGACAGCCGGAAAACGAAAACATCTGTCACCGGGGTTTGCTACGGCGAGGGAATTCATCTCTCAAGGAACTCACAAACATAGGAGTATAAAAATACATAAGATAACAAAATTCCCCAAAAATAAGTCTGACTTTTTAACCTACATGATTGCTCTCTCGCACAATGGCTTAGTAATTAGAGCATATTCTATCAAAGTTTCTTTCGCAGTGAAAATGTGTATGAATATTAGTTTTCAGCTGCTGTAATACTTCATGAAAATAAAAATACAGTAGGATTTAAAGTTCTTTACTTTGAATTTTAGTGACGCCATGTGAAAACCAGCAATAGTGAGTCCTTTGGTAAAATCACGGCACCTTACCTGAGCAAGCTTAAAAATGTGTTTGACGCGGTCAACGATCATCAATACACCAGTCTGGAAAAGAAAAAAATGTTTAAACAGTACAAATACATGATATACTACTTATTAACCTCGTCCGTTCGGTCTTTACAGGGAAATCTCAGACCGAGGCCTTGATGATTTGGTCTGAGATTTCCCTGTAATAAACGAACAGACGAGATTAACAAGTTATTTAATTTATTAAATGGCCTCTTATGGAACTGAGCCTGAGATCAATTAAAACCAAAAGCTGGTCAGGGGAAAACTTTTAAATTACGTCACCCCAATTAGTTGTTCACTTGAGCCCGCGTTACAATCAGGTGACAGTGGTCAGCGGATATCCTTTTTGACAGCTGCAAACTGACTATAACATATATGTTCATAAGGATGTCCACTATCAAGTTAAACACAGATTAGGTATGCCTTGGACGGACACCTACATAGTTAGTAATGCCCGGCCTTAGTACAGGTAATAGCATGGTTTGTAGCGATATTTGGCATAAATATCACGAGTTATATTTCAAAATTGTTATACGAAATTTGAGACAATTTTGAAATATCACGTACAAATCATGCTATTATTTGTTTATACTACTACCCACAAAAGGTTTGTAATTTTCACATGTAGGTATTTCAAATTAAGCTGAAATACCACTGCTCTAAGCCAATCAAATTGCAGAAATTTCTCATGTAGTAGTATAAAAAAAACAGCTAATCAGAGCGCGCTTACTATTATAGCCATATAATAAAATTCGATAAAGTCTGATTGTATTACTGTTTTTACGAATTGAGTAAATGCCTTTGATTGATTGTTGGTAATCTAAGCCATCCAGAACAGAAAATTACGATTCTATTAGAGCAAAATAAGAGAGACATTAGAACTTTAAACATCTTTCTATTTTACATAAGAAGAGTGGTTTTGAAATAAACGCCTCATCGGAAAAGCTGAAAGTGGAATAAAGGCAGCGGCTTGGTAAATATTCTGCTACTATTGACTCGATTTCAAGGAATAATGTTACTGATGTGGTATTTAGTTTAAAATTTAGTCAAAAGAAAATATATTGTGTTCTCTTGCACATGAGCTTAAACGCTTATTTTCTGCAATGGTTTAAAATTCACTCAGTGATTGAGAAACGTCTCAGTTTTATGCGGGAGCTACTCTTTTAGGCTTAGCTAAATCTACTTCATTAGTTTACCGGAAGCCATTCACCAATATCTCCGGTATGGAGCCAGCCATCTTTGTCAATCGTCTCAGCGGTCTTTTCTGGAGCTTTCCAGTAGCCTTTGAAGACAATTGGTCCTTTAATGCAAACCTAGAAAAAAGAGGTTTCAGATGAAAACGTATGTACAATATCTCACGGTAGTTAATTCTACTTCCATCTACCAAGACAAAAAAAGCGTAGCTTCTTTTTCATTTACCAATGGAGACTTGACAAATCTTACCTCCCCTCGACCGTTGGCAGCGATGCACTCCTTTTCTGGAACATCTGCTAACTTGATCAGACAACTTGGTAGGGGAGGACCAACATGTCCTAAAATCAAATTAGTTCAGAGTGGTTTGACACGCTAAGTCTGATATTGGTTGAAATAAAATATGTACAGAAGATTTAATAGGTAAAGAAAATTTTTTATTCTCGAGTTTCGCGCACAGAGCGATGAAACTCGAAGAACTATTCCCACTACATACATAATTGACTCGTGACGCCGGAAATAGACCTAACTCCTTGAAATTTCCTCGTGTTGGGCCTGCGCTCTACTGGCACGATGCACTGGGGCCCTTGCTTAGAATTTCTTGGTTTTTACCCGCCTCTCGGCCTGTTCAACGGACTTCAGTGGAAGAGACTACAAAGTTTCGCTCTTTTTGCCTCCCTTTGTGGCGGGTGACGTAACATCCCCTCTTTATTCGGCATGCCCGTTGTCCTGGCAGTAGCGGTTTCCTCCAATAACTTAGTTCCCCGTGTCGGGACAATGGGTATGCAGTGTGAATATTGTACAAAAAAGTCTTTACCTTCGTTTTAAGCTTAGCCCGTATTGTTTTCTAGCGTTTGATGAAATAGTTCTCATATTTTAATTATTGCCCTTGGTTGCAAGCTATCTTTGCTTGCGATAAGGGCGACATTTGTAACTGTTGAATTTTCTCGTTGGAGTAGCCTTGCTGAGCTGCTGCCAAATCTCTTTTCATGAACTCTAAGTCTCTCGCACACCCCTCACTTCGGCCGCTAATTCAAGCCTCTGCAAAAGTTCGCCAAGTCGCCCGCGACACCTAGCCTAGCCTGTCAGCACGCTCACTTGTACCGGTTCGGGAAAAATCACTTTATCTCGCGCCAGTTTTGCCCCGAACTCGCACAAGTGAGCTTACCAAGCAGGCGCCGGTTATTCTATTACAGGTCGCGAGAGGGGAACACGCGTCCTCGAGATTTCTTTCTACACCCTAAAAAAACGACGCCTGCTACCCAGGCTACACGACGCCTCTCTCCAAAAAGCTTTGCTCGACAACACCTTCCATCGTAAATTAAGCGCAAATGAATTTGGTAATCTTTCTAATTAGCGGGTTTACCCTCAATTCAAAAGGTCGTTACACACTGGAGGACACCCAGATTTGTTCCGGTAGCATGTTCCCAGTGCATCGTTGCCTAATGGCAGGAGTGACCTCGAGGATGCTATAGTTGACTGTAAGCCCAGAGGGGCTACTCCGGGAAAATGTGGCAAGCTTCAACAAACATCTACTCTATTTCACACAGATATATGTGAATCTCTAGTTATCCTATTTCACATTAAATATGCGTTTTCCTTTCCTAATATCAAAATTGTACCTTGTTCTAAAGAGTATAATTAATACCCATAATCCATTTTAGCTTGAGTATTTGACGGGATGAGAATACGGAATCGAAGTATCATGAAAGTTACCTTTTGACGCATCACCTAACCCTCTCCCTCCCTCCCCTCCCTCTCATACAGACCTGGTGTTGTATCTGTAATCTTGCCTATGGTCGCTGCTCCCGAACTTTCAGTCTGTCCATATCCCTCTAAAACCTGAAAGAGAAAAGCAAATGGGGTCGTGCAGTGTAACTCACAGGCGAAACACGCGAAACTGGAGACACGTAACGTAACATACTCTCTCAAAGGATATGAGGAAGTAAAAGACCCTCTAAAAGAGAAGAATTGATATGTTCATGGTACTACTGTCGTCACATCATAAGCTGAGCCCTTTATTTTGTTGCGGGGCTACCATAATGGAAAACGAGAAGACCATGGACTGGGTTACTTGCAAAAGCGTGAGTTTCGAGGGAAAAAAAAACAGATATAAGCGATTAGAGAGTCCCTGAATAAGCTGCTACAAAATTTAGCTGTCAGTTATAATTATGGCTGTTTTTTAATGATTAGCTGTACAGCTGGCTTCATTCTCTTTGAACTAAATTTAGCTAGAGTCAAAACTATAATCAAATTGAATAAAGAATAATCGCGTGCCAGGAGATTTAGTATAAAAATACAGGTCAGATCAAACAGGCTTTTCAAAAATGGTCACTAAGGGCTTTCTTCAGTTGTCATCCAGACCCTCACTACAGTATAGCATTTTAAACGCTTAAAAACTGCGGCAAACTTACGTGACAAGATCCGAAGACGCATCTCAAGAATGTCATGACTTTTGCCGACAGAGGTGCTGCACCGGTTGTGATCAAGCGAACTTTCCCTCCAAGGAGAACCTGTAAATTTAAGAAAATATACTGTCGAGCCTCCGCTAACGGCCACGGCTTTCTTCTGCACCCAAGGTGGCCGTTGCAGAGAGGTTCAACTACATATAGCATGTATTACAAAATCTATTTGACTATTTAGACGACTTGTTCTTGTTTGCTTTTATTCGGTAGTCAACGAGGCGCGTAGCACTAATTGCAAGTTCACTTTTTACGTCAGAAAGAGTATAGTCTTATTTCATAGCCGGAAACCAACTTCAAAAGTATAGCATACAAACTTCGATTCTTTGAATAGTTTTGATGAAGATACCGAAAGTTATGAAAAAACAAGCCTTTATTCAACGAGAATCCAACAAAAGTCGCTTGCTTGTCACATTTGTCTTTTATACTATTTAAAATGGTTAGTCTATATTTTGGCCGATTTTTTTTCCTGAATTAAAAAGGCGATTTATTGAAAAAGTTGCCATTGGTTTGTAATTGTTAAAAAAGCCGGTAGATACGGCGAAAGTTAATTAGCCAATAAGATTGCAGAATTCCTGATATTATACTTCGATATGCTGGTTGGTTTCTGCTTATTTTATATGGTATTCGGACAACCACTAGATTGGCCCAAGAGCCTCTTACTAAAAGGCTGGTGTTGCTGTAAATAATACCCCAATGTAGGCCAAAGATTTCTGACTTGTATAATTCGTATTAATCACAACCTCTGCTTCGATAACTAAAAAAAATTGAGTAGCAAGAAAAGTGGTTTGGCTGCAAAACTGATTCGGAGCATGGAAAATATTTGAAAGAAAAATTCCAGCGCGACCGCATTTAACTGTTTTTAACGCTGTGTCCTCGGAGCAGGTTAATTGCAACAAGTTCTAAACTTGCATTTGCGATAAAAAGCCTTTAATGAAGGCTAAGAATGCCATAAAACTAACCTTAATTTTCTTGAATACAATTTTATCCCAAATTGTGTCTCCTGTAACTATTCCCCTAGAAAGGTTTACAAAAGAATGTCAGAGTGCTAACGAGTAGTAATTAAAAAAATATTATTTATGTAATGCGTGCGGCTGGTACTTGAAATCTGTAAACGAGAATATTTTCGCTGGAAATTAAATGTAGACACTAATCATCTCTATATTAGGTTCGATCGGTGTTTGTCCAAACTGTGCAGACTTGCTTAGAGAGAGTGAAAGGGGAGAACCGAACACCCAACAGTTAATCTATCTAATATATTACTCCAGTTACTTCAAAAAATATGTTTTTAACATGTCTTGCAACAAATCAGGTTGTTCTTGGTTGTTTCGCGAATGCTGACTTCTTATTCGATAAAATTGTTGCGTCACTTGTTGCAAAACAAGTTTGCGGTAAAACGCGCAAAATGTCATGACAGATTTTGTTACGAAAGATAGTCAGAACTATATTCTCTACATGTAGTTTCTGCAAAAACCTGCAACCTGACTGTTGCAAGACAGGTTTGATTCTTCAGTGGTAAACAGCGCAATATCGCTATTAAACTTGAGGAATGTTGCAAAACAAGTTACACGTTTTTCAGATTTTTCAGCGCTTGGGGGAGGCGGTGATGGAGAAAACCGCCGGTTTTTCTCATTTTCTTCTCCCCTCACCCCCTTCCCTATCGTTTTCTGGTTTGAACTCGGTTCAGCTTTCGCGTGGCTGTATAGAACCACATTAGAAAAACACACAGACACACACCAAAAAAATGACGTCACGTGAAATGCCTAGAAGTCACTGCAATCTTACCGTTTGAGATAATCTTCTTTTGAGGCCAAAGCTTTACGAAACAGAAGGCTTTTAATTTTACTTTGCGACACTTGTGCCATCACCTAAAATTAAAAGTTAATCCAGTGTGAACACAACAAGTCAATGCAAGGAAACTGGTGTCTCTAGCTAATGGATATTATTGCGCGCAGTTTTATCATAACTCTACATTTTAGCAGGTTATGTCCATACTATGCTGGATGGCCCTTTCGTGCAAACACCAAAAGCAACACGATATACCTTATTATAGGAAGTTAACGCTTTATGAAATTAAGGTATTGGAAATTAACGCGACTTAAATTAACGCGAATTTAATGGAAAACGACTTTCGAATAAAGAAAATTAACGCGAAAGAGGAGGTAGCATTTCATAATAAAGGAAATTAACGCGATTAAGACACAGTTGTTGGTGACAACTGGAACAAATATATTTTGACACCGGATGCAAAAAAATTCAAAACTGAACAAAAATGAGCTGACATCACTTCTGACAGCGACAACGATGAAGATGAGCTCGAAATATTGCAAACCTTCGCCTTAGCTTTCGTGAAACATGAAAAATAGAGGGTAGATGGAAAGAAAGAAAGCTTGTATTTAATGTTTTTTAGGTGTCAAGAATGTCTGGACAGGTTCCAAAATTGGGGTTAAACTACTGGAAATTAAGAGCGCGGAATTTAACGCTGCACTTAATTAACGTCGCGGAGATTAACGCTCAACAAAATTTAACGCGAATTTTAACGATTCGGGTTAATTCCATGGAGCGTTAATTTCCTATAATAAGGTAGTATCAACTCCTGTCTGATATGTGACTCTCCACTTTAGAGATCGGCTCGGCACAGCTTCGCTATGGTACAGAAATCGCGCCGAAATCACCGTTCTTATGTGTAAACAGAAGCCCTGTCCAGTATGGTTTTCTCAGGGGCACCCAACGTCAATTTTCGGAAAATATCTGTTCGGAAGACGATTTGAGATCTAGAATTTTCGGAACATTTGTTGTAAAATTTCTTGCTTGCCTGCCTCTCCTAGGATTTTCGAACATCTAAAAAATGGTAAAATTGCCCATTTTAACGGATTTTTACCCTAAAATGGTTACCTAGAGTTTTCGGGAGCCTTTTTTCTGGCTGAAATTTTCGAAAAGGTAAGTTTTGATCCCTATAATTTTCGGATCAATAGACTTTCAGCTAGGAAATCCGAACAGATAAAAATTTTTTAGGGGATAAAAATATGCCTATAACAATGCTGTGTTTAAGTGGTTTTGAACTATATCCTCGCTGGGTGCCCCTGTTTTCTTGCCGGTGTAGTGTGAACTTAGCCAAAATCGAACTCTAGCAGTCCCGCAATATCATCCTGCATCCATTCCACTTGAAGGAAATGTTCGTTTAATAACTGAAGTATGAGCAAGTGCTCTGTTTTATATAAATTAAAAGTTATGTTCCTTCCCAATTCATCAGTGGAAATACAAGTACGTTATTAGAGCCGGTACCTCTTGCAAGTTTTCCATGCCGGGGTACACTTTCAAAAAAGTCGTTCGTCCGATTTGATATGGCTCGGGACAAAGGACTAGTTCGTCGCTCGCTTAGAAACAACTAAAAACTTTCCTCCGCTCCCTTTAACTCGTGAGGACTACTTTTGGCAAGGCTACATGTGGGTTTTTAATTTAGAAAATATAACGGTGACTCCCTCCCACCCCCCACCACCCCCTCAAGAAATGACGATGATGATAATGATCGTTTAATTACCTTATCGTAAATTCTGCCGAGCAGTCGAGGAACAGAAGGAAAAATTGTGGGTCTGCAAAGGAGAAATAATTATTTGAATATGTAAAAATGAAGCCTAGTAGAATGACAAAGCAGTTTTTGGTAAATCTACCAAAAACTAATAACTATAAAGAGTAGAACTTACTTTAGCTCTTGAATGTCTTCCAAGAGAAGCTTTATATCACCTCTAAAGAATCCAACGCGAACTCCATTGACGAAACACATATGCTAAAGAAAAATGTAATAGACGAGGGCTGATATCTTGAGTTGTGTCATTAAAAAAACTTGAATTCAGAAAGATACCAACCTCTTTCCCAGGACTTTTTGGCTTAGAAAAATGGGCGGGCTTTTTCCTTCTCTTCCATCTTCTAAGGAAAAAGTCCTGGGAACGAGGTTGATTGTTGTACTTTTTTCTGCGAAAACGTAATTCTGCATATAATTAGGGTAAAACCAAAGCAAATGCCTTAAATATTAAGATAAACGATACTCTGTCTTTTCCATTCATTAAAATACAATTTAATTTGTCTTGTTTTCGGCGAAATATGTATAGTAAAGAAACACACTAAGATTGATTAAAAAACCCTCCTGACCTATTAAAACGTTTCTCCGAAACTAAAAAAAAGAGGAATATTATTACTCGCCTGCTTAGCTGGCAGTTTTGTCGGAAAGGGGGAACGGAAGGGAGGGCGAGCGAGCGAGCAGCGAAACCGCGAGTTTGCTGCACATTTTCGTGGCTTCACCGTGCGTTCGTCGCAAGCGCTCGGTCCTCCCGAGCAAAATGGCCGCGGCTACGCATGCTTTTAGGACAATTACACGTTGACGTTAATGTTATCTTACTACAACTACCATAATCCTTCAGTTTGTTGTGTTTTTGTGCAAATTAGAGCTATTGTTTTTTAAACCTCAGCAGGATTGACAAATATAGATAAGAAAGCAAAAAACAAATTAATGGGCCTTTTTCAAAAATACCATAATACTCTTTGTTGTCCCTCTAAAATTTTGCATAAACATTGTTTGTTGTCAGTTTCTCTTAGGACTCACAATCGCCCCAAGAGAAATTGAAAACAATGCTTATGCAAATTTTTTTAGGGACAACGAAGAATATTATGGTATTTTTTAAAAGGCCTATTCTGGTAGTTGTATGTAGCCAAATGTCGTCATCAACAGCCGTGAAAATGGCCGCGGATTAAATGTTGGTTAGACGAACGTACTAAAGAGTTTGTACCTCAGCCAATCGCTCATAACTATGGGCAAGAGGAAGATAAGAGATCAAGCAATCTTCTGGAGTTATTACAAGGCCGGCCTGTAATGAAAAAAGCAAGTGTATCGTGCATTTGAAGGGTAAATATGTAGTATTCATTCGATTGTAAAAATGTTGTCACTTAAAAAGGCATAATTCATAGGCGATGGGACCAAAGGGCTCTCTAGGAAGTGCTCATACATTAATTTACTTGTATTATCGTATAAAACGCATATTTATAGTAGTCTGTGGATGCAGCCGTCTCTGACTCGTTCCCAGTCGTCTCGCGCTTCCTTTGACCGCGCTTCCCTCGCTAGAAGACTGACAGACGGCTGTATTCGCAGGCTGTATGTACATTGTAGGAGCTGTATGGCTTTGGTATTGTTGAAACTGCAGTTTTTTCTACGCTCTGCAAAAAGATTTCTGCGAACATGTGCGCACGGGTGTGATTATCGCCAAGAAAAGTGAAACAAGTTCATCGTACTTTTTTTCACTAGAAACGTTAGCACTGTCATCGTTATTGAAGGAGGTTGAGCTCTCTCCTGATTGCAAAATGCTAAAACGTCTAACATTTGATAACTTGTTCCCGCCACTACGACACTCTCGCTAAAGCTCGTAGTAGAATTAGGACGGATACCACGTTTTTCCGCCAAATTGACGCTGCCTAGCCTCACGCGGGAGCACTACTCAGTATAAAGAAAATCTCGTACTCGTAGTCGTTCTCCTCTTAGAATCTAAGGTCTCTATTTTCTCTCGATTCGTCTCATGTAAAGTTCGACCTTGGGTCTTCGAATTAGAAGTGAAACTAACTTTGGAAGTTTCTTGAGTTTTACTTTTGCCAATATCGGCATTGTTACAATCGAGTGGGAACTAATCAACTGAAGTGGCTTAATTTTTTAGTTCAATATTTAATTTGCAAACCTCGTCATACTGCATCTGAAGACCGGCAATGCTTGCAATCATGTTTCCATGGGTTATCATGACCCCTTTCGGTGTACCTGGAGAAAAAAAAGATAATGTTTCAGCAAAAAGGGACAAAAGGGACTCAAGTTCTCGTTATAGGGAAAACGCTTAGTACGGAGAAAATATCAGCGCTTTCTTATCCCAGATCATACAGGAGCCTGGAGAACTGAGTCACCCCTGGATGTAAGGTAATTTGAATTCCAGAATCCTGGAAATTCAGCTCAAGGAGTCCTGAATTGGGATCGCTTAAGGTTAGAATCCGAAGTCCAATTTCCTTTGACAAGGAATCCAGTATCCAGTACCTGGAGTCCAGAATCCACAGCGTGGAATCCAGAAGACTGTCGTGGACTACCTTACATGGGGCGAGAAGAGGGATTTCTCTCATTATACGTTTCTGGGAAACTGTCCACCTACCCCTCCCCTAAGACAACATTAACACCTACTTGTCACTTAGGGAAAAATGTTGGCTTAGGGGAGGGGCAGGTGGGCAGTTTCCCAGAAACATATAATGATCCGTTCTCTTCCTATGATATAATTAGAAGGGGAAATCTCTTTTACAGTCGTCAAACGTTACAGTAAAAACCCACGAGTAAGAACCTAAGATTTAAGAACCTGTTACGCAAAAATTTGCAATTTAGACTTCCTCTATATAAGAACCTCTTTAGCCTAAAATTTGGAGAAAGGTTCAAAAATCATTGAAACATATTTACTAATTGCAATTGCAAAAGGCAAGTTAGTACATACATAAATGTTGTTTGATTGAGGTCATTGAGAAAATGTTTATAATATTGTGTTTTACAGCACAATCATGTATATAAAGTTGTTCTGACTCAAGAAATTAAAATTCATGTGAGAATAGATCTCCATTATGGCGTTGATAGATCGTTTCCTCTTGATTATGGTCATATTATTATGGTTATTATTATTTGCACTAGGTGTTCAAATTTAAGGGTGCAGATCACTAAAATCTTCTTAGCAACGACATAATTTTTTGTAAGAAATTAAGAACCTGTTAAGAACCTAGAGAGCCTAAACTTATGTTAACCACCATTTATGTAAGAACCTGTTTAGGCTAACCCTGGAAAATGTAGGTTCTTACTCATGGGTTTTTACTGTATGTCAGGCAATTGACTCGGTTCTCTCTATAATTGACACAGATTTTTTTTACTGAAACAAGGACAATATAGGTAAATAAAAACCTGTAGTTCCACTGGTGTAACAGATGGTTAATATGTCATCAGGTTTTCCAGGCTGCAATTAAAAACAGCGTCAAAAGTTGTATCAAAATTGTTTTAAAATATATATTCAAGTGCAAAGTTGCAAGCATACGCGTTTGTTTCTATAAATATATTTCAAATTTTGTGTTTATTTCTTGAGGAAATTCTGTCTAAATAGTAACATTAAGTCATTTCAAGAATTATCTACTTTCACTGGAGGAAAAAATGGATTTGCGTCAAATTTGCTCAGCCCAAATACGATGCAAATTTGTGCAAAGTGGGGAATAAATCTGAGCAAAGGTGGTAAATGCCGAATTTGCATACCTATTTACACCCTTTGCTCAGATTTGTTCCCCAGTTTGCACAAATTTGCATCGTATTTGCGCTGAGCAAATTTGAAGCAAATCCATTTTTTCGTGCAGTGTTTGGTATCAAAAATAGACTTTTTTGTCGTCTATCATACAAATGCGAAAATACTGTAGAACCCAGCTAACTCGAACTCGGACAACTTTAACTCTCCCCCTAAACTCAAACTATAGTACCATTATATTTATTATTATTACTATTTCCTTTGGATTTTTCCTTTCTTTTCAGTCATCATTTATTTACTCAGATAACTCGAATTCCCCTCGAACTCGGCAAAAAACTAAAACAACACAAAGGCAATTTGTTTTTAAATTATTCTAACGAGTATTGACGATCATTTTCTTGCATTATTATAAGAATTCATTAGCTCCTTGTAAGGGAATCCAAGACAGTCTTGGATTCTGAATTCCAGGTAAATAGTGGATCCCAGAAATTGTTAGTGGAAATTGGATTCCGGATTGCAATCGTGAGTGGGATTCCGGATTTCTTCAGCTGCTTAAGAGATTCCAAAGCCAAGAAACTTCGTATTCCAGGAGCGGAAATTTCCGGGATGCCGGTGGGCGAAATGCATAATCGTGCTACAGTTTCTGACAATGAGTAAGTTTAATTTGCACTGCACTGTATACTTATGTTACAGTACAAGTTAGACTTCCATTACTCAATCAACTGTCAATTATTAACATGGCGAACTGAATATTCCATTGAACCCGCTAACTCCAACTGTTTCTTCATTTCCCTACAAGAGTTCGAGTTACCGTGCTTCTACAGTATGCAGTAAGAAGCCAACTAAGCAAACAAATATCGTTTGGAAACTTGAAATAAAACAGAATGTTGTAAGAAAGAGAAAATTAGAATGACTTAAGATAACTTTATTTTTTGATGAAGAGGACATCCTATCGCCAGGTTGCCAAGAAACAGATTTACAAAATCTGCCTCTCTACTCGCCAAATTCTTAAATTTTCTCACCTTTTTCTCTTGTGGGCTGTTTGCACCCATTTGCTAAAACAAAATGAATATTTAACAGTATATTATTAATCTGGTTTTCAAATCATAATTAAGTACAATATATATATTTAGGTCTTTCAGGGTTAAGGCTTATCGTCATCTCTTGTGAACCGCAAAATACCAGCAACTTAAAGAGGGGTGACTTCCATCATGTCTTCCTTGTATCTCATTTATACGGTAAGAGCAAGAACTAAAAGTAGACAATCACTGAAGGTTCAATGGTCATTCGCTAGTTTTAAATGTATAAACACGCAAGCCTCCCGCCTCCACCCCGACCAGTAAGACCTAATTTTGCAGTATGGGCTCGAAACGTTAATTGCGTTAAACTATTTCAACACCGGAATTTAGTTTATCATCTCATACGACTAACATAATTACTTTTTTGCGTTCTTTAAAACACTCGATGATGAACAGTCGGATAATTAAAGCCTGGCACGAGGTTTTGGTTAAAATGGTGGTGAAAAAGATATGTGAAAAAACGAATTGGGGGCCTAATTATCTCCTCTTCACATCTAAACGCTCGAAGGACTTAATGAAAGGAATTAAATGAAATCGGATCTTACCTCTACCTCGAAAATGTAAACTATATTCAGTCCAAGCTTTTCAGCTTCTTCCTTTTCTTCGGGTTTTACAGGCGCGTCGATTTTAATAATATTTTTCATGTTACTACACTTTTCAGCGTTGTCAAAAAGAAATCGAAGTTTGTTCCCGTTACACACCATTGTCTCGATATCAGCTGAAATTAAGAAGAGACTTATTAGAGAAATCATCAAATGTCCCGCTCAGGTAAGTCTGCTTCAATATGGTGGATCAAGCATTGTGATGCATTAGCACTGGGTTTAACATGGTGTGGGGGTAAGATTTCCGACTGCCCTGGGGCCGGGTCGACCCCTGGTGAGTGTCTTAAAACAAAAGAAACTGAGGAGTAAGGTACTGCCTTCTTCCCTGTAAAATGCCACAAAATTTTGTCGCTTGGTTCGGATGAACCCACAGAAATGGCGTTTCCGTCTCCTGTGGGAGAGGTAAACTGAAAGGTCTCCTCAAAATGAGTTTCTTCGTGTTAAATATACCGACACTTGATTATAATAAAAATGTTTCGTTTTGTCCCGACCTCAGATAATAAAAATAGGATACGGCCAGCCAATCGGAATTGACACTTGGGCAAACGTAAAGCGCTTACTTTTCAGTGAACTATGATGTAGTGTTTGTCCTAGTGATACGGTATTTTATCGCACTTTTGTCTGCTTTGTGAGGTCTAATGAATTAATTAATTTCAAAAACTTATAAGGCGCAAATATCTATATAAACATATTCAAATGCACCATAGGAAAAAAAAACAAACAACAAGAACAACAAAACAAAACAAAACAATAATACTACTACTAATAAAAAATTTTGAATAATTAAAATAATAAAAATGATAAAATAAGATGATAATATAGATATAGAATAGAAAAACTAATGGCGAAAAGTTAAAAGGATAAAATCAGTTAGCAAAATCTTAAAAATTATAAGCTGAAAATTATTTATAATCTAGTAAGCTAAAAATACAATCTTATAATCTAAGTGGTACAAAATGCTTTTTTTAAAAAGGTGAGTCTTCAACCTTCTCTTAAAAGTGTCAATCAGCTTAGGTCTTACCAAGAGCAAGGGCAAGGTCTTAGGTCTTAAAAGTGTCAATCAGCTCAGGTCTTACCATGATTTATGATGTACACACACCCTTCGGCTCCATGCGTGTCGTAAATTGGTACAGAAATCATAGAGTGCATCTGACACGCAAAATCGGCTAAATCCCACTAAAAAGAAATTCAAAAAATCATCACATATCAGCAAATAAGAAAGTAATGTAGAATACAGCCGTCTCTCATCGCGTTTTTAGTTAGGACGTTTCGTTTCGAAACAATCCCAGCGCGCTGAGGAGAGGCGGCTGATTGGCTGGCTAGAATGTAATAAAACGTTTCCGTTTTGCTTTCCTTAAGGCGAGACTCAGAGGAGCTAAAAATGGTTTTGAAAATGTAATTCGCTGTTTTCTTACAAGGAAAGGCAGCCCTACATTCAACCACCCCATACAGGCTATTACGCACTAACTTAACGGGGGGCCGCCCCGGAGAGCTTGCTCACAGGCTGGAATGCGAGATTTGCATTATTTGAAGGAGGGATTCGAGATTTTAAAGAAAAATGGGGGTGAGATTCGGGATTGAAAGTATGTAGGGGATGCGGGATGTGGGATGCGGGATGCGAGATGTGGGATGCGGGATGCGGAATGTGGGATACTGGAAGCGGGATGTGGGATGAGGGATGCAAGATGCGGGATGCGAGATGTGGGATGCGGGATGCAAGATCTGGGATGCGGAATGTGGGATACTGGATGCGAATGCTTGGTGGGAGATGCCGGATACGGGAAGCGGGATGCCAAAAATCATTATCGGCATTACGGGATTGAGCAAAACTTTGGGTCGGGATGACCGGAGTGAATAACGTTCGCTATATGGGAACCCATGAACATCATGGGTCGCTTATTTAAACAAAGTCTAACTTAGACCGTGGTTTAGGAAATTTTTGGACCTCCAGATATCTTCCTTAGTGGGTTATTTTAAGAAGACAAATGCTTTTCAAGTCTACGCCATATGCTTTCATGAAACTGTTCAGGAAAAATGGCGTTTACATAAAAGCGTTCGGCGAACTGAAAATGGCTTAGAACGCGGTTTTGTTAAACACTGGCTAAACTCCGTTTAAATAACTGGCCCCATGTTTCTGAGTTAAATCAAGATATAATATACCACATATAAAGTATGACGCCGGAAAGGTGTTCACGTATATTTAGTGACGTAATATGGCGTAAGATGACGTAATTTTTAAGTAGAACCGACATATCGGATTTACATTTTTATTGTATGTTATTGGGTTCTCGATCAGCTATAAAATTAAAGATAATAAATAATTACTTCTGTTTACCTCGATACAGTTTGGACCGTAGATTCCAATACATGTACTTTGAGACGGTTTACAGCCAAGATTGACCAGGCCTGAGCCTAAATTAGCTGCGCGTTCATGCACCTATATAATACGAAAGTGAAAGTACATCAAAGCTGTATTTATAAGCGGTTCCCTGTAAATCATTACTAAACGGACTTCCGTATCAAGTAACTCCCTACGATAAGCTAACCCCCATAGCAAGCGAATCCCCGTATTTATGCCGGACACCCTGCATGAATTAATTAGCTGACATGAGCGTCCTTAAGCCTAAAACTCTCCCTCTAAGTCTTGCTTTAAAACAAATATGTATTTTGCAGACTCTTATAAGTTATGGGTTAATACAAGTTACACTATTCTTGAGCATCAGCCGAGTGACAGTAACGCCTACAGAGATTTCAGACTTAGGATTTATAAACTGGGCGATATTAGACAGCCCTAGGTCCTGCGGGAGATTATCTTGAAAATAACTTATATTTAATTTGAGTAAATATATTTTCCGAAAAGATAAATATGCAGCGAATGTGTTGTGAACGTTTGTGGCGGAATATTATACCATAGTTATTAGAGGAGACTGGTTATGAAAAGCGGCAAACATCAATGATAAAAACAACAGTGCTGCAGTTTATGTTCAAAGCACCGTGAAAGTGCACAATCCTTTGTTTTCTGTTGGCAAATTGTTACGGAATAAATTAATGCAACGTTTTTATTGGTCAATACAATCAAAATGATAGGAATTCTTTTGAACGTTGTGCACTTTCAGGTCCACAAAAACATATAACAAAGGAGTCTGACGGGTTTCATAACCATTCCACTCAATTAACTATGATTATACAGAGTTCCGTGATAAAAGAATATTCGAACCGGCTAAAGATGACCTCGAGCGCCTTCGGTATGTGTGTCAAGGAATAGAGGAGAAAAAAAAAAAAACAAATGACAGAACTTTATTTGTATTTGTTGCTGGAAGTCTTCCTGGTATACCTAGCCTAATTTATGTCCATGCATGTTTATGCCATGCTGTTTCCCTAGACAATGAACGTCTCGTCTTTTTATCCGCCTGTATGCAGCCTCATAGACGGTTACAGGTTTATCAACTTTATCACTTTCGCGTGACAACCTCGTAAGGAACCTATTGTATTACATTGCAATGGAATTGCATTGCATTACATTGTATATATATTGGATTGCATTGCAGCGTATTGCATTATGTTTCAATGTATTGTATTGCATTGTATTGTATTGTTGTATTGTATTATACTGCATTGCATTGCACTGCATTGCAGTGTATGCATTGCATTGTGTTGTATTGCATTGCATTTCTTTATTTTGTTTTTATTATATATTTTTTTGTGCGGTATGGTACAGGATGGTATTGTTTGGCATGGTATGGTATTGCATTGTATTGTATTATATTTACCGTATTACATTTCATTGCATTGCATTGCACTGCATTACTGTATTCAATTGTATTTTGTTGTATTGCAAAACTCTTGTTGAAGTTAAAGAGAACGGGGTCAGAATAATGCAGTATCAAATCGTAAATGGATAAAGATACCTCTTGAAACGAAAGCCACTGGTACTTGTTATCAGGTCCACCTCTTACTCCTAAGCACGGTGCTTGCCCTATAAAAATAAGCATAAGCATGTCTTCCTCGCCTTTTCTTTAGTGTTTTTCTATACAAAAATTAACCACAAAGGACTGCAAAGGACCGAAAACGAATATTCCGAAGAACGTAGGATCTATAAAGACCTGATCATCAAAAATAATAATGTAGACATATTAAATTCTGCAAGCAGAATACTGCAATGTTGATCGTACTACGTGAAAATCAATTCTGCAAGACATCAACGCGACGCCGAAAGAACTCAAAACAGAGCGGGATTGTAGCGATAGACAGCTGTTTTGCCCTTTTTTGGGCTCGTCAGTATGGCTCAACAACCAGAGAAAGCTCTGATGAAAAATATCCGCGCACTCTGATTTTAAGCCCTGACCCGGAACTCTCAACACCCACAGAATCACGCCATACCACGTGTCTTCAATATATGGGTTACTTTTAGCAGTAGCCACGCACCTCTCAGTAACCTCCTCATTGCTTGTTTTGTTTGTTTGTTTCACTGTTTTCTCAGCCAATACTAAGACGTGTTACAAGAGGCGCGAGCCGTCTCACTTAATGACTATTTGAAGCCTATTTGCAGTAATTATCGTTACTGGACCCCAACAGAGAAAACTGTAAGAGCATTCCTGACAGAAAAAAAAGCCATTCCTGTCTCGTGTACACTACCAGTTAACAATAATTGTTGCCCACTTCTCCGGGTGTGAGGTGTACACAACCAAATTTTACTAAGGGAGGCGGGGGGGGGGGGGGGTGGGGCGCCGCCCCGGTGTCCCATCCCGCTTTGGAACACATGCTATTGACAAATGTTACCCTTTTCACATACCCAGTTTAGAACTTTGCATCCCTTTGCACTGGTGGATCCAGGGGAGGGGCCCTGGGGGCCCGGGTCCCCCCTTATTTTTCGACCAAAATGAGGCCCGAAGGACCGAAAAAAATTTTTTTGGAGACCGGGCCCCCCTTATCTCAGGGTGTGGATGACCAGTCCCTCCCCGCTTATCTGAAGGTCTGGAGCCGCCACTGCTTTGAACTGTTGTACGGTAAATGTACTATCCTAAAAAAATATAAATAATCTCAAAACCAGATTGTAGTCATGAACGTTTTCACGATTTTTTTTTCACAGCCATAAAATGCATCTGTAAACACTTTGTGCCTTTTTACAGACCGATATGACAGATTTCCCTACCCTGTTACATACTTCAGCTAGTCCGGAAGCTGCTACGCTTTCATACGTTGTACAGTAAATGCACTATCCTAAAGATATAAATAATCTCAAAACCAGCTGAATGTAGTCAGAAGGTCGTCACGATTTTTTTCACAACCATAAACTGCATCTGTAAACACTTTGTGCCTTTTGCAACCGATATGACAGATTTCCCTACCCTGTAACATACTTCAACTAGTCCAGAAACTCCTACCCTTTAATATACCTGAAACAAAGGTATCCCTTTCGGGCGAGAGTCTTCCCCCCCCCCCCCCCCCCTTCCGCTGGGCCGCTACTACAAGAGGTTTGCATCTTACCTGCCTTTTTAACTTTTCGAAGAAACCCTTCATAGGTGGTCTTGACGCCATCAGGCATGCATGATATTAGTTCTTTATTCAATGCACTTCTTCTTGCTCCATCACTTGAGCCCTTATATGAATGAAGAATCAAAATGCGTTGATACTGAAAGGCTATTTCATGCTATGACGAGGGGAAATATGATGCCTCTAAAACAAGGCGCGTCTTAGGCGACTTAGGCTGTGTTCACACTTTACCGGAGAGAATTTGCGCCGGCACGAAGACCATACCGGATAGTGCTTCGATCTGTCCACACTTAAGAACGCTGATTCAGGCGCGATTTCAGTAAAGGAGCGAGGCTGCGCCCTGGGGGGGGGGTACTTCCTTATTCCTTATAAGAGGCTAATGGGGTTGTGCCGCTGGATGGGGTCGCATTTTCCCGACTTGGTTGACTATAATGGGGTAATGGGGTAATGGGCTCTCATATTTTCGGATTTTGGGGTAAGAAAGTTCTTCAAGTTACGGTTAGCAAACATACCAAAATGATTGTACTGTAGGTGAAAAGTAAAGTGTTCTTCATTCAATTTAAAAAAATAGGTCAATTCACTTGAGGATGACCTATTTGAAGGATTGTTAAGGTAGATACATAAATAGAAAGTTACTAAGTTGGGATTGCGAAAATTCCATATTTGCCCAAAAGTGACTAAGATGGGGTCTATAATTGGCCACAGAATAGACTATAATGGGGTAGAGGCTCTGAGATGCCAGCGCCACATACCCAGCAAGAAAATAACCGAAGTACCCCCCCGGGGGACTGCGCCGCGCCAATCTCTTAAATGGAGAGTCAAATATCGGATAGGCGTTCATACCAGAATAGCTATTACATATAGTGTGTGAATGTAGCCATAAACAATCGGTTACAGTCTCGTCACCAACGTTGATATAGATTACTGAGGAAACAGGGTTTACGGGAGGGATAAGCTCTCATAACCAATTCCCCTTCCCCTCCCCCCCTTTGGTCACCCTTCTTGAAGCCCCAATCCCCCTTTCCTTTCTGCAATCTTCCCTTCTTCCCCGAGGATATCTTCAAAGTCTTGCTTTTAGTGAAACACAGGCGAATCTTTGCAAACTGTAGTCTGTGTACAACCACCCCCTCCCCTGAAAAAAGAACGAAAATCGAGGAGAGTTTTTTGAGGAGGCGGCTGTATACGGGATTCCGAAACTGGCGCATTTATAGCAGTTTCATAGCTATCGTCAAAGAACCTTTCTTTTCACAGAGGCTTCGATGTTAATTGTGAAGGAAATATTTTCAACCAAAAACCACCTTAAATTGTTCCTAGTCCCCTCTCGGCTGTGTCCAAAGTGGCTGAAATCATGTAGCTAGACATGCACATGCACAGTAAGGTTCAACTTTCTCTGTTGATTTTTTAGTTTGATTAGTAAGGCATGGCTGTTTCCTCTGTTTGAATTCAGCGGGGGAGTTAAATAAAAACAACATATTGTTGCCATATGCTTTTACACAACAAAACAGATCGCCGATAAAGCAACAGGATGCTATGAAGAATTAAGAAGACCATTTCTAACTATTTTCAAATCACTTAGGATCCAACCCGAGACATCTAAAGAAGCTCTAATGGCATTTTTGTTAAAAAAAAAAAGCTACTCTAGGGCCCGTCAAATGAGTAAACTTTTGATCTTTAAAATGACATCTGACATTGTTACTATTTCAGTTATTGACAATCAAGGCTTTGAGGAGTTTTACTAGTAATCAAAAAGTGTTCACCAGTGGAAAGATGGTATAAAAATATTGCTCACTGTTTACAGCTGAGTTTATTTGATACTTTTGCGACTGTAATGCTGTCCACTGTGACCTACTTTAATCCGGCAAAATATCGAATTCAGCTATGTGGCATAGAAAGCATTTACCGCAGGAATTTGTCTTTGTTGATTTCATTATTTACTCTCTTAGTAATATCGAATATCGAACATATTCAATAATCAGTTCGCATGATTGTTCGCATGTGCAATCAAATTCGTATGCTTGTGTAAATATTTGCTATAACGAAGGAACTCAGAATATATCGCTACAATTGGCCTCTTTTACTGAGCACGCAATGTTGTTTAGCCAAATGTTTGTGCTTGAGGCCTTGAAATCAGTATGCAGAGGTTACGTTTGCAGGTTTGCATTTGTTGTAGTTTCAAAATAGCTTAAGTTCAACAATTTTTAAGCTACTAACAAATTTTTCAACGTTAAAAGCTCTCAAAGTGTATTAAAAATGTTGTAAAACTCTTCAAAGATCTGATCGATTAGGGTATAACGATAATTGTGTCTCGTTTTCCGTTTCGATCACTATCGGCTGCACCAGCTATTTACGATGAAACTGAAGTACTCGGCAAACCTACCTCAAGTTCTACGGATTGACTCATCTTTGGTGTGCTGTAGTCACCGAAATAGGTTAGATTGTAAGGTAGTTTACCAGTAGGTCGCAACAGCTAGAGTATGACGTGAATATTCAATAAAACACCTGGCTCAAAATACAACTTGATGATTGTTTGATGAAGCATAACCACTAACTGAAAACATGCAAATTGTTTGCTCTTTTGTTTGTTCATTGGCCCGTGCAAGTAAAAGGCAGATTTCCCGCATCGCCGACACTTATGGTTAGTTTCACCTTCTTTATGCCTGTTGGAAAGGGGGGGGGGGGGGGGGGGTGGTGAGAGGGGGAGAGAGAGCCTGGGGAGGTGAGCGCAATAGCCCATTTCCGAGTTCCTGCATGATTGGAGACTGGTGCCGAAGTAACGCACGAGAGCGAGGCTTCGTGCGAAGAAATCCAACATGGACGCCACTCTTGACAGCAATGTTGCTTGTGCTGACGAAGATTTTTCGAAATTGAAAGTCCATGATTTAAAAAGATATTTAAAAGAGCGTGGTATCCAGTTAAGCGATGGGGGCAAAGGCAAGAGGAAGGCAGAGCTTGTCGATTTGTGCGAAAAAGCGGCAGCGATGAAACAAGCCAAGTTAGACGATACCGCCGAAGACCGCAACAAGCTGATGGAGGACAAACTGCGGACAAACGATGGTAAATTGCCAGATCCTAAAACCTTAACCGCTTGGACCAACAACTTTTCTAACATCCCGGAGTTTACCTTCGGAGACCTTTACAACTACCTAGTGGGGAAGGAAGATTACTCTGAGGAGAATCTCCGTTCGTTTAAAAGTTTGCTGGGCTTTAAATTATTTCGTGATGGCCATGTTATCGATTTAAAGTATTGTCCGCTAGAGAAGAACAACTTTTGTTTCTTCAAGTTTAAAGTTAAGCCCACTGAAAGAGCCAAAACGGAAGATGGACAGGCTACTTACAATGGTTTCACAATTCTAAAATCCAGCGGAGAGGTACACGCAGCATTTTGCCCGTGTAAAGGAGGGAGTGATGGTTGCTGCAGGCACGTTGCCGCTGTGTTGTTTGACCTCCAGGCCACAGTTAGCAATAATTTGATGTCAACGTGCACTTCTGGGAAATGTGAGTGGAAGAAAAGAAGTGGGAATAGTCAGTATGCTACCCTTTTAAAGAATTTAAAGATTGTTAAAGCTGAGTTTGGTAAAGCTGAAAAGGATCCTGTAAAACCACATAATTTTCAACCAGGACTCTCATCTTTTGATTCCAGCTCAATGAGAGAAAAGCTGAGGAGGGGTCTACAACAGTTATACCCTCAGTCAGTGGCCATTCACTTTCTCCCGAAGCCAGAAGATCCAGACACACCAGAACCATTAGTGAAAGAACACATTACCAATGATGCAAATGTTGAAAGGTTTGAAACTGTGGAGAATGTTACTGTTTACACTATGAAAGAATATGCAAACATTTTTAAATGTCAGAACAACATTGACAACAACATGGATATATCTGAAGACATTGTTGAGTCGTTTATGAAGTTTTTGTCTGTCAGTGAAAGTCAGTGTGATGTGATTTGCTCGAAAACAGTGCATCAGGGAAGTAGTCAGTTGTGGTTTGACCAGCGATCAGGCCGCATAACAGCTTCAAACTTTTACCGGGTGTGCCACATGAGAGACACAACAGACAAATCAAACATTGTCAAACTACTTATGAACTACTGCCCAATGGAGCATATACCTGAGCAGCTAGAGTGGGGCCATGAAAAGGAAATTGCTGCTTCAGAACTTTATTTAAAGAAGATTTCACTGAAACACAAGGAACTACACCTTCTTGAATCTGGCCTTGTTATTAATCAGAAGTGGCCTTTTCTTGGTGCAAGCCCCGATCGTATTCGTCACTGTGAATGTCATGGTAAGACATTAGTTGAGTGCAAGAGTTTGTTTGCCAAACGGAATCTGCTACCTGGAGTTGCAGCTTCTGACAAGTTGCTCAAAACAACGAAGGGCTTCAAGCTGAAGGAAGAAACTTCCTGGTATTACCAAATCCAGGGCCAAATGGCAATCTCTGGGATTCATGCCACTGATCTTGTAATTTATACAAACAAGGGGATTTTGATTGTTCATGTGGATTTTGACAAGGAGTTTTTTCTGCGAATGTTGGAAAAGTTACAACTGTTTTTTTCTAAGTTTATGGTGCCAGAGCTTCTCACTGGAAAAATATTAGGTGAAGTAAGGTCATAGCTTATTCCATAAGGTTTTATGTGTAGTTTTCCACAGAATGAAGTGATGTGAACTCTGTGAATACAAATGAACTGAACTTGTGACCATCACAGTGAATCGCAATTTAAGCAATTGTCAAAATAGCCCCAAAAAAAGTTTTTCGGGGCTTCAACGGGATTCGAACCTGTGGCCTCTGTGTTCATGCTGCAGTGCTCTGTACCAGCTGAGCTATGAAGACCCATACACTGGAGGCCGGCCACTTGAAATTTGAGTTCATCAAGCCGGTAAAGGAATGAAACACAGAATGAAATGAATGTGTAGTATGATGTTGATGATGTATTGTGTGTAGTTTTGTTGTAAATTACTTCACATATATGTTTTCATTTAAACTCAGGGCTTCCCATGTGGTGCAGCATACTTCTTTTGATAAATAACTTGAAAGCATGGTTTTATTGTAGTGATTGTGTGGTTTATGCAAAATCTGCAGTTTGATGTGGAACTACATAAATATTATTTAACTGGGTTGATGTGATGTCTTTATGTGTACATGCAAATTGTGTTATTATATTTGTATCCTTTTGCCTATAGTTGGAATAGAAATTGAATCCAGATTACAGCCAGATTTTCCAGAAATGTTTTCACTGCTTGAGTGCTAAAACATTTTACTTGAATCCTTTATTACACATACTCCTGCTATTTGTTGTTGTGAAGCAGTGCTAAATAAGAAAATATTAAACAATCCTTGTTGTAGGAATCTGGGATATGTTATCTGGCCAGTGGCTTAAGTAAATTACAAAGAGCTCCACAGACTATCAACATCTGGTCAGCAAGTGCAGCCAGGGTCAAAGGCAAATTCCCTTGAAATATCTTGAAGTCTTTCAATCTTTCGATGGCCCTTTCAACATGAATTCGCACTCTAGCAATTTGACGAGTGTTTTTTGTGGCTGCCCGTGATAGCTGTTTACCTGAAAAATAATGTGTTTTATTTATAAAAATATACCATAAAACTCCGATAATAAGCCCCCCCCCCCAAAAAAAAAACCCAAAAAATTAATAATAATAATAATAATAATAAGCCATCCCAAAAATAAGCCCCCCAAATATCAGACACAAATCTCTTCCTGATAATAAGCCATCCCGAATATAAGCCCATAGACTGTTATGGTTAGCTTTTGTAGGCTGTCATCTTAGTGGTTTAAGCTGTTTTTATAGTCAAGCCCAGCCCATTTTGAATTGCAAAATTCCTTCCAATAATAAGCCCCTGCGAAAAAACCTTTTAGCAAATACAAGTCCAGGGCTTATTATCATAAGTTTATGGTATATGTGTTTTTTTAAGAATATTACATAGTTTGGTACCTACATTTATAAGGGCTTTTAAAGTCTAATGTTATTACAAAGGTAAGCTAAAGTGATATTTTGACAGCTTTTTCTTAGTATAAAATTGAGAATTATCAGTTGAACTCTGGGAAACCTTATTAGTGAAAATGTTAAATATACCAATTAAATCTTACCTTTTTTAGAAAAGGGAGGAATGTTAAGATAAACTTTCTTCTTTGTAAGGATGTCTCTAATGTTAAAACCCCTGTCAGCCATCACTGAATCGCCCTCCTCTAGCATGTCTACCAGTCCACTTTCCTGGGTGATTTTCCTGTCACTGGTACTTCCAGTCCAAAATTTGGAGAGAAAGCTAAAATAGCCAGAGGGGGTAATTCCAACAAGAGCCTTTATGGTATTGTGCCCCTTATATTCACTCCAAGTTGCTCTTTGTGCATAAGGAGAAGTGGGTTTTTCTATAAACATTTCTGTGCAATCAATTATTATTCGTGTATTGGGGTACTTGTTGAATGAGCGAGGGAGGTTTCGTTTAATTTCGTCTTTACTTGGCCAGAGTACTAGTACCTCTTGAAATATGGATGCAAGAAAGCAAACCCATGTTGTGAATACCCTGCTTAACTGTGACTGTGAAACAGAAAATGTGTCAGCCAGTTGTCTTCCCATCAATCCAAGTCTAAGCCTCACAAGAGTTAAAACCAATTCTTCAGTCAGTGTTAGACTTCTTTTAGGTCCAGGTTTGCTGTTGGATGTTGTCTGGTATTTCATTTGTTTATTCTTGTTTTTGTCCCAGTATTTGAGCTTTTCAGCTTCTGGCTTTATCAATTCTGAAATCAAATTGAAACATCCCAGTGTGGGAATTCCAGTGTAAAACTTCACTGAATCATCATTTTCAAGGACATCCTCCATGAACAAGTCACGTTTTAGTTTAGCTTTATCGTTAAGTCTATTTTTGAGGTTTTTAACTTCATTTTCCAGTTGTTCTAAATCGAACAAAGTCATGTCAGTTTGACAACCCACTGACCTTACCATCTCAGGTTCGGTATCTTGTAACAACACTGTCGAAGATCGATCATCTTCTGCTGAAAGGCAGTACGAATGGTCATGCTGAACATCGCAGAAATCAGCATTAGACGATCGAACATCCACCAGATCTGTAGTAATTTCTCCATCTGCATCAGCAAGCGAAACCTGGCTTGGCAAGAGAGTGTTTGTTTTGCAGTCGCTAAACTCCAGCCGTCTTCTCTTCCGTGCTGTTTCGTAACGAACACTTCTCGGTGTGCATTCATCGTTTGGTCGAAATATAGTTGGCAGAGCAGTGTTGTATGTTTTTCTCCTACCGTTCAAAGTTTTTCTATAGGCTTTGGGGTCAAAATGAGCGCTGCAAATCCGCAAATTGTTGCTCTTTCCTGCCTTTGCCTTCGCTGACTCCACTGAAAACTTTTTGTCCGCTCGGCGGCAGAATTTTATCCAACTTCCAAGCCTCTTGTCCGAAGGAAAAATAAAATATGACAGATCATTTCGATTGTGATTCCCATTATTGCAGCAGGCGACTGAGCAGTAGACCATCTCATAAATATTAATACATTCAGAGCAGTGAAAACCCCTCAATCGCTTTTTATTTTTCGCGCCGCCAAGAGGGACTTCGCACGAAGCCTCGCTCCCGTGCGTTATTTCGGCACCAGTCTCCAATCATACAGGAACTCGGAAATGGGCTATTGTAGTCTAGTGTTTCCTTTGTTGGTTGCCCGGGGTTGGTTGGTTTGACTCTTGCGAACTAGGTATCGTATTCAGCCGCTTTTAGCGTATGGTGATCCAATAATTGTCATTAAACTTCCTGAGAAGCTAATCCGGCAAACAATCACGGCCCAGTTCCTGAAAAGCCGATTAGCGTCAATTCAGGATTAAAGTTTTGTTCCGTTTTTGAATTTTACATTCCTATTCACTGCTTAGGGAAACATTTTGTGTTTTCTCGTAGTAAAGGCTCAACAGTATTTTGTAATTTTGAGTTGCATGCTCATCGGCGAGAAAACCGTGCTTGAAATTTGGCTTAATCCTGGATTATACTTAACCATCTTTCGAGGAGCCGGGCCCAGGGTATTAAATGCCTTACCAAGGTTAAGTAAAAAAAGAATTTACCCCTCCTGGCCTTTGGGCATTAACCTCCGGAGCATAATGCGTTCAAATTACTTCCTCCCGGAAGTTGAAGGATTCTGTTGATAATAAGTGGTTTGCCTGAGTAGAGGAGGTATAGAACTGCGGTCACTGAAGCGCTCATCGAAAGTAGCCGATTACCCTGATTACAGATGAATGCGGTGACCAAGAGTTACCAGTCGTGCTTTGCTCTAGCCTCAGAAAAACAGCCTACATTTCGCGATGCCTCCACTGGTTTCCCCGCGAAATGTCGTCTGACGAACGAGCGCAGAAATTCCATCAGTACTGTTGATGCTGTCACTACCCAGATTCTACCCAGATCTAGTCGGCTTCAGATTGGTTGAAACTTTGATTCATTCAATCAGAAGTAATTTAACCCAGATAAGGGTAGTAATGGGTCATCAGCATGGAATTTCTGCGCTCGTTCCTCATGCAGACGTCGATTTTGGGCTGATTTTGTTAGCCTCACTGGCTTCGTTCCAATATCAGCTGTTAACGTGGACTCACTGCAGGAATTGTGTTCCTGTAACCTTAAATGGAACATAGGACCGTCAGGGAAACCGGTACGATAGGAGGACATTTCATTTTCAATGGAGAGCATACATGGAAAGTGGAAAACGGGAAATTGATAAAAATGGTGGAGATTTTCAATACCTAGTTAAATGCTACCTTTTTGGGTTAGGAAGTGCTAGTTAAAGGATCTGAGAAGTCACTTCGCTAGGAATATACCATAAAATTCCGGAAATAAGCCCCGGGGCTTATATTTTTCAAAGACCCTTTTTGAACGGTTTTTTTTGGAGGGGCTTATCGGACGGGCTTATCTACGGTGGGAAATTTGCGTTTCAAAATCGATTTGGCTATCCTTTTAGTTGGAAGGAAATTTACCGTTTTTGCTTTGTTTTACTTTGTATTTGAGAGCTATTTCCAAGTACAAGCCCTCGGGGCGGCTTATATTTGGAGGGGCGATTTAACGGAAGGTTTTTTGCGTTACGAGTTTGGGGGGCTTATACATGGAGGGGCTTATTTTCGGAATTTTTCAGTAAAAAGGGAAAAAAAGGTCAGACTTATAATTAATTATATAAGTATCCCTTTAATCAGGCCTGATAATAGCTAGTTGTATAACTAAGGATCCACTGTATAATAAATCAATAATAACTCAAATGCATGATCTGTGCTTAACTTATCAGCGTAGAAAAAAAATCTTTCTTAGAGCCGACTTCTTTTTCAGTCTTATAGCAGGTAAATATCAGCTTCACTCAGGTTGACACTCAAGGTTATCTGTGCTGAAATGTTTTGTTTCTGTGTGCTGAATAAACCCAAAATTTTGGTTTTAATTCCAAAGTTCTTTTCGCTTTGACGTGATATCCCTCGACATTTTTCCCATCTCACCAGCAAGGTCACCTTTAGCATTGGAAAACCATCCATACATTGGCATTGGATCTTGTTCCACTGTGTAGCTGGCAGGTTCTTCTTGTAGTAAACCTCTCTTGACCAGATCTGAAACTGAACGCTCTGCTGCCGTGGTGACCACACTCATGTCCTGTGGAAATGCTATTTGCCCCTTGCTAAATGGTCCCATGTAATAAATTGGAGTGCAAGGCTTTTCAGAAGCACACACAAGGGAAAAATTATTTATATCGATTAGAGCACCAGGTGCCCGATAATAACAAACCCCTTTTCTTTTAACCACGTTGGGGTGATGCTGATAATTATGGGATTCTCTGGAATCCCGAAAAGGGACGAGAACTTCTTTAAGGAGGTTGTTTTTTCTGAGTGATTTTGTCAAAGAGGACTGGTCTTCTTCGAAAGCGCCTTTTTGTCCGGTAGCATCGATCATGACATCGTGTATGGCCTCCAGAGGGCCATCTGCGTCTGTTCGCCATGACAGTTTGATGCCATTTTTGCTGGATGTTTCCTCAATGTAGTAATTAGTTCCAATTCTTCTGATGTCGAGGAAGCCCCCTGTCATAAGAGCAAGGATCTTTTCTGCATTTTGAATTGGAAAAGGGCCGATAAGCAAATGCAGTTCAGTTTGAATTGCTTCGAACCTGATGCGATCTTCGGCTGAGAAGTAATTTAGAGCCTCGTCGAATATTGCGTACGACTGATAAAACACATTCTGCAAAAGGAGGGGTACACCACTCCTCAAACTTTCTTTGGCTGCCTCTAACTCCTTACTTAATCTCTCAATGGAGTCATTTGCCTGAAGAAATGTTCTCATTTTCAAAACGGCGTCTTCGAGCGACACAGTCTCCCAGTTGTCTGGTAAGTACGGGCGAAGATGGGGAACTTCATCGTATATTTCTCTCTTAAGAAGGTACCAGAAATCATCGAGTGGCAGAAACCCATCAGAAGCCTCGATGACCGGAATGAAAAGTGCGGGAGTTAAATATTTGTACGCAAAAATCTTGTTCACGGTTACTCCCATTACCTGAGGTAGCATTGCCTTGCGGCCATACATAGTCATCTGAAATTCTTCGGCTCCTTTGAAAGGTTGAAATACTAGGCTATCCTGACCATTTTCATTCGTCCAATGGAAGGATCCATTTTTCTTACTGAGAGTGAGCGCGGCGTCAATCGCCGATAAGGAGCAACCAAGAATTCCAATGTTACCGCCGAGCTTAGTTCGATTCTGGATGACATGCGGTGGAAAGGGTGATGGAATCCAGCATTGAAATTCTGGGAACCTGTTGTGGCTCCAGTGTCCTGTTGCAATGAACAAAGTTTTTACGAAAACGTTACTTCTCCCGTTGAGGTCAAGTTCGTAGCAATTCTCACCAAAGTTGCGCGTCGGTGTCAGTGACGTCACCGTTGTCAATTTGCGAACGTCTACTGTGAATCCCTTTCGTCTGAGCGCTTTCACAAATTGACTGAAACGGTTGCTTAAGTAGAGACCTACCACAAAACGTGGAAAAGGTTTGTACAGCCAGGCTGGGTTTTCTTCTTCCTCGATCCCCAAAGAAGCCCTGTATTCTGGTGTGAGTGAGCGAAGCCAAACCATAAAGTCAGACCTTTCAGAATATGGAATATAAGTAGCTGTGATTTGGGTACAGCCTCCCGCGATATTTACAATATGTTCGGGGATGGTCATGTATTTTGAATACGGCATCCCGGGTCCAAGATCTTGACCGCGTTCCACTACAAGAATGCGAAAAATAGGTTGCCCGTCGTCGGGTATCTTGCGTAAAGAGATCTGACCCAGCACAGCAGTACCATAAGCGCCTGCGCCCACCACAGCAACGTCATAAAATGGGACAGTAGAAGCCATCGTCTTGTTTCCAAATATTCCTAAAAAGGAGGGGCATTAAAAGATCTAGTAAATTATTCAAACAGCAAAAAAAAAAAAAATGGAAAAATACACAGATCCTGTTCAACTTCTTTGGACTGTTGTAGTTAACTTCTATTATTATTCATTCAAAATATTTCCCCGATTCTGATTGGCCAAAAGCACACGCATAATTCACCATAACCAGCTACCAATGACCAAATTTGGAAGAATTTTGCGATTAATGAACCTATGACGTCAAAAGTGCAGCTTCCTTGCAGGTTAATGCACCGTTAACCGAGAAGACCTGGGGACGACGTTGAGTTGTTTTGGTTGTGAAAACAAAAATGGCGGCTATTTCACTCGCTTCAAGAGTAAGAACTAGGCGAAATAATAGCTAAAAGCATGGCAAGAACAGCAAGAAGACAGCTCGAAGGGCGACATCTGCTATTTGGAGAACGTTTGCAGAGCTGAACAACCCTAAACGTGCACTATCGAAGATGAACTTGACATCGATGGAGGTAAGCATGTTTTAGTTATGTTTTTAAACTAGGAATTATTTTGAATGAATAATAAAACAATTATTGAATTCGGTTTTCGTATCATATGAAGAATTATGTTTTTTGCCTTATAAGCTTATTTTTCTGTGTTTAGTTGAACTGAACGGGGGGGGGGGGGCGGGGGGGGGGGGAAACACAGGTGTTCCACTAGCACAAATGTTAAAGCTGGACAAGAAAACAGACCAATGTTCATCATTTGAATAAAATCTGGTTCAGTGTATTTGTTATACTTGCGAACTAATACTTATTTACCCTGTGGCCAAAATATCAAGCTAAAATACGACAAATAAACTGTCCATCACGTCGCGCATGCGCAGTCTTAACTTCTTGCACTAGAGAAACGGATAGTGACATTAGAATCTGGGATCAATCTGAGACCCATTTTTTTTATTTTGGGGGAAAGAATTAGAACAGGCCGACCAAAACACTGCCAAAAACACGCCAGGTAGGCCCTTGAGGGGAGAGTTGAATTCCGTGAAACAAACGTTGTTTGTTCCACCTATTACAACGTCAATATCAAAAATTCGCTAATCAGTTAGAAGTCATCAGTATGTTACTCAAGAATGACATAATTATAAAATCAAAATAAGAGAAGAACAATTTCCAAACATTCTAAAGGTTTGTGCTGTGTCAAGGCCGGACTCGTTGGACTCGGTAAACAGCTCTCGTGAGGAATAAGCACGCAACGCTAAAGTCCTGGTATTTCGAATATTCATGACTAAGTCTTAAAAATCCGAGCAATGTATATTAACTTTTGTCTTTTTGTTTATGGTGCAAATTTGTCATTTCAATATATATACTATCGCGGGCAGGTTCTGATTTAAAGTCAAAACTTTTCGAAATTTAAAAACTTTTTAAGCGTAGTATTGTAAACCTCATTCCAGACTGAAGGATAACGAATTAAAAAAAAACGTTTGTACTGTACGGTTTCGACAAAGATCGTTCTGCTGAATTCACGACGGAAAAAAACCTTAAAAGTCTACCTCAAGTTCTACCACCTGAATCGTCTTTGCTCCAACCAAACAGAAATGGCGCCAAATTGCAGGTTATCTTCTTGTTGTGAAGTCAGAATAATATCATTAGATTTGGTAAATATTAAGGTCACGACCGCTAAAGTAGTACTTCAATATTTTACAAAAAGACTTGTTTATTGCCTGATGAAGCATAACCAAATTCTGACGGAAACATGCAAATTCTTTGCTCTTTTGTTTGTTCATTAACCCGTGGAAGGCAGATTCCCCGCATCGCCGACACTTGAGGTTTGTTTTACCGTCCTTATGCGTGCAGGAAAGGGGGGAGCGGGGTGGTGAGAGGGGGAGAGGGAGGGTTAGGGTTAGGGTTAGGTGGACGCAGTTGTAGTCTAAGGACGAAAGAGAAAGCGATGGTTATTGCTGTTTGTGTTGATTCAGACCTTGACATAACCCTGACATAATTATGACGTTAACACCTTAAAATCCTGGATTTTTTGGGCTAAATCCTGGAAACGAGGGTTGCTATCTTTCTTACATCTTTGGTGTTTTTTGATCGTCACAGTGAAGCACTGTGACGTCAATATGACGTCATTTCATTGTTTTTGGCTGACCTCAGTGGTCAACTTAGTAAGACTTTTACAAGTGTAATTTTACAAGTATAGCCATTGCTTTAGAGTCCGAAAACAATAGGTACACTTGTAAATTACACTTGTAAAAGTTTTATTAAATTGACCCCATATCTTAAGCTACGTGCAAACGGACGCAACATTGTTGGGACCTGGATTACGTCGTGGGAAGGATACAACCCATAAAACTCTGTAAACTCCAAGGAGACAACGTGTAATTCACGTGAATTGACTACGCTTCGGCGATCACGGAACAAAAGAAATAATATGAGTTGTTGGCTCAAACGTTTGACCGGTTTCAGACTTTGCGCAACAACTCCCAACAACACGCAACAACATGTAACAGAGTGTGACATGACAATAGTGGAGTCACGCAACAACATGTAACAGAGTGTGACATGACAATAGTGGAGTCCCGATTGAGATGTGAAATAATACCTTCAGCAGGGATTCAAAAAGTTTCGGCTGACTAGGGGTGATCAAATATATTTTCAAGTAGACAGTACATTTTGGATTCACTATATTACAAAGAACAGTTTTATATACGAAACACTCTCCATGTTTTGTTAGCCTTTAAAGCAAGGTAAATGTTTATTATCATTATGATTGATATTATTATCATTATCATTATTACGAAATGAATATTTTTTAATCGGAATTAGGTGTTTTTCTATCGAAATGAATTGTAAATAGTACTTTCACGGGATCGTTTTTTTAAAGCGAGATTTAGTTGTAAATAAGCTTAAATAGGAATTTTTTAGTCAGCTTTCTTATCAAAAAAAGATTATTATACATTATATAAAAATATAAATTATTATTATTATTTTGTTGACACCTGAGAGGCGAAAAAAAGGTAATTAGAATAATTTAAGGTAACCCGTAAGCATTGTAAACAGGACTAGATATCAAAAGAGGAAACTAAAGAGTCTAAAAACTGTGAAGTAGATGAAGACTGTGAACCAAAAGAAAACTATACCTTAATTGCCCGTACCAGCTGATAAAGTGACAAATATATTCCATATACGTGAAAAAAGGACCATTTAATTTTCTTGTTACAGCCATCTCTTGCCTTGCGGACACCCCGCTATAACGGACACCCCAATAATACGGACAGCAGTTAAGTCCCAGGCAAAAATAAACTATAGTTTTTGGACTGAAATAAACTCCCGTTATTACGGACTCTCGCTAATGAGAACACAAACTCGAGATCCCTACAGTGTGTCCGCAATTAAGGGAGTTGACTGTATTTTACAGCCTGAATCAGACTACAGCCAAAACGTATGCAGATGGAAGCCTCGGGTAGATCTGTCACAAAACAGGCGATCACTAAAGTGTCTGCGAATCAGTAAGGCTTAAATATCTACGGTTGAATTTGGGAAGGAAGTAGATTCTGAGGGCCTTGACGAAAAAAGGGCAAGCCAGTTGTAAAGTGCCTTATAGGATAAAACTTTTAACTTTAAAAAAAAGAAAATATTGAACAGCAAAATAAGATCTCTTTCTCATTCTACCGTATCCGTGTGGATGGTACGTGCAGTCATAGTTACTTCTAGCGTCTTTTATTAGGCACATCGAGTTCCCCTTTGCCGCCATTTTGTTTGTTTTTCACCAGTCTAAGGTTCTCGCACTCAGATCCTCTCACTCTTTGTCTTGGCCATTGTTACAGCGACATGGGCAACCCCGCGTTTTGGGCATCCCCATTCCCAATACCCTAACCTGCGTAGCAGGCGTCGAAAGGGTAGGGGATAGGGAAGAAGGGAAAGAGGGAGGGGGATTGGGGAGAGAGGGTAAGAGACACCTGCTATAAGAACCCTCTTTTGTTCATCGTCCGCAATGATTGGCTGAGCTGTAATGAGCAACCTATTGGCTTGTATACTGGCGTGTATTAGTGAGAGACAAACTTGATGCATATAGCAAGTCAATATATGCACTATTGTCTCGTTCTATTGTGTGTCCACACACAAAGCTTATTGTGTTATTGTGTAAGAGATCATAATCGTGTTCTTTGTGACGTAACTCGAGGCTTGCTATTCACTTGGTATACAGCTGTATGGTGCATCACCCGAAGTTTTGCTCATTAAGATTCTTTTTTTTTACCACTGAAGTATTCCCTTGTTCCAATGTAATCAATGCTTTCAAGCGATAGAGTTCGTGGACTGACCCGTTCCGGAAAGGCTCGACACCTTTTTCTCCTCACGCCGCGATTCTTATCCCTAGTTTCCACCATCTTCGCTAGGAACGCCTTTGACCATAATTTCCTCAGGCCCTTTGGCACACACACAGACAAAAAAAGAATGCTCTTAAAAAGCGCAAGTATCGCTGCTTCGAAAATAGATAAAAAACAAGGAGACGATTAATTCTACACGAAACAGGATTTCCTGGCTAAACAGATTTTCATTTCCTACTTTATCGACGGCCGAGTAGTTCTTGAGGATATTTTTTGTTTTATATCGTATTCGACGATTTGTTTCTGTCTTGATTAGAATGCGGGTCACTATAAAGACTTTACAGAACCGGAAACCGGGTTAGAAAAGTCTCTGGCACCCCTGGTATATATCCAAGCACGAGTTAGCATGAGGTCTGAGTCAATAGCGAGAGTTCGAGTTATGGGAGTCGAATGTATACTGGTGTATTAATCCTTTTTGAAAGATAATTTCTCTTATTCTGGGTCAAATAATATTCCGTATATTCCATGTCTTGTTTTAGAATATTTTGTAAATTCCGTGTTTTCGTGTTTTGGATAACTGGTTTATTTCGTGTATTCCGTATTTTAGAGTATTCCATATATTCCGTCATTCCGTTCCGTAATTCCGTCAGTCCGCTATTCGTCCAAATAGGGTCATCCCATTTTTGTGCCTCGTCCACTTAGGATCGAGTGTGGCCTGGCACTAACTCGAACAAAATGGCGCCCAACTGTCGGTGTGTGTGAATCATAACAAGCTGTTTCGTGGGCTAAAAATATTAAACGTTGAGAGGATTCAGGTACTTCATGGTTAAAAGGAGACTCTGATGCCAATAGGAATAGCAAATGTTTGTTTTAACAGCGCACGACTCTGATTTTCCGTTTCAACCAACGTTTCTGTAGCTCTTGTATAAATATCAATGAACATCCACCTATAGTCAAGCTTTTGATTACAAGACGAGAATGAAGGGCGATACATCACGTTAATTTAAAACAATTTTCAAGTAGGGATAACTTGTAATTTGCTACAACCTGACCTCTTGTTGCAATCAGACAACATGGCTGACTCACAGATTGTCTCCATCACAGCTTCCCTTGTCAGGGAATACCTGAGCCGAAAGGTAAGCTTAGATTTCCAAAGAAGGCTTAATCTTAGCTTATATGTGCTGGTTGGCATCTCTGTACATTACAGGGTAGGGCATTACATCTGCAACCCCTTTTCCTTCCCTAAGGATGGCAGGTTTTTGAATAGGGGGTTCAGATTAAGAAATTGACAAAATTTTGACCCTTCAGATAATTTTTTTAAAGTTGCCTACAAAAAATTAACCCTTTAGATTTCATTTTTCAAAAGGTGCCTACAGGAATTGAAGGGTTCGGGTTCAAGCCATCTTAAGCATGGTGCAGACAATAGAATGCAGAGTTCTGGTGAACATGTATATCTGCCATTGTACACTTAATGTCAGGTCCCAAGCTGGGGAAAACATTTAGTTTTGTTTTCCTGAGAGTCCTACCCGGTAATTACCATGTTTGCTCATTCTAGATGGCTGGACTTTGGCCAAGTTCCTGTCTTTTATAATAATATTATTTTTCAGGGTTGTCATTAAGAGCCGGGGGCCGGGGATTTTCCCCGGCTACTAAGAGAGTGGCCCCCGGCTACTTTTATTGGAAAATAGAAGAAAAATAGAACCAAAAGAAATCCCTAGCCGTTTGATTCACCGCCTACTTGTTGTATTTACCCGGCAACTTGAAATCTTAGTGACAACCCTGTTTTTGAACCTCAACTTTGTCTTTGTCTATAAGCACACCAAAAGTACCCTTTGCATTTGAGTTAACATTGACAAAGCAGGCTTTGTCTTTGTTAACTCGTGAAATGTATAATGGAAGCATTTTAAATAATGACACACGCATTTGTTTATGCACAAACAGGGGCTTAAGTCCACCTTACAGACCTTGGATAAAGAAATGCCAAGAACTGAAGATAGGTACATGTCACTCCATAAGATACATCTGTATTGAGTGCTTTTAGTAAAAACTTAGAGAGTTTTGGACAAGAAAGGTGCATGATTGTGCCAGTTAGGTCAATTTTCGTTACAAGTACATCCAAAACAACAGATAAGTTTATGTTCACCAAACTTTGTTTTGGGAATTTAATTTCTAGGTTTTCTTTTTCGTGAGAAATGTGAAAAATTTGTCGATATTTTGCTATTTTAATTTCTGTAAAAATGTTGTAATGTAATAAAATTTTGATGGGCACCAAATTATTGCATTTAACTGTACTGTGTATATTCTACAAAGCAAATCTAATAAAACAAAGAGGTTATGAAATGTGAATGAGTAACGTACAGTTAAGTTACTAACTAATTATTATAGTCGCATGGACATAACAACTCACTGTAAGTGAACCAAATGAAGTATTCAAAAAAAGATATTCCTTTTAGTGATAAAAATGCACTTAACCCACCAAATAAAGGAACCTATCTTCTTTTGATTTATTCCATAGCATTAGCAACCGTCTGCAACTTGCCAAAGAAATGCGCATAGAAAGACTCATGAAAAAGAATAAGGTGGGTAGTATGCAATGGTCTCCACTGTTACAGTCAGAATTCTCAATAATAATTATTGCATTCTGCTCATTATGTAATCAGAAAATAATACTACAGTCAACTCTCTCTAAGATGGACACTTATGGTATGGGCACTAAGTGTCCGTCTTGTAGAGAGTCAAATAAAGGGAGTAAAGAAAGGCAGGGACCAAATCTAGGTGTCTCTTTTACAGAGGTGTCCGTCTTATAGAGAGTCAAATAAAGGGAGTAAAGAAAGGCAGGGACCAACTCTAGGTGTCCATTTTACAGAGGTGTCCATTTTGTAGAGAGTCAATTAAAGGGAGTAAAGAAAAGAAGGGACCAACTCTAGGTGTCCATTTTACAGAAGTGTCCATCTTAAAGAGGTGTCTGTTAAGTGTTATCTTAGGGTTATCAGGGCTGTCAGTTAGAGCCAGGGGTGGGGGATTTTCCCCGGCTACTGTGAACGTGGCCCCGACTACCTTCATAGGAAAATAGAACCAAAGCAAATCCTTAGCTGTTTGATTCCCCGTCTACAGTTTGTATCTACCTGGCAACTTGAAATCTTAGTCTTTATGCAAAAGTTCTGCCAAACTCACCCCCCCAGTACTCAACCTCTTTATCCCTACTGGGACATAAGACCTTGATCAAGCTTTGACACTCAATCCTGTTCTGAGCTTTGGCCTGTGATTCACCCCATGTTAGACCCATCTCCTCCGGCTCTTTCATCACTATTCTTTACCAGGTAGTTTTTGGACCGTGCCTTTTCCCCCTCCCAGTTGGAGTCCATCTCATGGGTATCCTGTCGCTGGGCATGCTTAGAACATAACCAAGCCATCACAGCCTGTGGCTCATAATAGGCTGATTTAGCAACAGAACGGGAGTGTCAGTTGATGACGGAAAAGTGCACGAAAAGGACCGAATGCAACTGACAGTGCCCAATTTCCCACTCTGCCATTAGTTAAGCCAGTTGTTTCATTTGTGTGCGCTGTTGTCAACTGACATTCCCGTTCTGTTGCCAAATTAGCCTAATACATGTATTTTGAGAGACTGTACCATACTGTCCGTCTTTTTATACAGCTCGTCATAAGTGATCTTGAAAGTTCTGCAAAAGAGGTTTCATTGTTTTGAATGGCAACACCATTTGTCCGCAGACTGAATAATGTTACTGTTTTGTAGAGTGACATATAATCTGGCGCTAACTTGGTGGATGAGTGAAAAGGTTAATCAGGAATGGGTTGCATCTCATTGGAATTGATTGAAATCTCCCTGGTAGACTTATTCAAATGCACAGGCATAGTTTTGATTGTGTCGTTACTTCTTTGTTTAGCCAAAAGTTCAAAGGTACCTTGGAACATACATTCACTAGGAATTTTAGTAAGAAATAGCTGACTATTACTTCTAGGTGCCCTGAATTCTTTGCAGAGCTAACTTGCCAGCTCTCTGTACATGTACCAAGAGAGAATTATATTCACTGCTTGATTTCCATGATTGAAGTTACCAGCCTAACCGAGAATCTTCTTTCCTACTTATTGTTTGGTCAGGAATTACCGGAACCATTTCGCACCATGCTAGAGGTCATGGTTCAGTTTATGAAAAATCGAGACGTTCAAAGTGGCTCAACATCTGTTGGAGCAGATAAGTCAAGTCAAAAGTCAAAGCAAACAAGGTATTAATAATACTGCTGCAAGAGCTGTTTGTACAGCAAATGAATAATTGAAAATGGTTCCTTCCAGATATGATTGGTACTACACAAATTCAACACATTTCAGTACCACTTTTGAGGAGTGGGGGCATGAACAGCTCAGGATGGGGGTACTCCCTATAATGGCCTATACAGGGAGGCTCCACCCAAAAGGGGTACCTTTTTCAGTCTTAAGGGTTGTATATGAAAGGGCAGGGAATTCACTGGTTGAAGTTAGTATATATATATGTCAAATCAGTCTGTAAAAGGACTTAAAAGGCTAACAGATGCATCTTGGGCCTGTTAAAATGATAAGAAAACTTCCTCGTTTAGTGATTTATTCACAAAGACAGTACATTTACCGTAGTCAAAAGAGATGCTGTGATATTATCACAATGTAGGTATGTGAAAAAGGTTGGGAAAAGGTACCTATTCTGGCTTGGTCCTCAGGGCAGAACCTCCCTGTGCAATGTATATGCACATAACTTCATTGAGTGCCCCCATCCCCCTCCCGGATATTCAGCCAACCAGCTTGCAAAGAAAGTCGTGTCCAATAGCCCGGGGCTAGTGGATTTTGCTATCGGGCTAGTGATTTTTGTTCTTAACTTGCCCGACGGGCAAGTACTGTCTCTTGAGGAAATTCAAATTACAGAAGGATTGTAATCAATCCTGCTAATCAGAAAGGATTTTGGGGCTGGCTGAAATGACTTTTGGGCTAGTACATGCTAGCTAAAGCTTGCCCGAATGGCAGGCTGTGAGACGGACTTTCTTTGCACCCTGAGTCAACTTTTGAATTTTGTCTGTAGAGGCACTCCTTTCAGTGCGTTATATGTACATGTACTTCAATGGTATGGGCACCTTTCAATGTAAACTGACATCGATGTATGTACATGTATATAAAGTTGACTCCTTCCAGTCTCCTCCTCAGTTCTTTTCTAAGAATATTGACGGCCTCTTATTACTCTCTGGTGTTCATCTACACTGTACTGTGTAAGAGAGAGAGTCCATTTGTTAAGTATTACAATGTACGTAACATGTAACAACTAAAGTGCATTGGTAACTTCATTTTGTGCACTTGTCTGTCAGGGAAAGAAAAAAAGAATCCAGTACTAGGACCACTGCACAACCATCAAATAATGATCTCATCGATAACATGGACAAACTGGATGAAAAAAATGACAGAAAAGACCATGACGATCTATTGAAACGCCTGGAAAAACCTTCGAGCAAAGTTCACGGCTCTCCAACAGGCATAAAGTTCGCTAATGACTCCAGTAAGATGCAAGTCAGTACACAGAAAGATGATTTGCATAAAGGAGGAGGTACAGATGCAAGTGATGTTGGTGGATTGCTACATGTACAATCAGGGAGCGTGGGGCCAACTGTGTCGTTGTCGGATCAAATGGCGTTGAAACAGAAAAGTAAACGGAGACTTAATAGCAGTATTGGTGGGCCTGTTATTAGTTCTGGACTTGGTGCTAAAAGAGACTCAAGAACTCGTCATAGTACTGGGAGGCTTAGTGGAAGTTTAACAGCAAAAAACATCGGAAGCTTGTTTGGAGATGATGAGGACAGTAAAGAATTGAGCAGTGCACATGTATCTACTCCAAATCAGGATCCAGTGGTTAGCAAAGTAAGGAGTTTTTTGCAGTGTATTTCTGATGCGGTACATGTACATCATTAGCGACCGTTCGTTTGTTATGAGATGGAAGGGTGGTGGGGGGGGGGGGGGGGGGGGTTGGGATTTGAGGGGGGACCATGAAAAAATATGGCTTTAAAGGGAGGTTCAGGAGAAAAATATTGGGTGTAAAGTGTTTTTTTGTGGAGGGCAGTCACCTATAAAACCCTTTAAGTTTTTTTGGATACAAGATCAGGGCTGTTATTAAGAGCCGGGGGCCGGGAATTTCCCCCGGCTACTATGAACGTAGCCGCTGGTTACTTTCATATTAAAACTGAAGACAAATAAGACCAAAAGAAATCCCTAGCTGTTTGATTCCCCGCCTACTTGTTGTATTTACCCTGCAACTTGAAATCTTAGTGACAACCCTACTAGATGGACCCCCCTCACCCCCCCCCCGCCAAAAAAAAAATCTAGTGAAGAGGGGGGTCATCTTATACTACAGGAGCTACCCGTCAAATTCCACCAGCTCCTCCCTCCTTTACAAGGACGCTTAAGCAAAGGCATTTCCAAGCAACACACGTCAACCAGTCAAGGCCTTTTTACATTATTGGACAGTGGGTTTGCCCAAATTTTCTGGCAAATTAAGAAACTAAGCAATTCAAGTTTTGTGGCTTTTAGGCATGTTAAAAGTGTCAACGCCTCACTTCAGTTAGATGGCGTCGCTCAAAAACGTCTCTGTATAAGCTCCCTATTCTGACGAGAGACACACCCCTGATTGACCACTTAAAGTATTTATAGTTGGGGGAATTTTTTTAAAGATCAAAGCATTTTCCCTTAATTTGGCTGATCATTTCATTGATTCTCATTGCCTTTTCTTATGCTTTTTAATGATATTGTTCGGAGAAAATAGCCTGCCAGCAAGCTCTCCAAGGTGCTCTGGTGGCGGGGCGAAAGGTTTGAGGAGTGTTGTCCATCTTTGAACTTTAATTTCTTGACTCTAATTCCTCAATACTCGCCTGCGTGGTTGAGCTGGCGGGACTTGGCGCGCGTGACCGAGTAATTCCATGGATGTTTCTATTTGTTGTTGCCATGGCTGTATAATGTCGCGATAAGAAAGGGGATGAGTTGCGCTCATATGAGGTGGGCTGATTGGTGCCAATTCACCACCCTGATTCTGCCAGTGTACGTATAGGTTAGACTTGCCACAAGTCGACCTCACGAGTTTCCAAACGAGCGACGAAGTTGTGAGAGGTCTTAGACGAAGGACTTTTTTGAAAGTTTACTTAAAGGTACCCTGCGAACAGAGGTTTCTGTCTCGAATGGCTTTAAGCGTTTCCGGAGTCGCCGGTTCACGTGGCTTGTCTGTCGTGTGGTTAGTTTCTCTCCGCCCCGTGAGACGTAAACAAACTAACTACGCGACAGACAAGCCACGCGAACGACTTTGTAAACGCTAAAAGCCATGCATCAGGGGCACCCAACGACAATTTTCGGAAAATTATCTGTTCGGAAGACGATTTGAGATCTAGAATTTTCGGATCATTTTCTGTAAAATTTCTTGCTTGCCTGCTTCTCCTAGTATTTTCGAACATCAAAAAAATGGTATAATTGCCCATTTTAAACGGATTTTTACCCTAAAAAGGTCACCTAGAATTTTCGGGAGCCTTTTTTCTGTCTGAAATTTTCGGAAAGTTAGATTTTGATCCCTATAATTTTCGGATCACTATACTTTCAGCAAGGAAATCCGAACAGATGAAAAATTTTTAGGGAATAAAAATAAGCCTTTATCTACTGTTTAAATACTAAAGTACGTTCAACAATGCTATGTTTATGTGGTTTTGAACTATTTTCTCGTTGGGTGCCCCTGATGCATGAGAGAGACCTCTGTTCTCAGGGTACCTATAGGTTACCTGAATACTTACTAGAGTATCGGGTTTTTAACCCAAAGGAATGTGTTTAAGACTGTTTTAGTATAATATCGACCTCTGGAAATGAGGTCTTCGTCGTTTGAGTCAAGAAATGTCTTACATTTGTAGACTGATGAACTTCACGATACGCAGGATGTTCCTGTTGACCGAAAGGGAAGAGAAAAACATAGACCGTGAGTATCACTCTACAAATTATCGACTCCTTTTTTTTTTCTGTTTAATAATTTGGGAGACAGAATTAATAATTGCCTGCATAGAGCATACTTCGTGTTTAACATTATTTGTACTTAAAACGTTGTGCACTGAAAAATTATATCAGTAAGGATGATGTTGCTGTATATTGTTTATTTATATTTTTCATTTTTTCAGGGAAGATATTTCAGCTAAACATCATAGAAGAAACACATCTAATGAAATCTCAAGGTAGCTATAAGTTAAATGATGTTCTCAGTACTGGCGTTCTAGAATCAGGTCTCCCTCTGTCCCTTCAAGTCATCTAGATTTTCAACTGTTTGTTTTTTTCTGCTTAGAAACCAGCCTGTCACCAGTACATTGAGGAATCAGAAGGTAATACTATGATTATTGAACCGTGGATGAACAGTCGAACCTCCACTTGGAGGTTACAGCAATCGCACCAAAGTCATTAACCACTTTTTTTGTGTTTACTTAAGGCTAAAAGTAGCGATCTGGTGTTTGAAGATATTGACGACGACCTAGATCAAGAACTTGGTCACTTAACCTTAGGTATGGTAGATCTATACAGTCGAACCTCCATGTGCGACCACCTCTCGTAAGCGATCACCTCCCATAAACGATCGCCAATCCAAAACAATAAAATTTTCCCAGTGAAAGCCTTACACCTGGAAGCTCTAGTATAACCTATAAGCGACCGCGACTACTTTTTGTGCCTGACGGTCAATGATTTTCCATTGGTTTTAACCTCTTGTAAGCGACCACAGTTGACACATTTTCTGATCTTTAGGTTCGCTGTGTCCGCTATGCTTCTTACAATATACAAAGAACTTTAGTGACAACGTGGAACTACAAATGTCGTAACTTAGACATTGCATGCAATAAATTATCTTTCATAAAGTAGATGTGTCTGGACCTCTTCTCGGAAGAGGCTCCCTGTGGTTCGATTCTTTTAAACGACCCCCTCCCGTAAGCGACCACTCATTCTTTGCATTTTGGGTGGTCGCTTACGGAAGGTTCGACTGTACGTGTAAATATGATGGTCTGAAAGCTGTTTAATCTGACTGTAAATCGACTCACCTCAGGGAACAAGCTGGATAAACCTCGATTTGTCAATAGAAGTAGGGTTTATTGACTCCAAAATACACTAGCTAACATAATTATTGAATGGTCGAGTGTTCAGCTGCTGGTAACACCATACGGTCAAATCCCCCTTTATGGACACCTTTTTGATTCGGGCGCGTTATTATTGCGAATAGTTTGCTTTGTCCCTGGCCTGGGGAAATAGAGCCGTTACCTTTTCTCTTAAATTCAACCCGCTTTACACGCACACCCCGTTAAAACGGACACTTTCTCGGTATCCGTGTTAATCGGGTTTGACTGTAAAGTATATTCCCAGGGAAAGAAGTTATAGCAACACAGAAACAAATAAATCGTTAAGATCTCCCGCCAAGCAATGGGCCCGTAAACAAAAACAAACAAACAAAAAAATAGCTCCGTATGAGGACCTAGCGCTTGCGTTGGGGCGGGGCTTGAACTTGCAATTCCAGGGCTCTAAGCAGCCTCTTACCCAGGCCAGTTCGCGCTATCCGAGTTACCAGAGGAGGCTTAGAACGGAGCGCGAATTTTCCCGACAAGCTTGACAGGTGACGTCACATCCAAAATCGCCGAGGACAACTGGGGACGAGGCTGGGTTCTAACCTTTCTGCGACGGTTCCTTCAAATGTAGGACTTACGTCCTTCTGCGCTTAGAGTGTGGTTAATTGAAAGCTGCTATAACAAAATGTTTTAAGTTTACTCATATTTTAGGTCCAAAGAAAATTACGCAAGTTGATGTCCAAAACAAACCTATCACTTTGGAAACAGCAATGGTACGTGCAATCTTATGGTCTTGAAATTTACATGTAACTAGCGAAAACGTCCAGTGATTCTTTCTGTATGTTATTGTATTCTTTTTCTTCTTGTAATATGTTGAACTTTACATCGCCTATGCGTAATGTTTTGTCCCTCCTAGATTAGCTTAATAGCTATTTGCGGGGTATACAACACTGTAAAACTTTATATTTTTTAATAACTGAACTGTTGTCGTTTTAATATTGTTGTTGCTGTGCATAAAAAAGGCCGTTTCATCCTTTTTGTAATTACATTTTGAAGTCAATCTTATCAAGACGAGGACTTTATTATAATACACTCACCTCAGCCTATTACAGGCTACGCCTTCCTAGTCAGTATCGTCGCAAGCGACCGCTAAAAGAGAACGCCTGATCACACTGGCTCACTTGATTTAGGCAATATCCTGAGTATCTAGTCGCCTGTTTACTGATGCATGTGTTGATCACATTAGGGCTTGAAGAATCTTATATTTGGAAATGCCAAGGCGAGCTTTACACCGGAATGGAGAAATCAAAGCTTTTCATTCTGTGACTTATATGGACTGGAATACGGCATTGTACAAATAAAGGTAAGGTCAAATTAATGCGAATATTTCGCGTGAATCTCTCGAAAAAAAGGGAGATCGTTTGAACCATAGAACGGTCTAGTGGTCCGAGCTGCAACTGGTTTGGTTGCCATGGTGAGTAGAAAACAAAATTTTGCGACTCAAAGTGCAGCGAAAGTCGCCAGTTGGGTACACAATGTAACCTGCTTTAGGCAGTAATGCGACCAAGCCGTAGCGTTTTTAATAAGTAAGTTTTTAGTGAGATAATATTTGCATGAAATAGTTATCATTTACGTTCCTGGCGACCAATATTTTATGTCTGGGAACTATTATATGATTTTAGGTTGTAAAAAGGCAACTTTGGAGCACCGGACCTCTTCAGATTTTGACACAAATGAATAAATAAATAAATGAATGAATTAATTAATTGATTAATCAACGGTAAGACAGTTAACCTTTAAAGGAACCCTAGAGTAATCAGTCGCAAATTTCTCCTTGTAGTATCACTGCTTTATGATAAGAATTAAGAACATGATAAAACAAGATCAAATGAGTTGATACTTCAACAACTTCTCTTCACTGCTCCAGTAGAAAACGTATAGGAACACCAAATGAGAATTTAAATTATGATATTAGGGGTTATCGTTGTTGTTGTTGTTGTTGTTGTTGTTTTTCAGGGTGGACCCTGTGGAGTGCTGGCTGCTGTACAGGCGTTTGTTCTCAAGCATTTGCTGTTTGGAGGAAAAAAAGGAGACTCTAAAAAGTACAGTGTGTTTCTAGAGAAGGGTGGGGAGGGTTATACGCATACACTAGATTCAAGTGTATAACTATGATGTTTACTAGGACTTTTTGGAGGTTAGTAGGATATCTTTAAATACCAGGAAAAATGTCTATTGGTGTGATGATTTAGTTTAGATTGTAATAATCATTTTCGGTTGTCGTCTCTTTTTCTGGCAATATTCTGTACCATTGACGTCATTTTACTGGATATCGCAAGCGTTGGTCAACGCTAGCTGGTTATGAAGAATATTAAAGCTGGGAGAGTTGAGCCAATCAGAAACGGAGAAATTGAATGGCGATAATATTTTCTCCCCCATTTCCGCTGTCATTTCCATTCCTAGTAACAACCTCTGACAATAACTCAGCCATGTCCTTTTTTTCTGCTGCTCCTGTCTGGACGTGGCGATTATGGAAATTAGTTTTTTCTTATCTTTTAATAAATCGTATTTCATGTCCATTTTAGGAAACTCCAGCCTTCTTCACGAGAAAGAACCAAAGCTCTTACATCAGCAATTAGTGAAATATTATGGAGGGCTGGTGACAGCAGAGGTGCATTAGTAGCCTTGTAAGTTACTCTCGAATTTAGTTTATGCATTATTTAAAAAAACGAGCAGGAGTGTTTTGCCGACTTTGAAACACGAGGCGCTGCCCTGAGTGATGTGTCGTTGTCGAGTGATTGTCATCGGGCACTCCACTCTGCTCAAGGTGACCTCAGCCGAGTCGCTTGCCTGGACTGGCTGCCAGTCTTCTGGGTCAGCCATAATGCCGGTTAAAATGCTGGTAGCCTGCGTCGCAGACGTAATCTTATCGCAGTTAGTAACGTCTGCGAAGCCGCGCCCAAGTTAGCCTGAGAAAACAGCCGACATTTGGCCACGCTATTACTGGTTTCCCGGCAAATGACGTCAGAGAAACGAGCGCAAAAATTCAATACTAATGACGCGTCACTACCCAGACCTGGGTAGTGCTTCTGATTGGTCGTGCCGCCTGGGAAATTTGATTCAACCAATCAGAAGCACTACCCAGATCTGGGTAGTGATCTGGGTAGTGTTCTACGCCCCAATCGGACTTAATTATCGGAAGGGCGTTCGCATTTCCCTTCAACCCGAACGGGCCAATCATGTCGCGTACTCAATCCTGGTAAACGGTAGGGGCCCAGAAGGCCCTGAAGTCCAACCAAGATTAGTTTGCGAGGCGCTCTGGCACGGAAAGTTGTTCTGCTCAGTATGATATCTTGAACTAGATAGCGACCTTTCACGATTTGACTACGAATACGAATTTTCGAGTACCAGTGAATCTTTAGAATTTCGAGCTACTTTTATCCTCCGAATTATAACCCTTTCATGTTGCCAACCAGATCGGTGTTTATATATTACGTAATTATATTGGACACACGAAGTTGGTTTGAAAACCAGCAAATGTACTTGTACTACAATATATATTAGGGTGCGGCCCGTCCCGACGACAAACGCCAAAAGCCGAGCCTTTTGGTACGTAATTTTACCGTTCTCTGCGTAAAATTTGCTTTTTGCTGAATGTAGCGAACTATGGAGTGGGTGACCACAAGAAAACGAATGTTTCCTCCTTTTTTTGATCGTTTTTTGATCGCCGATGCGATCAAAAGTTGTTTTCTTCGTCGTCGTCGTCATTGCTTAAGCTCTTCGAATTACTTCTGTCGAGACCATCGTAATAGAAAACAAAACCAAAATAAAACATCAAACAAAACGTATCAATAACAACAAGGAAGACATGGCTTTCGTTTTTCCTTTTATAGGGTTGTTAGTTTTGTTCTTACAACTCAAGATTAAGTCACTTCACATCCTGTGATTCATTTCTCTCGCCCCAAGAATAGCGTCGCTTGAAACAAAAATCGCGCAACGTCTTTGCGGTTCGAGCAATCACCAAATCAAGTAACACGAAATATCGAAAAGACACCCGAAGTTACATCCCATTTAGTTAATTCTCACAATTTATTCCAGACCTACTGGTGGTTCTAATGTTTTTGGTGCTGGGCGATACAAACCGGACCAGTTAACAGAAGCGGTAAGTATTGCAATTTCCCATTAGATCACCCGACGCCTGCCCTCTCATAGAATGTTTTAAATCAAGATGAGACATTTGAGGCCAAAATGGCTCGATCTTGACAATCTTACGGGAAAATAGGGGGCCTGCACAGTAAACAGTGATGGACTTGTATTGAGAAGTCACTTTTCTCTTCGTCAATGGTTTACTTCGTAATATATGTTTGTCTTTACTGAATGAGGTCGGTCTCAACAGTGGACGCATTATGCCTCTTTAACGAATATTGTGCATGGTTGATGTGAGATTTGCAGGTAGACTGTTGTTACTGTAACTGCTGCTGTAATACAGCAATAGTATTTTGTTCCCTCACATTTGTTGAGGGTAGATTTTAGCCATCTGGGCCGGGTGGTTCAAAGCTGGGTTAAGATGGCAAAGGGAGAGAGTGAAGTTTGAATTTCAATTCAGATATGAAAGCTTAAAAAAATAGAAAGTTCAATTAAATTCTTTTTGTCTCCACGCTGATGATTGGATACTCTAAAGTGAATAGAGAAAATGTTTCTGAGAAAATGCTTTATTAAAAAAGAAAAAGAAGCCCAGATAAAATTTTAACCCTGAGTTTGCTCTAATCGGCCTTCGAACACCTGGGCCCTACAATGAAAGCGATTACCTCTTTGTTATTGTTTTTGACAAGACATGTCCATCTGATGTCCGAACGCAGTTAAGATTTCGCCGAACGTGGGCCAATTTTAGTTGGGCTTTGTTCGATGACCAACTATTATTTGCAGCTCTGCGCGATTGATAAAAATGGGCCTTGTTTGTTTTCTTACATCAAGATGAGCCTATTTTTGCTGTTGTACTCTACTTGCAGTTTTGTAATTGTGAGTTAATCACATCTGCTCACTAACTTTTTTCTGTAAACCGCAGCTTGTGTTATACACCTTCAAGTCTTCTGACAGTCTTCTTAGTTTTATCTCGCAAAATATATCGCAGGTACGTAGCATTCTCACTAGGGTACTCTATCCTTACCTGCTGTATGTTTGCACAATTAGCAATTATTGAATGAGTCTGGATAAGGTAGTTTTTATTTCTCCTTTTCACTAGGTGCCGTTGCTTACCTTTTAACCATTGTATCTGTTTTAAAATGTTTTTTTAAAAAGGATTATTTTATTAAGCGTAAATCATTGGTCAAACGATTACTGAAGTCGGTTTACTTAACAGCAAAAGTGATACTTGATCTGCCCACCAATAACATATCGCGATATTTCCAAGTGCTTGACCTTGTCCGATAAAATAATGCTTATTGCTTGGAAACAAGGGCCGAAAGGTAGCGGTCTGTAATATGCCCCTTCATTCTCAATGGAGCAAATCAGAAGAAAACTGAAGAGGAGAAGTCGTTACGTCACGTTGCCATGGTAGCAAAATCTGAACAAACCGTGGTCCATGGCACGGAAAGAACGAAAAACATGAATTCCTTTCCTGTGCATGATTGCACTCAGGAACAAAACAGTATCCCATACTTTTCTTCCATCGTTCGACAATGCAAATGGCCGTCCTTGTCAAGAAAGATTGTTAAGATCCAGATCATGATTTTGCCACCATGGTAACGTGACGTCACACTTTTCCTTTCTCTAGAGGAGTTTGCTTGCTGCTCGTGGTTCACTTACACCAACATTGCCAACGTGACATCACGGAAGGCCCTCATTAGGCTTTTTCAATCCAGTTATTCCGACCGTAATACTAAACATGCCTTTCAATGGACAGATTTGCTCTTGGACTGAATACAGTCTTTGTTTACAGTCGACCAAATGACAAAACGTCGATATGAAAGGTGTTTAGAGCGCGTCTCCAAATTAAGTGATGTATCGTTTTTCAGTGCATCTGGTTTGCCGAATTTCCGTTGTCCAATTCCCGTATCACGTTCACCTAATTTCACCCTGGATCTCCATTTCGTTTCCCTCTAAAATCCCGGATCCCAGCCGTCAAATAAGCTAAATCCCGGATCCCGAAAAGCCTACTAAGGACCCACCCGAGGGGGACTCCCATATGAAAGGGGTGGGGATACTCGCCGGGAATTTTGAATTACACCCCAAAAGGAGACCAACCTGGGCGTGGCCCAACCTTATCTTGACCCCTAAAAGAGACCATTTTAAAACGGAGACAATTTGTTACAATAATCTGTAGGTATTGATGTTATACTGAGAACCTTGATTACATGAATCGAGTAAATAAAACGAATTGAAAATACCATTACGGCTAGATATAATGGCGTTTTGCCCAGAGCATCCTAAGTGAGACCAAAATCCGAAATTTGTACCCCTAAGCGAGAGAACAAGAATCCCCGCCCCTTTTATATGGGAGTTCCCCCTGTGGACCCTCTAGTTCTTCTTCAACGTCCTGCGCTTGCCGGTCTAAAATTACAATGGGTTTACTAGAAATTTTATCACGGGCATATTAACAGCTTATACTATAAGAGCCAAACGTAATCCTGAATTATGTACTTTCCGTATTAATGCATTTCATCTAGAAATAAATCCACTTTTTGTCCATTTTCAGTTTGAATCTGATAGTAGCAGTGGATGTATTTTACTGTTGTATTCTGTGATATTGTCCAGGTCAATACGAAAGTAAGTGATGCTCTAGTAAATGATATTTAACCCTTTAAGCCCTAATATTCACATACAAATTCTTCAAACTAATACTATTTATGTTTTTAGTTGAGACTGAATTTGATAAAAAAAAATCAAAGCATTTTCCTTTCAATGATCATTTCTTTATTTCTCATAACCTTTAGTTTTGATTTTGTATTGATATCGTGAGGAGAAAGTTGATGTTGGTCACTCTTGGGACTTGTAGGGTTAAATGAATAAATAACAATGTATGATTTAGATGTGGCGTATCACAAAGTGGTTCTTCGTCTATTACTCCTGATAAGGATTGTCATTTAGTGCCGGAGGGCCGGGCATTTCCCCCAGCTGTTATGAGTATGACCCCTGCTCACTTTCGTAGGACACAAATGGAAACAGAACAAAAAGAACCTCCTAACTGTTAAATCCCCGCCTTCTAGTAAGTGCATATGCACGGCCATAGTTATTAGAGGAGACTGGTTATGAAAAGCGGCAAACATCAATGATAAAAACAACGGTGCTACAGTTTATGTTCAAAGCACCGTGAAAGTGCACAATCCTTTGTTTTCTGTTGGCAACTTGTTACGGAATAAATTAATGCAACGTTTTTATTGGTCAATACAATCAAAATGATAGGAATTCTTTTGAACGTTGTGCACTTTCAGGTCCACAAAAACATATAACAAAGGAGTCTGACGGGTTTCATAACCATTCCACTCAATTAACTATGGCACGGCACATTGCTTATCTTATGACTTACGTTGCATCTCATGCTGGCATTTTGAGCTGATCTTTGCGGATCTGGCTTTTTTATTCAAATCTTTGCGAATTCTGGCTCCCACCTCCTCCCTCCCCCTTTTTGGGTTTGTACGTCGGTAAGTATAGGGTCAGGTGAGTATTTTCCACTGAATTTCCTTTAGTGTGACGGTGCCGGTTGGCGGCTGCATGCAGGGGTGATTCCCGCTCGCAGGGTTGCCCTGGATACCTCCTTGCTATGCCTGAGGCGCTCAGGCTCCCGTCCAACCATTAAGGCACCAGTTCCCAAGCTCATCCATTGGCGATGAGTTTAACGGCAAATAGTTGACGAGGGGCAAAGACGTATCAATACCAGTAGAAATCGAGAGTAAGCCTTGGTATTATAATTTCGAGAAAAATAATCTGCTAGTATTATTTTGCAAATTTAATGTAAGAGAGCTTCTGGTAATTTTTATCAAGTATTTAGTGGCCTTAAACTTTTCTTGTTGTTGTTGTTTAAGAGTGATATCTGATATGGATGAACCTCAAGGCAGGCTGATGGGTGCTCACGGCTACTGCACGCAGGTTAGATTTTCAATGCAGTACATGTAAACTTCAATCTTTTTCGTTTACGGGTATGGATCAATCTGACGACGACAATGACTACGAGGATGATGATGATGATGATGATTCCCACTACTTTAATCTTAAATGGAATGGATAGTCTTTGTAGGTTATGCCTTGGCGCGCCCATTTATTTTAATAGAATGTGTAATATATTTTTTTTTGTATGCCTGCTAACACCATTCTGAGCACAGTTTTCCCAAGTGCGGTGGTAAGGTTTTCCCTTAGTCCCTTGATGTATCCTACAAGTGTTTGTTACTTTGTTTGTTTGTTTCCGTCTTTCTTTCGTTCTGTCTTAATAGCTGAAATTTCGTCCAGTTTGAGTTTTTTTGTTGTTGTTGTTTTTTATCATTTGTAGCAAAAGTCTCATTCTCATTGTTATTACATTTATTGTCCTTTACAGGAACTGGTGAACTTGTTAATAACTGGAAAGGCTGTCTCAAACACATTCGACAATATCATGGAGGTTGATACGGGGGGATCGAAAAAGGTGTAGTATTTAAGACAATGTCATGAAAGATATAGTTCATCATGGTTAATGTGTATAAAGGGTTTCGTTTATCGTTTGTCTCACGGTTGTCACTAAGATATTGATCGCGACTTTTCGACCGCGTACTACAGATCCTCGTCAGGCGATAGAGTCGATTTACTGTGTATGACTGTTCGTACCCTCGTGGTTGTTAATGACTGGTAGTCGACCCCCTTTACGGACACCTCATTATTACGGACAGTTTACTTTGTTCTGGGAAAGGAAAGCCCTTGCATTTTGTCTAAATTCAACCCGCCTAATACGGACAGCCAGTTAATACGGACACTTTCTATGGCCCCCTCAGTTTCTGTATTCGTGGGGTTTGATCACGAACCTAAGACGATTTTCACATGTGACAGTTTTCCTTGTCCCTGGAGTAAGAAAACTTATACATTTTCTATAAATTCAACCCGCTTGATACGAACACCCCGGCAATACGGGCACTTTCTATGACCCCCTCAGTGTCCGTATTCACTGGGTTTGACCGTATCACGAACCTAAGACGATTTTCACGTGTGACAGTTTTCCTTGTCCTTGGAGAATGAAAGCTCTGACATTTTTCTTAATTCAACTCTCTTAATACGAACACCCCGTTAACATGGACACTTTCTATGACCCCCTCAGAGTCCGTATTTACGGGGTGTGACTGTATCACGAACCTATTAAAGAGGATTTCTACTAATATGTGAAAAAGAATCACAACGATTCAATGCGATACAACCCCACTATCTCGAGAGTATCTGAAGGAATTCCCCTTATTTTACGCGACTGTTGATGCCTCTGGGGTTGAGCTTCGTCCCTCGTTGCTGTTTAATCGTTCGACGTAAACGTCTTATAGTAAGGTTTTTTGCTTCCCTTTAAATGCTATCATTCAACGATTTTTTTTTGTTTTTTAGAATGTTTTCAAAGGGATAGATAAACAAAGTGACATCGGGTTTCTCTCCTTATTTGAACATTACAAGTCATGCGAGGTTAGTGATGACTAGAGATATTTCTCTGTGTAGATCAGAGAGAAACAAGGGCGAGTGCGATGGAAGGGGCCTGGAGGTGCTTACTAACTGTCACGGTCTTTAAGGAGTTTAAGCAGCGCCGTTTTTGGGCGACGCAGGTCAACCAGAAGTGAGCCTTTTTCTCTTTTAATATGCCTTGGCGCTACCAAATTTGTATTGCTAGGTGTCTTGACTCTTATAGAGATGATTTGCAGAAAAAATTTGTTCAAAATAACGGCCCAAGAGTTCAAAAGGTCCACTTTCGGTTCACGTGCGTCGCTCAAAAACGTCGCTGGTCTAGCTCCCTTTAATCTTTCTGCACACCTCCAAGGCTGCTTCCTGTTCCTCCTTTGTACTTAGGTTAGGAGATTCTTAATGGAACAGAACTCGTTGTTCTTCTTTAATACATTGAGGCAAACCTTGGGCGGAGCGCCCGTTCATAATAGTCGACGTTGGAAAGACTGTTAGATTTCATTTAAGTATTCTGATAGGCAAAGACATGACTGTTACTGTGTTTTTTGCGTTTGATTACAGGTGGTTAAAGTGCACTTTAGGAAACCCTGGCGCTTTAATATGAAGTGTAGAGCTATTTGTATTGACAAATCTAGCAGATATGGGCCAAAAAGTTTCTGTCTGCACGAAGTTTTTTCGCGTTTGCGATGTCCACTTGAGAAGTTTGAAACGATATAGTTTTCGAGGTCCTCATTCCTTTTGTTAGTTTGGGACGTGCGCACTCTCTGCTGCACATTGTCTGCAATGATTAAACTTGTTTTTTAAACAATGGTCTGGGTGGTCTCTATATATGTTTAGACGATCATATGGAAATATACCCGTGAGGCGATGCAGAATTATCCGAACAATTGTGGCGATCGCAATCGCGAGCTTTCAATCTTCTGGATAGAACCAAGCTCTGTAGATAGGCCGGCTCACATATTTTGGTTTGCAACGTCCCAAGTAGAAAATAGAGGCGACTGAAACAATCCAGATTATTATAAGGAAATCAGGCTTAAGGCTTAACCGGAAGGTGCAAAAGACCAGTTGTGCTAGCCTGCAAAACAGGCGCTACGCGTTTTTCAGACAAGCGCGAAGCGGGCTTGGAGCACGAGACAGTGCGGCGCGCGGGGGAAGACGCTGAAATTTTTTCTTTATTATTTTTCTGCGCTTTTCCCTGCCGCGCTTGTTAAGCCTCCACGCCTTCTTGGTGCTCGTCCGAAAAACGCAAAAAAAAAAGCGCCCGTTCTGCATGCTACAGTTGCACTGACAGAAGAAACAAAGAGCAAACTGCGGTGATAAACATAAGGAAATATAAACGGCATTTTTATTTATCACTGTAGTTTGTTTTTTGTTTCTTCTTCAGCTTAGATGGCCAAACAAGATGAGTTTGTACGATGAACTCACAAAATTCATCATTTCATTTGTTACAGGTTGGTGTGAATTACAAGAATCCCAATTATCCTATTTGGGTGATATGCAGCGAGAGTCACTTCAGTGTCTTGTTCTCTATCGACAGAAACCTCTTGGACGACTGGTAAGCTTATAGTCACTAGTAAATGATACTGGCCAATTAACGGCATTTGAACTTGTATTCTTTGATGTTGTGAATGTCATTAAAAGCCTGTTATGCAGTAATGAGGAGACTAATTCCTTCCGTTGATTAAAAACACTGATGTTATAAAAGAGATACTACGTTCTTGTCACTTGTAGTGCTTTACCGAAGGGTTAGAAAATCAAAGGGATCATTATGCGTTTCGTGGAAACTGCCCACCTACCCCTCCCCTAAGTCCTCTAAGCTAACATTTTGCCCTAAGAGAGAAGTAAGTGTTAATGTTGGCTTAGGGAAGGGGTAGGTGGGTAGTTTCCCAGAAACGTATAGGGATCATTATGCGTTTCTGGGAAGCTGCCCACCTACCCCTCCCCTAAGTCCCCTAAGCCAACATTTTGCCCTAAGAGAGAAGTAAGTGTTAATGTTGGCTTAGGGGAAGGGTAGGTGGGCAGTTTCCCAGAAACATATACTCCGAGGAAAAGTTTTGGGGTCAATGGAGGCTTCTGGGTAACTGATCACCTACCCCTCCCCTAAGTTGACATTAACTTTTACATTTCACTAAGGGCAAAATTGTTACTTAGGAGAGGGGTAGGTGGTCAGTTACACTGAAACCTCAACTAATCCAAGTTTTGGATATCTCCAAGGGAAATTGGACCCAGAGTACTCTTGTCAATACCGTTAGACGCTTGTACTAAGCTTAGCAAGCAATGGGGCCCACACCACTGAGGTTTCTTCTAGCCTCTTTAGCAAGAGAAACCGTGGTGAATTGCTTTCCTACCCCGCCATCTCCTCCGCTAGGAAAGGAAACGTCTGCATGCAGGCTACCGCAGGATTACCCCTAGAAGTTTGTCGCCAGGCCCCGTTAATACACCTGAGTGACGTTTCTTGTTAAGGAATGAACGCGATGGCAGGGCTTGAGCCCCGAACTACAGATCCGAAGACAGAGATCCTTGAAGGGAAGTCCTAGTCATAATTGTGAAACGCTTGCTGATTTCTTCGCCCCTTCCGCTTCAATTTCTATTACCAAAAATTAAAAAAAACAAAACAGAAAAAGCTACTGGAGAAGTCCAAGCAATCTCTTAAAACCAACACTGGGAGAAGGAGAGCTCAAGGGAATCAGAGCGTGTATTCGTGGAATGACTTGGTTTATCTTGTGTTTTCAAGATTATGACAGACGATAATTTTAAGTGATAGTGATTGAAGGATTAGATGTGTTTATTTACTATCAAACTGCAGGACGTAGGCCAGCGATTGATTGAGTGATTGATTGATTGATTGATTGACTGACTGACTGACTGACTGACTGATTGACCAATTGACTGTTGATATACACAGGAGGTTAGAGAAGTTTGATCTTTATTACTATGATGGTCTGGCACGGCAGGATGAGGAATTAAGATTGACAGTTGGTGAGCATGCATTTCTTCGTGTAAACCGTCATAGTGTAACTTATGTGGTCTTGGTTGGGTACATAGCTGTTACAGGCTAGGTAATGGCCCGGAAAAATATACTTCAAGGTCGTGAAAAAGTCAGGGACGTTATTTTGAAGCCAGAAAAATTGAGATTCTTTTAAGAATTAAGAGAAAAACTAAGGGAAAATTGAAATTATAAAATCACTGGTTTAATACCATTAACATGGAAAAAACGTATTTCCGGCTAATATAATCTCAGAGATGTCTTTTCTTAATGAAATTACGATAGCGTCTCTGTTTCATGTATGACATCATCGTATTTGAATTGAAACCTCCGTTTTCATGAAAAAAAGACAGGCATGCGTTTTGCAAATTAAAAAAAGAAGAAAGAAAAGAAAAGAAAAGAATCAACACTGTGAAAGCATTTTACAAAACTTGCGCTTTAGGTCCCCGAAAACTCCGTTTACGTGTGGACGGCATAAGAGTTAAACGGAGAAAAAAAAAATGGTTTCAAAAATATTCGGATACGTGTGGACGGAGCCTTTAAGTGATTTCATCTTTTTCGTGATAAAGATACCACAAAAGAATGCCCGGAATACAAGGACACTGATCTTGTGCCTCCACTGGAACACTGCATACGAACAAGGTGAGACAACAGAAAAAGGTAAAGCAATAATATTTTACCTCGATAACTCGTGACAGAAATAACTGATAAATTTGAGGTCGACATTGTACTCATTTTACACCTTCCCCCTTTTAAGGGTATCTAAAGCTACATTGTAGTCAAAGCTACACAGAAAGGAGAGAAGTTGAAACAAGGACGCGTTGTCACCGGGGATTGAACTCGGGACCTCGTGAACCGAAGGCCACGCACTTACCAACTGTCAGGCCACCCTTGCTCCTGTCAGAAAAGTGACGCTGACAAAAACGCCATGCTGGAAGGCAAGAAAGCTACTTGGTCAAGAAAGAGAAAGTAAATTTCTTACTAAATTAAGGTCCCGGTACTTTTCTTGCTCTCCATCAAGTCGTTTTTGTGCCCTGTCATTGATGAGCTTCAAAAGGCCCATAATGGACGTATTCACACAAGAGACGGATTATCCGTTGTATAATTCACGTCAGACAGATAATAGGTCTTAATTTGAAAATGGAATGGTCTTAATTTTGGGTGGACAATCCGCCTGACTTCATCCATCTGTCTTTCCGTCAATTTTGACGGATTTTGAAGATGGATTATCCGTCTGAGACGTAAAATCCGTCTCTTGTGTGAAAACGGCCAATGGGATCATTTTTGACACAGAAGTGCATTTCAAGGCTCATTTTCAACCATCAGACAATGTGTGTAGTCATTCAGATTAAACCTCGTCAGTCCTACACTGTACCTTCACGTTTCTATATCTTCAGTGTGTGTAGTTCTACCTTTTGAGTCTGTGGATGAAATCCTCGCTATGGTGTTACCATTCAAATGAAACCTCTTTAGCAATACTTTCAGATGTTTCTTTTATTTTAGTATGTAACTGTTACGTTTGAGTCTGTGGACGAAATTCTACGACGTGATGATTCAAAAGAAACCCTTTAAGCAGTACTTTCATGTCGTGATGGTACTGTTTTTGCGTGTAGTACTTAGTTTGTCGGCAAAATTTTAAGGTGTTACTATCCAAAACCCTATTGCTTGCTTGTTAAAGGGGTTTTTGAATCTCTTTGATGACGAAAAGTCTAGTCGTTTTAAGATTTCTTCTACTGACGCAGAAACAGGCGTGTTTGATGTATTTGTTGACGTGTCGGACTGAATAAAAGCTAGAAATATTTTATGCACCAAGTCAAAAGATATTTTTTAACTGAGAGGATTCTCGGGCGCGGATTGGTTGAGAGCTTTGTTCGAACAGAGTGCAGACCATGGTAATAACGTCATGATGGCGCAGTTTGTTTTTCTCTTTCTCTCTCGCGCGATTTTCCAAGAAACTTCAACGTGAATGGACGCCAAAAACTGGCAATGTTATTGTAAGAAACAAATCGACAACAATTTTCTATGGTCTGTACTCTTGTCGACAATAGAAATGACGTCAAAATGTTCAAAACTTTGCAATGAAACCGCGGCTCTTGGTTCCACTTGAGTTTTGAACATTGTGACGTCATTTCCATGTTAGATAAGTTTACAAACCATGGATTGTTAAAACCAGCTTGTAACATGACGCAGAATGTAATAATTGGCATACGATAATTTGGCGTCCTTGTCCTAAGATAGTAGTAGACTATTAAACCCTTGTGTATTTTTTTACTTATCGCACAGGTGGAAGAATGCTGTCATAGACTGGAATGGATCCGAACCTATCTTATGATGTTCGCCCCTTTTTGTAATCAGGTATCAAAGGCAGAGGACTAAAGAATCAAGACATAAATCCCTGTTGTTTACAAGATAGAGGACTCTATTCACTGGATAAATCTGCTTCTTTTTGTTTAGATGATATCGTGAACTTTCCTCATAGTGGCAATCGCGACTTTCAAGTGTTTAACTGGAAACTCTCCCCATAAATACACTTTTATAAAATGGAGACCTCTATATTACGGAAAAGCTTCATAGCACTTGAATACGGACCTAACGATCCGGCAATGGCGACGTCCACGAAAAAGTCGTTAAAAACAGACTTCGCAACCTTTCAAACTTTTTGGCGATTATCCCTAAGTTACGTAAAGAAGAAAATTTAAGTTGGCGCCGAAGAGAAGAGACTGCGCCCGATATTAAGACGGAGATGTTAGAATTTATTGCCTTGTCCGCTTCCCGTTCTCAAGTGAACGTAAAATTTGACCTTGTCACGTCTCTAGTTGTGAAGGGACGGCAATAAAATTAACCAACAATCGTGATGCACGCGCAAAGTCGTGTGTGCTCATTAAAACTGATGCTTTTTTGACGTTCCCGTTAACGTTGCCGTCGTATTATCGTTAGGTCCCTAACGATACCGTCGAACCTCAATAAGCGGCCATTCTCGGGGTACAGCATAATCTTTAGCAGCAACATCACTTTATTTTGAAACAAATCGTGACGGAGGAAGCATTTCTTGTCAGCAATCGGTTGTAATCTTCTATCTTTGGACTGTATTTTCCTTCATCATGTTCTTGAAATAAAGCTAAACTAAGTGTATCAAGCGCTTGATGGCCGCTTAATGGAGGTGTTCGCGTTGGAATTTGTGAATATATTACTTCAGATGGTTGCTCAGGCGGTAAAAAATGCGTCTTCACTTTTATTCAGCGGTCATAGCGAACTCGAATACACTTTAATAACCCTACTTAAAGTACCTACCAACTCGAAACTGGACTATTGCTCAAAAGTGTTACGTTTTGAGCTTGGGTATTAGAAAAATCCCTTTTCAGTCAGGTATTAGTAAATCAGAAGGAAAATAGTGTCAAGTCGGTCCGCTTTATCGAGAAATTATAAGCGCACCTGTCGGTCGCGATGACCGTTGTGTTGTATCAAGTATAAACATATTCCCAAATGTTGCTTTCAAAATTAAATATTTATGAAGTCATATGGACAAATGGCTCTGGCTTTTTAGGCAGGGAATAAACGGCCTAATAATAAGGAGACCTAAGCGTGCGGGTAATTTTTTGCATAGTTCGTCAACATGCGAATCATATGCCATGATTTTGCTCAAAGTTTTACCTGAAGTTCTGGTGAAGAGACTGGGCTGTGTGTTGACCGGGCTTCCTGGCGTTACGCTTCCCTGTAACAGGCCTCGTCATTTTTCAAGGTTTGTCGTTCAAATGGAACCTTGTGTGCGATAAATAGAGGTCGGGGATTAATAAGTACGAAAATTAATCGATATCAAGAAATGTTTATTTCTATGAGCCCAACTTGAGGCGTGCGTTATATCTGGACTCCCCCAGGTATCTGTGCTAGACCCCCTTTGATTTACAGTAAGCATATGACCAATCTTCCGCTTCTACTGGCTTCTCCTGAGGGCAACGCACATAACAATGCGACACAGTTCACTGACGTTTAGCCTGCAGTTCGTTCTTAAGAACGTTGAAGATAAAATGTTTTTCAGTGAAAGGAAAGAAATGGCTGGGTCGTGGTGTCATCATGTAAAATGTCAAAGCTTCCATATAATCTCACTTACTGTATTACCATCAATGAATCTCAAATCAAAATGGAAAGTATCATCGGAAAAAATTATAGGGAGTTCATACTGGCGAAACGCTGCACTGGTTTATGCACGTGTATCCTGCGACGTATTCGGCACAAGTGACAAATGAGGCCCACGTAGCCCTCTATAATTGCCGTATACTGTCACTAATGGATTACTGCTGAGTAGTGTAGGGGAAATACCCCACAAGAAATAAAATCTTGATAGGTTTCATTGCCTTCAGAGAAAGAAACTGGACGAAAAAATGAATATGAATCAATTTTTTCGTGCTACATTAAAACTCGTTTCAAGTAATTTGTAGAATTTATTGGAATCCTGTCTGTATAAATTTTTATCCAACAAAAGGAATCTTAAAGGAACTTAGGTCCCCCCCCCCCCCCCCCCCCCATGTTCTTTGCTGTGCGGAGTGTTTGCGGCTGAACATGAGAAAAGACTCGTGTTTAACTTGTAACCAGTTTCCCCACGGTCGAGCCTAAGTGAGGCTGGCTCGAAAGTATCCCACTCACCTAAGAAGGCTTTGGGTCCGGATCATTAAGTATTTTAGGTAAAGTTTTTTTCAGTCTATGATTAATAAAAACCGCACCGGCGACATTGTACTATTTATAATGGTAAGAGAATTCACCGGTTCAAAAGCGTGCATGAAGATTCACCGAGGACCGAAACCCGCAAAAACTGTAATGCTTTCACTAGTGATTGGCTTGTAAGCACCTAATCCACATTCATTCAGATTTCGAAGCCTGACACATGCAGAGCAAGATTTCAGATAAATTAAAACGTTGAAGTCTACGGATGAATTCCTCCCCTGACTTGCTGAAAAGTCCCGCTAGGAAAATTTTAGGTGACTAAATGAACAAAACAATCTTAAAAATATCAATGAAGGTAAGCTCAAAGGTTTTACCCAGTGTCTACTGTATCAACTTTTCCAGGAAACTAACTCACAAATAATTTTCCCTTTTATTCTGAAAGGGAAGAAGTCACACGAGACGAAAGCAAACGAGGGGAGAGACACGCAAATGGCCAAGCGCGTGTCTGAAAGCGCTAGGGTAACCACTACCTGCCTTGCAAACACATTAGGGCCATTTATACACGGAAAAATAAGACGCGTCTCACATAAGACGCGTCTTAAATGAGACGCGAACTGTACCATTTATACGAGCATGTCTTATCTATTAAGAAGCGTCTTAGCTAAGCCGCGTCTTATTTTAGACGAAATGTGCCGCGCGGAAAGTTCGCGTCTTATTTAAGACGCGTCTTATTTTTCCTCATATAAATGGCCCTATTGTGTAAAAAAGACGAAATGTGCGAGTGTTAGGGTAACACTCCTAGCACCAGGGTTACCCTCCCTCCTTGTTAACGGGGCCTAAAGGCCATGTCCACACGAATCTTGACATTTTTGAAACCCCATTTTTTTTTCTCCGGATTCGTGTGGACGGCGCCCAAAATAAACCACACTTAAGAGCGGTTTTTCGACCAGCGAATTCACTGTTTTCGACAAAGTAACAGAGTAACAAGCAACCAAGCAGAAGTGAAGTAAAGTTGGTTCAATATATGTCCCATACATGACGTACGTACCGTTTCGTATGGATGGAAGGCTGATTTCTGTAAATGGGGTTTCAAACATATAAGTAACAAAATCAAGAGTATAAAAGGCAAAAAAAGAAGATGGAGCATCGGAAAAAAAAAAACTGAGGATGAAACGGAAAACCAACTACACTGAAAAAAGGAAAAATAAACAGACAACAACAACAACAACAAAAAAAATACAAAAACCCGCACACACGGAATGCGGAAAATAATGCGTATCACGTGTGCAATTGTGCTTCAACCAATTTTCAATGCTTATATTTTCAAAGGTTCAACCAATTTTCAAAGCTCATAGAAAAGTCAAGTCCTACATTTTTTCTTTAGTCCTTTTCTTTTCTCCAACAATGCATGCGTGCGTGCCGTCATACAAGAAATACATCAACATCATCCTTATTTCGATATCGTTTTCAACATCCCTTTTGCTGTAAAACGAAACTAGGGGGTCATTTCAAAGGAGGAGTAATACCTTTATCTTTTTTCAAAGTAAACGTTTCTGGTAACATCTATAAACCTGAAAGGCTGGTCTGGCCAGTCAAAATATTGTTTGAAACGTTCAATACGCGTTGTTTCAACTGGGAAGTTGGACTTCTTGATGCTTTATTTCTTATTACTGGAGAAGATATCTAGTTGACGTACGGTCTCCCACCTCGATTATGGCTCACCTATATAGCCTGTTCTATCCAGACGTTCAGATAGTAGAGCGCGGCTGTTAACGGGGAGCGAGTTAAGTTGTTTCCCCTCATTTTTTTTCTTCGTGAATTTTTCTCCTGCGCTCTACTATCTGAACGCCTGGAAAAAAACAGGCTATTTGGCGATTCTTGTTTACTTTTCCATAACTCAAACCGCCCTTGGATACCTTGTGATGCCTACACAAAGTAATTGAATATATGTATACATATATGAGTAGAAATTAAAAGAAAATGTGTTTGATGTTTTTTTCGATGCGGTGACATTACACCACAACATTTCCATGTGTGGCGGTTATCTTTGGATTTTTTCCAAAGAGGATTAAGGCTATGATTTCTTGATAACCTTTATTATCATATTTTTTTCGTTTTCTTGTTTTTGCTCAAAACAGGCCGCAAAATAATGATGACGATGTTTTGGAGTGGTGAAAAGGCCAGAAAAAAATCACTGGAAACAAAAAGCTAAAAAGTGCCAAAAATACAGAATGAGCATATTAAATATATAGTGACAAGAACAAAAAATACAATTTCCTGGATCCAAATCAAGTGAAATTATTTATTTACTGAGCATTCTTTTAAAACGACACGAAATTTCAGAAAAAAAAGACGTGGCCACGCGGTAAATCTTTATCAAAACTTGATATGGGATCGAAGAAAGTATACCGTTGGTCTTCCACTAAAACTACAATTAGACTTTTAATTAGACTACTTCTTCTCGTTTCTAAGCTAGAGAGTCAAGATTAATGGTCAACTCAGCGCAACGCGCCTAGAGCTCATGAACTACTGTTGACTCATAGAAAATGTGAACTTGTCGTCTAAGTAGTAAATAGACAATGACAAATTGTCCTTTTATTTTGTTAAATGGACTGACATTCAAAACAATACATCTTAATGCAAGTGCTCTTCTGTCGTTGTCCAGCTGCACAACGCAAAAACACAGGGGTTTAGAACCTTCCATACGAATTCATGCCCGTGGAGTAATCCCTATAACACGGAGGCGCTCCGTCCGAAAGGCGTACCCGTGATTTGAGGAGTTGAAAGGTATATTAGATCCGTTCAAGCATAAAACGTTAATTATTGCAGGAAACTTCAGAGGAGAATAAATCATATATTGAAGGTCAAAAACAAAGATCTCTTCAGCAGCCGGTACTACTCCCTAGGTCACCCGGCCTATGTGTTTCGGGTCACGTGGTACGAGCGAGTTTTTTCGTCTCCGATACATCAATAACAAGGCCTGGTAGAGCGCCGTACAGGGATGAGGCGACTGCTGTTGTCTGAGTAGGGCTTCCAGTTTTGATTAGTGCACAAAATATGACTAGCTTTCATCTCGAGCAAACAATAAATGAACGAATACATCTTAGGAAAACAGAAACTTAAGGGAAAAAAAGTGCCGCGCGCGCCGCTCTTTGTCTTCGATTTGAGATCTTCAAAAAGAGGTTTTTATCATTACACCTCGATCCGCTCTCACACTTTATCTACATGCAAGTTCATGACGCATTCCGTAACTACCTTGCAAGAATGCGGGCATTTGACGGTCGCAGGAGTCTTCTGACAGTGGAAAACCGCTCCAGCTCACTGTCGATTAAAGTGACAAAAATTCTTGTTCCATCTCTTACAAAAAATGGCGTAAGACGGACAATTTATTGTTGACTCAAAACTTGGCTCACAACTATTTCGTCCCTCGTTTCAGTTCTTATCTGTTAGTCACTTCTAGTGATACGTGCGCAGTACCCCAAGCTCACGAGTGAGAATCGTTGTTTCATAAAAGAAATATTATAAGCCGTCAACGGCAGAACTAAAACTCGATGGAATCACCCTGAAGCGGCCAAAAATGCTAAGAAAACACAATATTTTTAGACAAGGAGACAAGGTAAGGAATTCTGATGTATTTTTATTACTATTTTTGACCCTTAAATAACGATCGCTTAAATCTCCGTACAAACCCTCATAATATTTCTGTTATGCAACAACGATTCTCACTCGTGAGCTTGGTGTACCTGTGGTCATACTGTATGCAATTTTGGTGAGATTCCTACTGTTGTGTGATTTGCGAAGTCGCGCGCGTGTATCAGGATTTGAGTACGGGCCATGATTAGCCTAAAAAACAGCCATTGTGGATTTGCTACTCAGGATGACAGTAAATTCAAAACGCACTTCCGGTAATTTGTTGTATTCGTTGGGGGCCCAGAACTGACAAGGATCTCGGCGATGCTTCGCATTTTAAGGTACGTCTAAATTGCGTCTTTTCTCGCGCGTCTTAGGACTGGTAAGTCTGTGCCCCCACTTAGCCTTTGGGAAAGCCTGTGGAGCAGGCAGAAGAAAATGCATTATGGCTAATTATAATTACAGTTTTACATTTTTTGTGTATTTCCGTTTTGGGTTGTTGATCCTCTTTATCGATTTTCGGATTTTGTTATGTTTAATTCTGATCTGTCACAGTTACTGTTTTAGGCTTTTTGTGTCTTTCCCTTTTGGTTGATGTATTAATTCCGTTTCGGGAATTGTGTTCCTGTTTTCTGGTTGTGTATTTGTCTTGTTTTCGCTATTAGCTTACCGTTTTGGCTCGGTGTGTTTCCGTTTTGGGTTTGAGGCTTTCTGTTTTTCTGTTTTGTTTCTATCGGCCACTGTATAAATTAAATCGTTATTCACTGCAATCTAAACTGCAAACCACTGAAGACAACTTTACTAGACAGAGAATTTCCCGAGCAGATTTTACTGAAACCGTTTACCAGGTAGGAAAGATATTCGTTCAATTTGGAATTTTCCGAACCCGAGAAGAAATTTTTTTTTCTTACAATGTTTTTTTTGTCACGTTCCGCTGTACGTAGTTTCCTTAGTTTCCTATCTTCTCCGGCTTTTTATCCCTGGAAATAACTTTTAATTTAGCCTAGGTTGCGACAGCGAAACAAAGTATGTTTGTTCGTTAATTTGTACGGTGTCCCGGACTCGACGTTTAGCTCTGACAGGCGTTTCAAGTTAAGCTTTTTAAGTTTGTTTAAATCATCTTTCCTTGTTACTTCTTACACTGTAGGTGTTGGAGTTTTTAATGTTTTGTGTTTATAAGTGATGACTTCATTGGATATCTTCAAACATTTTTTTTACTGATACATAAATTGCACCTCTTTCAGGAAGAGAAAAATTATACATATCCAATCAGTGGTACGAAAATTTATCCAATTGCAAGGTTCCTGACCTTACTGCTATTCTCTTTGGTTTCCTTTCATCAAGAATTGGTAAGTTTTTGAAAAATAGAAATTTATTTGATTGATTGAAATCGCATTTCTCCTTCCTGTAAGGAGCGTTCCCACCACGACTATGTAGATTCTGCCCATGGCCGGGTGCGTAAATTTGGGGGCAGGGCAGCCAACCTCTGTTGATTATCTGAAGACACTTTAACTAATTTGAATTGTACCTCATTTCAGGGAGAGCTGAGTTATTTCAAGCGGATCATTGCGTCCAAGGTTCGAGACGCACGAGCTGTTTCCCTTCATCATCTGTAACTGGTAAGTTTTAAATAAACATACCTTTAACCGCGTGCAGTATCAATGCATGGTTAGGTCCCTCCAGCATCGAGGCAACCGAGGCAGTTGCCATGGATATAATTTTGAAGTTTCTTGTTTATCTTGCAAAAAATATTTCGCTAAGACGATATATTCTGAAGAAAACAAATTTAGATTTCTTTTTGATATTTCCTCGGAAAGGATATTTGTCTGGCTGGGGACTATATGTGTGGTCTAAGTACTCATATTCATGCAGCTTAAAGCCTTTTATAGAAAGATCGATCCATGTCATATATCCCTTACAACAAAAGTGGTATAGATAAAACGTATTGGCCTCTACGACAGTGAAATCTAGGGAAGATCTCATACTATTGTTTACAAAGTTAAGTTTGTCTCTAACAAGATAATACGCATTTAAGTTACCTGTCATCTGAATATGATTCTGAAACTCGTTTCAGATAGAGAGGAGAGCTGGAGCCAGAATCTTAAGCTGATCTTTGAGAGGTTTGTGGTGATTAAAAATCATTGTTTTGTCTATTTTGTACAAATTGGCATTAGTTTATTTTTCATTTCATAGCAGTTATGTTGTTTGTTTTGTAATGTCACTTTTTAAGACTTCAGCCCTTCCTGTGTGTATTTGTAAACGACAGTTAGCTCGCTTAACGGTTAGCTCTTGGTTCCACGCACAGTCATTAGGCACTTAAATCAGGCTCTGGATATAATTTGGGAGGCGGACACATGGTATCTTGTAACCTGTATTTTATAAGATTACACATTAAAGCCATGTCCATGCGATCAAGTCCGTTATTAGGTCTGCAAATATGCGTGTTCACAGCTGCCCGTATGCGAACAATATTTATCATTTATCCATTGACTGTTTAATTGACCATTTAATTGTAATCACGCGTTGACGAGCAAACCTGGACTAATTTCATTTTAACCCGAGTACCAATCTCCTCTCAGTCCCCTAGTCGCCTTTAGGAAGAACTGATACTTAAACTATTTATTTAAAAGCAAAAATTAGGGCAGACGAAAATGCATTATGGCTAATTATAATTACAGTTTTACATTTTTTGTGTGTTTCTGTTTTGGGTTGTTGTTCCTCGTTGTCGATTTTCTGATTTTGTTATATTTAATTCTGATCTGTCACAGTTACCGTTTTAGGCTTTTTGTGTCTTTCCCTTTTGGGTAATGTATTAATTGCGTTTCGGGAATTGTGTTCCTGTTTTCTGGTTGTGCATTTGTCTTGTTTCCGCTATTATATTACCGTTTTGGCTCGTGTGTTTCGGTTTTGGGTTCGAGGCTTTCTGTTTTTCTGTTTTGTTTCTATCGGACACAGTATAAATTAAATCGTTATTCACTGGCATCTAAACTGCAAACCACTGAAGACAACTTTACTAGACGGAGAATTTCCCGAGCAGATTTTACTGAAATCGTTTAACAGGTAGGAAAGATGCTCGTTCAATTTGGAATTTTCCGAACCTGAGAAGAGATTTTTTTTACAATGTTTTTTTTTGTCACGTTCCGCTGTACGTAGTTTCCTTAGTTTCCTATCTTCTCCGGCTTTTTATCCCTGGAAATAACTTTTAATTTAGCCTAGGTTGCGACAGCGAAACAAAGTATGTTTGTTCGATAATTTGTAGTGTGTCCCGGACTCGGCGTTTGGCTCTGACAGGCGTTTCAAGTTAAACTTTTAAAGTTTGTTTAAATTATCTTTCCTTGTTACTTCTTACACTGTAGGTTTTGGAGTTTTTAATGTTTTGTGTTATAAGTGATGATTTCATTGGACCTTATAAAACTTATAAAACTAAGGAAACTTGTACTTTTATTCACTATTCTTAATAATCCTGATGCTCCTCTTTGTCTTCAACGTAAATTCAATTTCTTGTTTTCTGTTCGTTCAGCTGGTCTGCGCACCAGAGCTTGTGCTTTTAATCTTCAGGTTCCATACCCTCGGTCTAATTCTGGAAAGCGCACATTTGCTTACTCTGCTGCCACTCTTTTTAATTGCCTTGACACTGATCTTAAGCAAATAGCATGTGTATCTCCTTCTTTTATTATATATTCATCTAGATTAAATAATTTTAAGCATAAACTCTTCATCTTATTCCTTAAGTTTGCTAGTAACGTTTCTCATCTTGAAGAATTAATGTGTTATGATTGTCGTTTTTCCCTTTATTGTAACTGTATTAGAAGGTAATTAGTTTATATCATCTTATATCTTGTTAAACCATACATTTGTCTAGTTCTATTTTTTCTCTTGTTGTAGTCGTATATTACTGATTAGGCATTGTTTTTATATGTGTATTTTGTATTGTTGTGAAGGCCGTAAGTTAGATAACTCATTGGGTTACTACGTCACCTTCATTAAATAAAGAATATTGTATTGTATTGTATTAATTGATATCTTCAAAACATTTTTTTTACTGATACATAAAATTGTGCCTCTTTCAGGAAGAGATAAATTATATATCCCAATCAGCCGTACAAACATTTATCCAATTTCAAGGTTCCTGACCTTATACTGCGGTTTTCTTTGGTCTCCTTTCATCAAGAATTGGTAAGTTTTTGAAAAATAAAAATTAACATCGCATTTCGCCTTCCAGTAAGGGGCGTTCCCACCACATCTATGTAGATTCTGGCCATGGCCGGGTGCGTATATAAATTTGGGGGCAGGGCAGCCAATCTCTGTTGATTATCTGAATACACTTTAACTAATTTGAATTGTACCTCATTTCAGGGAGAGCTGAATTATTTCTAGCGGATCATTGCGTCCAAGGTTCGAGACGCACGAGCTGTTCCCCTTCATCTGTGACTGGTACGTTTTAAATAAACATACCTTTAGCCGTGTACAGTATCAATGCATGGTTAGGTCCCTTCAGCATAGAGGCAACCGAGGCAGTTGCCATGGATATAATTTTGAAGTTTCTTGTTTATCTTGCAAAAAATATTTGCCTTAGAAGATATATTCTGAAGAAAATAAATTTAGATTTCTTTTTGCCCAATTTGCAGTGCGAGCTTTTGTTTGTTTGAATAAACAGCAAATAGAGTTACGCTTCAATATAAGAAAGAATTTATCATGTTTAATTTTTTTGTGGTTTTATTATGTGTAATCATTAAACGCGTTTAATACGCGGGGCATTTTGAGTACTCCTGAATGCGATGTTCATGTGCGAATGAAAACAAACGGCATTGCGATTTTAAAAAATTGCGAAAGAGACTACTAACATTCAAGACAAGAAATATAACTCGGTGAAACATTTACAGAGAAAACAATTGTTATTCACGAAGACAAGTGTTGAGAGTGAAGTGTTTCTGAAAATCCTGACCGTCATATAAAAAACCTTGCAGATATAAACCGGCTTTCTGGTGTTTGTTACTTTTTCAAGATGAACTCGAGGCAAGAATATCGCTTCAAAGCTATCCTTTTTTACAACCAATATTCTTCAGAACGTTTTCTCTCTATTTGCGGTCAGAAAATGTCTAAAGGCTTTTAAAGTTCTGTATATCAAACCTGGCATGATATTAGGTCAGATCATCGTCTCAAATCTTAAAAACTTGCCGCAAAAACTACGCTGGAATTCACGAAATTACCAGGAAAAAACATCAAATGCAATAATTAGTCAGGCTTACCAGACGAGATGCAGCTTCTGAAAGCCATCAAGTAAGGCCAGAATCGCCTCAGACTTTTCAACCCTCCTAAGTATCCAGCAAGGTTAGGTAGAGGCTCATTTTCTGAAGATGATCCAAAGGCCCCAAGGACAGTGTACAATTCATTGTTAATTTAACATTTCAAAGTGACTGATAGTGGCGCTGACAAAAAGGGTTAAAATTGAGCATTTGGGCTATTTTGTCTGAAACATTGAACCACAGGTCTCAAGATTTAAAACTTGTTTTATTCAACTACCTGTTGATACACTGTTGACAGACGGCAGTACGGTACTTGTGACTTGTATTTAGTGATGTTATCCTGGCAACTTCGAGATCTTTGCTGTTTAAAGAAAACAATGTAGCGTGTTATATACAGGGGAAGTGGAGGAGGGGAGAAGAGCTACTCACTGCACTTTTTCTTAAGGTGGCTTGATGGGTTTTTTCAGCGTTAATATCTCCCATGTTTGAGCATTAGCTACGTCACAATTGACAAAAACTGTATCAGATAAAGATGAAAATTTCTCATGATCAGCCAGGTTACATTCACATAACTACAGCAACTACAAAGACAGCCAGTACAACAACTGTACTAGAATAACTACACAACTGCTATCGTACCTGTGACATCATCAACATGTAAGGCCATGTATGTCTCAGGACAGTATACGTAAGGCTTACATGAAGTACCTACCAACTTTCGATCAAAATAGTTCAAATCAGGACCTTTGTAATCTATGAGATCGTCTTGAAGATATTTTGGGATGAAGTACTTGTGGTTAGAAATTCAGAATTCAGTATTCTGTATTCGGCCGTTATCTTTAGAAAACGAAGTTGTTTTGAAATGTAATTCTGGCTCATAGTACTTTCATTCACTTTTAAACGTGTTTCTAAAGATCATGGGAAAGGGATGTGATAATACATTAAGGTGCTCTTGTTGGCGTTTTTTTTTTTAATATTTTGGTCTACTTTACCAAATGAACAAATAATTTTGATTATCGAGATTAACCGTCATTTTATATGACCTTTGAGTTTCAATATTTTTGATAACTTGTAAGGTAATAACATAAGGGCTACAATTGACTATTTAACGTTGTCGAAATTTCGTCTTTAGCCTCTCATTATTCCGGGTATTGTCTCCGAGTTTCATATTTTGCTGCAAAACAATAACTAAGATTTCTGCACATTTCAAATACATTGTTGGTTGCTGCTGTTCATGTAAAAAATGAAACTTGGAGACAATGCCCTGAAGAGTTAGAAACAAACTGTACGCTGACGACAGTGACAATCATTACGAAGGAGCGATAAGGATTCGGTATTAAGTCAATTTGTGATCTGCATCAACAACAAACCTCCGGTTTAGTCCCCGTCAAAACGAATCTTGACATGTTTGTAACCGCCCTTTTTCCACAAATCGGCCATTCGTCCACAAGAAACCAGTAAATCTGCTGTCCGAAAAGGCATCTTGTTGAAACCCCTGTCAAAACAGGTTTACCAACCAATGTGATAAAGTATATATGCAGTTTCAAAAATAACCGGATTGGTGTAGACGGGACCTTAGTTTAAGCCGTTAAAAAAGTGTTATTAAGAAAGAAAACAATAGATAGTTCACTCACGTACCAAGTGGTTATAAAAAATTCTTGGATAAACAAAAACTTTCACGTAAGAAAAGAGTTCAATCCTGAAGGAACTGTTTTGGTACACTGACATTGCTCCCGTTTCTCACCTTTGGTTGGTCATTGTTTTGCTAAAAAAAAAAAAGCGCAAGCGCATCAGTAAGATTAAATATATGGATTAGAGTGCAGAAGGATCTTAAATTTTTATCTGTCCAATCCAGAAAACTACTTTCAGTTTAACAAGTATTAAAAAGAAATTTTCTGCATTTTCTTCACATCAACGCGCACAACTCTAAAGAAAACAGAAAAGTAGCAGACAGGAAAGAATGATAACTTTATATTTTACTTTTCTAGGTATATTACCATCAAGAAACAGCCACACTTTTCATACAAGAACTGCTAAATGACAGAAAGGAGTAGAATAGAGTACCACAAGCAACAACTGAGCCTTGCAATAGAAGTAGGCGACAGGGTCGGACAAGGACGGGCCTATTGCAATCTCGGCATTGCTTATCAATGCCTTGGCCAATTCCATCAAGCAATAAAGTACCACAAGCAACAACTGAGCCTTGCAATAGAAGTCGGCGACAGGGTCGGACAAGGACGGGCCTATTGCAATCTCGGCATCGATTATAAATGCCTTGGCCAATTCCAACAAGCAATAGAGTACCACAAGCAAGACCTGAGCATTGCAATAAACGTCGGCGACAGGGCCGAACAAGGACGTGCCTATGGCAATCTCGGTAATGCTTATCAATCCCTTGGCCAATTCCAACAAGCAATAGAGTACCACAAGCAAGACCTGAGCATTGCAATAGAAGTCGGCGACAGGGCCGGACAAGGAGGTGCCTATGGCAATCTCGGTAATGCTTATCAATCCCTTGGCCAATTCCAACAAGCAATAGAGTTCCACAAGCAACACCTGAGTATTGCAATAGAAGTCGGCGACAGGGCCGGACAAGGACTTGCCTATGGCAATCTCGGCAATGCTTGTCAATGCCTTGGCCAATTCCAACAAGCAATAGAGTACCACAAGCAATGCCTGAGCATTGCAATAGAAGTCGGCGACAGGGTCGGACAAGGACGTACCTATGGCAATCTCGGCAATGCTTATCAATCCCTTAGCCAATTCCAACAAGCAATAGAGTACCACAAGCAACGCCTGAGCATTGCAATAGAAGTCGGCGACAGGGCTGGACAAGGACGTGCCTATGGCAATCTCGGCAATGCTTATCAATCCCTTGACCAATTCCAACAAGCAATAGAGTACCACAACCAGCGCCTGAGCATCGCAATAGAAGTCGGCGACAGGGCCGGACAAGGACGTGCCTATGGCAATCTCGGCAATGCTTATCAATCCCTTAGCCAATTCCAACAAGCAATAGAGTACCACAGGCAAGACCTGAGCATTGCAATAGAAGTCGGCGATAGGGCTGGACAAGGAAGTGCCTATGGCAATCTCGGCAATGCTTATCAATCCCTTGGCCAATTCCAGCAAGCAATAGAGTACCACAAGCAATCCCTGAGCATTGCAATAGAAGTCGGCGACAGGGCCGGACAAGGAGGAGCCTATGGCAGCCTCGGCAATGCTTATTTATTTCTCGAGGACTTCAAAAAATCAATGGAGCACCACAAGAAAAGCTTTAGCATTACAAGAGAACTCGGCGACAGGTATGGAGAAGGAAAGGTGTATGGCTATCTCGGATCAGTTTATAAATCCCTCGGCGACGTCCAAGGAGCAATAGAGCATTATAAGCAAAGCCTAAGCATTGCTAAGGAAGTGGGCAACAGGTCCGGAGAGGGACATGCCTATGGCTGTCTCGGCAATGCTTATTTATCCCTTGAAAAATTCCAGCAAGCAATAGAGTACCACAAGCAACAGCTCAAAATTGCTAAGGAAGTGCCTGACATGTTCCTAGAAGGATTGGCCCATGAATACTTGGGTATAAATCTTATGTGTTCAGATTCTCTGGATGAGGCTGTAGTTAATTTCAAATTGAGCGTAAAAGCGTTTGATACTATTAGGGGAAGTTATATTTCGGAGGATGCATGTAAAATAAGTTTTCGTAAGCATTTCATATCTAGCTATCGTTATTTATGTCGAGTTCTCATAGCGCTTCAAAAGACGGATGAGGCTTTGTACGCGGCCGAACGGGGACGAGCAGCAGCTTTGCTAGATGCCTTGAAAATAAAGTATGGCTTTACATCCCTTTCGCCCATTTCAAATGAAACCGAGGAAGATTTTGCATACAATTCAAGGAACATATCTGTTTTGACAACGTTTATTGCATTGGACAATGGAACAATAAGCTTGTGGGTACTGGGAAAGAAAACCAACGCCATTTTTAGGCAAGCAATACTAAAAAGTGGAGGTGCACACGAAGATCCCATTGAAGCACTTTTGAAAGCTTCCTTGAAAAAAATTGGGGCTGGCAGAGATGTTAGATGTGAGAATCGGTCACTTGATATTTTAAGGGATAAGTCAACTTCCAGTACTCAGGAAGATGATAAAAAATCGATTCCATCGCACGCGAATATCGACTGGTTACAGCCATTAAATGATATAGTTTTTGGTCCCATTGAAGACTTACTTGATGGCGATGAACTGGTTGTAGTCCCTGATGGTGCTTTGTGTTTAGCTCCTTGGACAGCCCTAAGTGAGACTTTAAGGATCCGTATTATTCCCTCACTGACAAGTTTGAAAGTAATAAGAGATTCTTCAAGTGAATACCACAGTAAAACTGGCGCCCTGCTTGTTGGAGATCCATGTTTGAGGAAAGTTACAAAGAGGGATAAACCCATATATGATCAGCTGAAGTTCGCAAAAAAAGAAGTGGAGATGATTGGAAAACTTCTTAACAGCCAACCACTCACAGGAGAAGCTGCAACCAAAGAAGAGGCGCTTCGGAGAATAGATTCAGTCGCTTTGATTCACATTGCAGCACACGGAAGAAAGGAAACTGGTGAAATTGCTTTGGCTCCCAACCCCGGGTGGCAATCTAAGACTAGTATTCCTACGGAAGAGGACTACATGTTGAAAATGTCTGATTTACAAGCCATTAAGCTGAGAGCGAGGCTAGTGGTTCTTAGTTGCTGCCATAGTGGTCAAGGAGAGGTCTCGTCTGAGGGTGTGGTCGGTATGGCAAGGGCTTTCTTGTTTGCTGGTGCTCGTTCTGTGCTGGCGTCACTCTGGGCAATTGATGATGAAGCCACAATGGTGTTTATGGAATGTTTCTACCAACACCTGAGAGTTGGAGAAAATGCCAGTACTGCTCTGCAGAAGGCCATGAAACGCCTTCGAGATTCGGACGACTTTTCCGCCCCAAAGTATTGGGCTCCATTTGTGCTGATTGGCGATGACGTCACGATTGAATTTGATGTAAACCGTTGAGAAAGCTGTAAGTACAGACTTTTCTTTTGTTTTAGATTACTTAGGGTCCTAATATATTAAATAAGGTTTAAGGTTTTATTGTCCTCAAATTAAAATGTAAAGGAATTGACAAAAATTAAATACAAATGAGCAGTAAAAGCAAGACAGGGTGAATAACATTGGCAAAAAAATTAATATGGATGGTTCGTTGGTGTACAATCATTCTGGATTTACGTAATCAGATTTCATTTCTATAATAAAAAATTGTTAAAAAACGTTTGTTGAACACTATAGAGACCTTTCAATAATCATATCATTAAGTACAAAATCAGCATTCACTGTGAATGGCTGTTGCCGTGACAAACTGGCTGTGGATTATGCGTTGAGAATTCTTAGTTTTTGCCTCAACATTTTAGTTTGCACTACCATTAAGTCATCACTTTGCCCGATTCAAAAGAGAAATGTTATATTTGTCAAAAAGAGTTAAAACCTTTATTTTATGATTTGTTAGGAGCCGAAAAGCAGGCTAAATAGGCAGAAAATAGACCAAAAAGCGTTTCTAAAAACCCATTTTTGTGTATACACCATATAGCTGGATAATACAAGTAGTTCTAACATGCTCTCTTGTTGTAAAGTAATGAAAGGTTTTGAGCTCCTGCGCAACTTTGATTTTACATTCGTCTCATCCTTGCTATCCTGTAATCTAAGGCTTTTTATCTTAAAACCTCTATAGAACGAGTAGTATTGAGGCAGTGATTTCGCTGTTCAAGCGTATTAATTAATCAAATGTTACTTTATTTACAGAGGCCGTGCTGATTGCAGGGAGATGTCAAAGAAAGAGTACTGCTGAATCAAAGGAACATTATAATATCAAAGTCTTTTTTATCTGAGGAAAAAAGGTTTCGGGTAACCGTAGAAAATGAATATTATACTATTTTACTCCCTAAAACTATTGCAGCGAAGCAGCATTAGCTGATAGAGAAATTTTGCTTCCTTTGATGATGTTGAAATACGTTTCTCAAATGGTACTTTCACTTACGTACGTGTTCCTTCGGTTAATCATTGCGTTAGAACAAATCTATAGAGCATAAAATATCTACAGTTTTGGACCGTTGATTTTGCTATATATTCTTATACTTTACATATTATTAAAAGTATTTTGCGCAAAATTTAGTTTTTTCCAGCGTTAACTATTGGGAGTTTACCCTGAAAGTGTTGAAATCAGTTTCCTAAATAAGTTTTTTATACCTTAGCTTGTTGTGCTTAGTGTAACATTTTGTTTGCGTAACAAATAAGGAAATTGGCAAATTGACAGAAAATTTACTTCGTCCAGACAAATGAATATGCGTTTTTGTCAAAGGACAATACATTCATGAACTTCAAAGGCTAAATTTTGGCCTAGTGGATGACGTTGGATGAAAGGCCAGGACGCGTTATAAACGGAAGCGTCTCCAAACTAAAGCGCATCGCAACAGATTAGTCAGGGGCACCCAACGACCGTTTTCTAGGAAATGTCGGTTCGAAGCTCTCTAGTATGCCTAAAATGTTTATAGCGATGCGAATTATTCATTTATATTGCTTTTCAAACACCCCAGGAAACCTATAAAGAGGCATTTCAGAGCTGGTTTTTGTGACAAAGCTGTCGTTGGGTGCGCCTGATTAGTAAGTGAGTCAGTTAAAAACTGTAACTTACTATTCCTTGAGTGACATAACAGTTACAAGAGGGTCCTGAAGAGGTAAAACAGGAACTGGGATTTCACTTTCTTTGGAGTGGGACAAGGGGATTTACTCCACTAGGAAAGGCATAAACAATTTTGAAAATGGCATTGTGATTTGTCTTCTTTAGAGGACTTGGACTCAATTATTTGACACAATTTTGCACAAATAAGCCTACTTTTGGAAATGGAGAAATCCAATCATGCATCAGTAAACCAAAGTACAGCAATGCATGAATGAAGTTCTGTCAGCTTTCCTGTTCAATGGTTTGTTGTCGGTGAAATGACATGCCCATTTGAGAAAGATCAAAATGGCGTCTGATTTAAAAAATGGTTCCCGCACTTTGCACAATTATGGTCATCGAAATGTTTGAGTTCAGCAAACAACGCGGTAATCCGCACAGAAAATTGCAAACTATAATCTTTAACTGATTTCGACTGAGCCGTGACAACTATTGACGCGGCGAAGTAGAGATAGTGCGTGAGTCGGATGAAGATGTTGAAAGTGATCAAGATTGAGAGAAGTATTTTTAATATAGCTGACAAGAGTTGGAAGAGAAATATTGTTCACTTGTCTGGTAGAATGAGAGATTTTTTCCTTCCAGATGAACTGATGTACCTGTATCCAGACGGTGTCAATCAGTGCAGCATTTCATTCATTATGTGCATGCCATCAGTTTCCGTCAAACAACCACTGGGAATGGGATTTGGACCAAACTTAGGATGGGAACTGGGATTTGGTATACCCCCCTTCAGGACCGTCTTATAATATTGTTGTTATCTTATATAAGTATTCGAACTGTGGTTCAGATAGTTCAATTGATTAATAACAGTGATACGCTTTTATAATGTTTTATTGACTGGAGAACTTAATTTTTTGTAAAAGTAAGGCCGTACATTGATCAAACAGATCACTTCCAGAGCACTTGTTCAGCATCGTTCTGTGGTTAGGCGCTAAGAAGTTATATGTACCTCAATTTTTTAAGCTAGGATTATTGTAGCGGGAATCTAACGAATTTTTAGCGCTTCCTCAAGGTGAAGTGTTTTCTCGGCAAATGACGTAAGCTGACGTATAGCATGGCCATGGTTATTTTAAGAAGTGCTCCGATTTTATTTACCTTAATATGTCAGCTTGATTACATCAACTGCTTGTAGCTAATCTGAGCAAGTTGCGTGGTACAGTGTTCAGTTTCTGATGTAACTTTCAGCCTTGTTATGTTGTATTAAATATAAAGAAAACGAGACTGAAGTTTTACTGTCATTGTTGATATCCAGGATGTAAAAAACCTTTCTGAAAAAACTCTTCCCCTTGAACACTGACCTCCGAGGTCAATATTTGATTAGAAAACCACAAGCCACTTCTTCCTGTCCCTTCGCTGAGGCTTTAACCATTTCCGATGCTGAAACTTTTTTTTTTAATTGGTCGTCACCACCCCCCCCCCCCCCTCCCCCATCCTTGACCTAGGTTACAACTGTTTTTCGTCTGATCGGGTAAATAACAGATGCTCGAATCTGATTCATTTTTTTCAGCCTTCATTTTTTGCTTATAAAGCACCGAAACTGTATGATTTGACCAGTCCGATTACAGACATAAGATGTTTTGGTTCCAAGGGGCAGAATAACCCCCGGCTCTCTTTTTCTTCAGTTAGATGAGCGCATTGACTGTTACCGATTTGTACGCAATATATTCCCCTCCCCTCACTTTCAGCTTCAAAAAGGTACTATTGGGCCATTTCGTGGCCCAATGGTGTGTTATTGTGTTTTTAGTGTTGGATGTTTCATCAGTTGACTGCCTGATACACAAAGCATATATCTAGTACTCCCATACTAGGCCCATGTCACGGCGTTTTTACGGATCAGTTTATTTTTAGACACATTTTAGGGTACTTGTTCCCGCGAAAAGAGAATCTCTACCATGACCATGAGCGCATTCGAAGTATAACATATCAAAAAGAAAAACTAACGGTCTGTAGGTTTGGCTAACTGATTTGTGAAATTTAAAAGATATTCAAAATTCGCGCTAAAAACCGTTCTAAAAATAAACTGGTCTGTGAAAACGCCGTGGCATGAGCGCATGGAAGTTGCTCGCTCCGGGTTATGGGCTCCTGACCAACCTCTGAATTATTGCGTCCCAGAGCTTTACAGTAGCTTCGATCAATAGTAGACGCACGTGGCCTACATATATATCAACTGCTGCGACAACAGTGAAGGAGAATATAAGAAACGAATGAACCACTTTAAAAAAATTCCACAAAAAAAAAACAATCAGAAGAATAAAAACAAAAAACAAAAGAAACGAAATTACTAAGACACAGGAACTCAAAGGTAAAGAACATAATGCTTCTGTTATTAATCAAGACAAAAAAACTTCTGTTTGTTTGCTTGTTTTTGTTCACTTTTACGGGCGGAGTAATGAAGCCTTGGGACCAGATAAGAGAAGCGCGACTCTATCATGAGCGTGATAGGAGCTCAAAGTCTGACTTCAGTAAGCAGGCAAATCAACGTAAGGCTACATTTTGTGAACTAAACGCGCACTGAACCCTCGGGCGTACACGCAAAGTCATACCCCCACCGTGGTACAAGGGGTAGGGAAGCAGGGAGGGGGTTGATAGAACCTCTCCCCTGCTCTTTAATATAAAGTAGCAAATCACCGATAAACAAGATGAAGAAAAGAGGAGCCAAAAAAGATCCTTGTGGTACTCCATGGTTTACACACGCCAAAGATGATTCTTTACCATCAATGCAGACCAGCTGACGTCTACCAGAGAGATAAGACTGACACCAATTATATGCTCTGTTGGTAAAGCCATAAGCTAATTTCAGCAATAATAAATTGTGGTCGACCATGTCGAACGCTTTACAGTAGTCAACAAGTAGTACTCCACCCACTCTGTTGTCGTCCAAATTTAGTAAACAGAGCAGTCTCAGAACCATGGTGCTTACGAAAACCGGACTTTATCAATAAATCAAGCAACCTCCCATTGTTTCTAGGGAAAAGCCCTGGGGACGAGGTAGTAAATCAAGTTGTTCACTTGAATAAAGTCACACAAAGAATCGTGGACGTAACGTTCAATAACCTTCAAAGTAGATAGGACTGCACGTAAGAACAGAAATTGGACGATAATTAGATGGGTCGCTTGCATCACCTTTTTTGAACAAAGGGTTAACTTAAGCGTTTTCCAACGTTGAGGAAAATTTCCAGTTGCTGAGAATGAGTAGTTAATCATCCTTGCAATACTCGGCGTGATAACTGGTGCAGTCAAACGAAGTAAACGTGCATTAATCCCGTCAATACCAGCAGATTTATTAGGACTAACTCTCGATCTTCAGAATACTAATAAGTTGAGTAACAGTAATATCCCGAAGAGTGAACACAACATCATGATCTCTTCTGGAGTTGACAAAATTAGTTAATCTGGACAAGGCATTATTTAAATCGATCTGGTGACTTTTCCCTAAGTTTATCGGCGATTTTTGAGAAAGGAGTGTTAAATTCCTCAAGACGTTCACTAGGATCATCAATCACTTTGCCGTCCACTTCAAGGTTTCTAACACAGGAATTCTTAGCTGATAATTCTTAGCTGATATCCTTCTGGATAGGTTTGAGTAAATTTAAAATTTTACTCAAGGATCAGAGGAAGAAGATTGGAGCCTGCTCGCTAAGTTTATAGGACAAAGACAAGGACTCAGTGGGGAAAAAAGCCATCCATATTGAAATGTAAAATTTCTAGATTAAGGAAAACCTACAAGCAGAGTTCCTATTTGAAGACATATAATTGCTGAAAGTTTTTCTTCAAGAAATCTGACACACAATGGAAGAAATAGTCAGAGTCATGTAACCTTTTGATTTATGCTACACAGCAAAAAGATTATCACCGTTTTTTTTGGTGAAAGAATAAAAATACAACTATATCCTTTATAGTCTTGTCACATACGTGGCAGTATAATTATCAACGGCAAACAAAGGTTACTTTCGAATTCCAATTTTTATGAATTTGAGTTAAGATAAATGCGCACGGAATACTGTCATCGCTAATTAAACTTTGACAGTTAACAATACAGTACTTTTTGGAAGTTTTGAAGTCAAAGACAGTCTACAAGTAGATCAGTAAGTCTTTATGTTACGTCAGTATTACACTACTTCCTCAAGGCACCAGCGAAAGGCTCTGAACATTTCCCAAAAAGGCAGTAGAGAGAACAGCAATCCATTAACGAATCGCACGGTTGACCCAATGGGCTACATCCCTGCTGCCACGACTTCAACAAAACAGGAACGGCGACCTTGAACTCAACCAGTTTTTCAATCGTTTCTCTGCGACGAATGAGGCGAGCGGAAACCAGAACGAGGCAAATAGACACCAAGGACATGGCCAATAAGAATTGCATGTCTTTTGGCTGAGAGAAAATGAAGTACGAATTCAATTCAATATTATATTGTTGACAAAAAAAGTAGGACTGAGTAAGAATCTTTGAGTGTTCTGTTTATAATTAGCTACCCTGCGAGCAGAGGTTCAAGCCGTGCAAGAGAGGAACCTCTATACTACTCGCAGGGTAGCTAATTATAAACAGAACAGCAAAAACCTCTCAGAAGCATCTAGCGACTGTTTTCTGTAAAATATCTGTTCGGAAAAGCAAGCATGGCCTAGAATTTTTCATTACTGAAGACGGCTAAAAATTACACTCCCCACGTTATGCTATTTTTCGTAGAAAAACGAAACCTAAGTTTTTCTTATTCAAAAATGTAATGAAGAGAAGAAAACAGAAAAATGCTCACTTTCTTAAAACGTTAATTAAATTAGATTTAAAATTGGCGGGGAAATACTGAAGCCCTTGTAATTTTGAAAAGACTCAAGTTCCCCTAGGATTACCGAACAGATATAAATCTTATAGCGGTGCTTAGAATGCACTTTTAGAGATCTGAAATTACCCTGGATAGCCTAAAATGTGTTTTCAATGTATTAAGGAGGAAATAGTTGCTGGGTGCCCCTGACCTCTGCTCGCAGGGTAATAACTAGCTGATAATACTTTCGAATTCTCATCTGTACGGTGATTGGATATGCTACGTAGTTGTGCCTTATCCTCTAAGTAGACGGATTTTATTCTTGACGAATTGTTCAGATTTTTTGTATCCTTCTCTGTAAATGTTTGTAATATTTCGAAAATAAGCCCCTCCATGTATAAGCCGCCTAAACTCGTAACGCAAAAATCCCTCCGTTAAATCGACCCTCCGAGTATATGCCCTCGGGAGCTTGTACTTGGAAATTGCCCTCAAATTCAAAATAAAACGAGGCAAAACTGTACAGTAACACATTAATTTTTATATTTGCCTAAGAACTCTTGCGTGTACCAAATTATTGTAGTCAGAAATTGCTGTTTGCATAGTTCACTCTTCACTCTTGGCTTGGATTTCCTTGGTCCATGTAGACCAAGTGCTTCCATGGCTGCGTTTTACAAAGGTGTATTTCCCCAAGGCAGGTTCAGTGAAACCTTTCTGCAAATTACTGACATAAATTTTCCTTCCAACTATAAGTTAGCCCAACCGATTTTGAGACGCAAATTTCCCTTCAAGTATAAGCCTAGCTGATTTTGAAACGAGAGCTTCCCTCCGTATATAAGCCCCTCCGAATATAAGCTCCTCAAAAAAATAACCCCCAAAATAGGCCTTTGAAACATATAAGCCCAGGGGCTTATTTTCGGAATTTTACGGGACTTCCATAAGAATCTGATTGAAATGATTAAAAGGAGAAAAGAACTCATTGAAGACACGCACGACAACTGAGTGTCACAAGATCGATGTGAACAGTCCCGCAGTCTAACAGCAAAGGATACTTTCAATAGGCCTGTTTTGAATTTACGAGTTGGCTCCCAACTTCGTTTCCAGGGTTCTCCGCTACTAATTCCCCGTCTCTCTTGCTTCGGAGGACGAATGGGAGAGAACCATGGGAACAAGGTTGCTTGGCTCCGAGGCTGCGTGGTATAAAACTAAGGAAATGGTATTGAGATTCGGAGATGAATAGTCCATTTATTTAGTTTTATTTCCCTCAGAAGTGGATTTTGATAATTCGAAACTGGCCCGTTCGCCAGAGGCCTTCGAGAGCAGACGCCTTTTTCGGCTTTAGGTTTCGCCCCAACAGTTTCACACGCTTAGAAAACTGTTTTCTCGGTGTGTAAAGCAAAGCAGAAAAAGGCCTGTGCTTTGGCAGGCTAGTTCGCCATCAGAAATTACTTAAGGTAAAGGACAACAAATCGATTGCATCGACTTCTCATTTTAAGCTAGTGATAATCATGTACCCATATAATGATCCGGGGGAGGGGGAGGGAAAGCAGTCATGGACAGAGGGTAGTGAGGCTAAATTGCTGCCTCTTGATACCCGTTAGCAAACCTTATATGCCATACCATCATCAAATGCGTCCGTCCCTTGGAGCACTTTGTCTAGAGCACTTATTTTCTGTGCGATAAAAAGAAACAGTTGCTGGTGTCCAAGTTCAGTGTTTGGTAGACAGTACAGTAGCGGAGAGGGAGGGATTAATCAAACGGGCACCTCTATATATGTTCTACCCCTACAGTAGCTAAAATCCCCAAGAAATTAGCTTTAACCAGTTACTAATTAGCAGCTGGAGAAAAACGTTAAAAACAAATCTACTGTGAAAGGTGATATTCTTTACATTTCTTTCCCTGATAATGTACATTTCCACCCGGTTGTCGATATTGGCCTTATATTGCATGTGGCTCTTAAAAAACTGATGACGATTTTGTTTAGGGATCATCGACAATACTCTCTAAATTATCTCATGGCCTTTCCATGATAAGCAGTAATACTCTAAGAAATAGCACGTTGTTTGCTATGATTAGACCTAGTCACTAAGAACTGCTGCAATAAATAAGGAAGCTTTACCATTAAGTAGTAGATTCAAAAAACTGAAACCAAATAAATCTCAGAAGAATTATAAAGGTGAAGAAGGTACAAATGCTTCAGTTCTAAAACGCTAACAGTAGAGCAAAAATTCCTTAACTTCTCCGAAAAATGAAAGGTGATTACGTACTTGATTATCACACCTGTTACTTGTCCTTTTTAAATTCCACGTCAGAAAAAATTGAAGGGAACACAGTATCCTGTTGTTACTTGCTGAAGCGTTCGTGTTTGGTTCATAAACAGTTGAGTGAGAGGCGCGCACTATAATATCACGAGCACGGTCGAAGGTCACAACGTGAACAGGGCACAATCCTAAGGTCACACATACGCGTAATCATACGGTAAAATTCCGAAAATAAGCCCCGAGGCTTATATTTTACAAAGACCGTTTTTGAGGGGCTTATTTTTGGAGGGGCTTATCTACGAAGGGAAATTTGCGTTTCGAAATCGATTGGGTTAGTCTTATAGTTGGAAGTAAATTTACCTTTTTTTGCTGTGTTTTACTTTGTATTTGAGGGCAATTTTCCAAGTACAAGCCCCGGGTGGCTTATATTTGGAGAGGCGATTTAACGGAGGGTTTTTTGCGTTACGAGTTTGGGGGGCTTATATATGGACGTGCTTATTTTCGGTATTTTACGGTATCTCACAAAAGAAACCTGTAAATCTGATCACATTATCATATGCAGCTTTCGCGAGTTGGTGAGCTGAAGTTAATACTGTTTTCTGATTGACTACCTATCTTTCCCGTTGGGAATTTTGCCGCAGTGGTCCCGCAGCCGGGCAACGTATTTATTGACCTCGAGACTCAGTCCGTGAGAAAACAAACAAACAAACAAACAAACACCCTCGCCCAAATTTTGCGCAACCTTTTTTTTTCTAAATTTTCATGCGTATTACAGTCGTCGCAAGAAAAATTGAAGACATTGCTTACGCCTACACAATTTTGTTTGGGGGAGGGGAGGGGCGGGGACAAACAAGTATTATTAATGATACAAAGGCGCCTTGCGGGGGTGGGCTTCTCGGTACTATTAAAGACGTTTTCACTCCACGTGTTCTTTTTGAACGCTTTTCCTTTCCTTATGTGCCCATTTTGGTCTGGAGTCGGGTATGATTTTCGAGGGAATTACGGGAGTGGATGAACGTATTTATGGTTTTAATTCCAAATGAGTAAGAACGAATTCGAAATGGATTTTAAGAAATCGCTTTTTTTAGAGGTGAGATCTGAAAACGGGTGTGAAAAATGACAGTTTTAGGTCTGATCTAGGATTACTATTTGGAGAACGGAGCGGCACACCCGCACCAAGAATTCCCAGGAGTACCCTCTGGGGGATCACTGCTTTAAACTTTTTGTTCTACGAATCCTTCGTTGCAACGCACCCTTTCTAGTGTCTAGTGCCAGGCTTTTCAGGAAAAAAAAACAACCTCGACCCAGTGTCTTTTGGAAAGCGAGAAGACACTGGGGACGAGGGTGGGTAGAAAAAATGGGATGAGTTTATCTGCCTAGTGTGAATTCGAGACGAATAATCCGTCTTTGACAGATTATTCGTCTTCAAAATCCGTCTAAAAAGACGGATAAAGTCAGACGAATTATCCGTCCAAATGGAACAACGGCCGTTTTTACACTTGAGATGGATTATTCGTCTGAATAAGATAATCTATCTTCAAAATCCCTCAAAACTGACGGAAAAACAGATGGATAAAGTCAGGCGGATTGTCCATGCAAAATTAAGACCGTTCCATTTTCAAATTACGACGTATTATCTGTCTGAAAAGCGAATTATCCAACGGATAATTCGTCTCAGACGGATAATCCGTCTCTAGTGTGAATACGTTTATCGTCTCGTTTTCACATCTAGACGGATTATCCAACGGATAATTCTTCTCAGACGGATAATCAGTCTCCAGTTTGAAAACGGCAATTGTCATTCAACATAACACCGAACGAGTTCCACGCGTTAACACAAAACGGACAATTTCTCAACATTCATTTTCCACTAATCTCATACTGTACTTTGAAGGAAAAAGTACCTTTTAATACCGTAATACCTGTTAACACGAAGATAAATTAGTGGCGTGTAGGATGTAGTAAGGTTAAGTAAGACTACTGAACTGAATTTCAGTCAAATTGAAATTAAGAAAAGAGACCTGAAGATCGAGGTTTGGCCATCTTACTGCAAACTGCAAAATATTTGCTCAGAAATTGTCTTCAAAAATACGTTCCTATGAAAACGAATTGGATGATTAATAAGCGAAAGAGTTCCAAAAAGTAGTATTTCCTCTCAAACGCGGGATTGGGATGTCTTGGGGTGCAAAAATCCTTGCAGTAAATCACTTACCTCTAGAGCGTGCTCATGCTGTACAAATGTGAACCTCAAACCCAAATTCTGACGGCAGGGCACTGGTCACGTGAATTCTTGACGTTCGCGGTTAGCGGGAAATGCCGAAAAACTTCGATCTTAAGGTCTCTGATATAAAAGCGCAATGTCAGGCAATTTCTAGCTACAACCAAGAGATTAAAAAAAAAAGACATCAAGTATCGTCTTCAACTTCAGATAAGACGTGTATAGTCAAGACTGAAGAAGATGGAATAAACTTGAAAAACGTCGGCTCCACTTTTGGTTTAGTTTCGGGAGATAATCCGGCATGAAAGAGAATCAGAGCACAATATCAATTTTACGCTAAGTTGTCAAAGTAAATTTCAAAAGCACGTATAATGATAAACTTCTAGAAGGAGGGTGTGAAAACATAGATACAGTAGCAAAGTGAAAAATTGTTACAATCTGTAAAGAAATGGAATCTCCTCATAGTCTTCACAGGTACAGTTTTTCAGTCAGTAGATCGTTTACAAGGAAAGCCGTAAAATTAAATGACCACGAAGACCAAATTTAAAAGCATGGCACAATATAGCGAAGCATCTTCCATGGCGGGCTTTCCTCGTTTAAGAAATAATCGGTACCACAAAATCATGTTTACAAGTTCTTTAAGGTTTTGACTGTAAATCGACTGCGGCATGTTTAAAGTAGTGTCAACCTCCAGCATAACTATTTTAAGTTGCATTCTGTTCATCGGCGCGTTCGTTTACTGGTTCTTACATCTTCAGGGGAGATCGCAGCACCTCGTCTCGTTCGCGGAGAAGTTGTGTTTCCCGATGCGTTGCTCGAACCATTTACGACCGGAGTCGATAAGGTCGGAGAAGCGGTAGCCGCAGCCGCAGCTCGTGCGCTGGAGCGACGCGAGGTAGCTGTTCTTGTAGGTGGAGTGTTGATTTCTGTGAGCAGCATAGTGGCCGGACTGGGAGGCATATTGTACTGGGTCGGAGTCATGCCCAAACGCTCCTCAATCATGCGTAACTGGGTTTCAGCCTCTCTGCATTCCCGGTGTTTAATTTTCATCTCCTCCGTTTGTCCGTGCTGTAGCTGCAGCTGTTAGAGAAAGGAGATAGAGAAAGTGTTCCCTTCAAATGCTCCAAGATCAAATTCGTAAATCAGCTAACCGTTACCAACGATTTGTTTTGAAAATAAACTGGCGAGCTGAACAGAAAAGTAGTGAAAGCGGATTCAAATCTTTAAGTTATGGGGTCGCGCTCACCTATACGATAAGAAGGAAAGCGGCCTTAACCCACTACGCCCCAATTAATATACACATACAAATTCTCCAAAGTGATCTCCATACATTTCCTTTAAGAATAAGTTGAGAGAATTCAATAAATGATCATGGCATTTTTCTTTGACGATCATTTTATTAATTCTCATAACCTCATCTTATGACAATATACGGATATTGTTAGGAGAAAAATGACGTTGGTCACTTTTGGGACTTAAAGGGTTAAAACAAGACTCGACGCGATTCAGGCAGAACTTCTCCTTCTCATCCGCTCCCAAGAAAAGAAGACTGACAGCAGGGTGGATTTGTGTACGAAAGGAAAAAAAAACCAATGCGATGCGCTTCTTTAAGCTTACCGAAAGTTCTTCCTTGGCTTGTGTGTGTTTAATAACGGCCTGTTTAAAAGCTTGTAGTTGTTCTGACAACATAATAAATAAAGAAAAACATTAGCAGCAATGTTGGAGTTATACAATGGCGGTGAAAAATGAGAAGAGCTTTAGTTGTCACTCACCAATCTGCGTTGTCAGTGAATGGAATGTCAGCGGAAGAGGCGCAGCGAACACTGCGCCGCGCATTCTCTCAAGAGGAGGAGCTTTGTTCTGCAGTCCACCGAATTTACCTTTGCAAGAGAGCAAAACTATGGAGATTAAAATTCTCACTAGAAGAAACAGTATCACGGGGATTGGTGCGACCCTTTAAACCCTAAAATTAATACAAACATTCTCCACAACGTTCTCCACGCATATCCTGCGTAATCAAGAGCTTTTTCACTTGCTGATCATGTGCTTTTTCTCACGGTATTTATGTTTGACTGAACAGTGTAAGAATAAGGAGAAATTCTACCTCACCATTGCGTCATTCCATGATCACGTGATATTGCGCGACCTGCCAGCTCAGCATGTTATCGATATTTATGTTTGACTGAACAGTGTAAGAATAAGGAGAAATCTTAAACACTAGTCACTTAAAGTTTAATGGGCTAAATAACTAACCGTTACTTCTGATGCGATCTCCTCCTCTTGTAAGAATCGTAGGACAATGAGTGTGCTTTACAACCTACATCATAACAATACACAAGGGAGTTTAAGCAAAGACATTTCTGGACGTAACACGTCAACCGGAAGTGAAGCCTTTTCTCATTACCTTGACGCTAACAAATGTGCCTTGTTAAGTCCGTATTTATTCGAATAAGCGCCCAACCTCAAATTAGCGCCCACCTCGAATAAGCGCCCACCCCCACTCCACTCCCCGATGTCGGACATCGAGGAGGCAGCACCAGAGAATTCACTTATTGACTCGAGTGACAATGAGATTGAAATTGAAATTGAATAAGTACTAATAAGAGACTTCCCCGAAGACGAAGTTTTCTTCAGAGCATTTTACAGAGACCTTACTTTGTTACATCTTCGCGTTTTGTTATTACCATTTATTGTTTGTTGCAAACTAAACATACTTGACTTGCTGAAAATGGTGAAAGTTTAATAAGCGCCCAGGGCAGGTTAATCGAATAAATACGGTATCTTTACTCTTACTGAGACGAATTGCCAGAAATTTAATTTGGGAAAAACCTGCTGACCAATGATGCAAAACAGCCACTTCTGGTTGGTGCGTGTCGCTCTAAAACGTCCTTGGTTAAGTTCACTATAGTCAGGCGTAAATCAATAGTGTTCTTTATTGCATTGCAGTCGTCTGTTAGTGGCTTTATCTCAAAGCCACAGCTATGTCTGTAATTTTGCAATTAGCTTAAAGGCTCGAAAAACCCGCCCCATCGTCGTTCAAACGTTGGACAGCGCTATCTACTGGATAAATAAATCTCTGTCTAGCGAATAGGTATAAGGGAAACCAATTGAGTTATCCACTGGACGATAGCCTGGAGCCTGGTGTGGATTCAACCCTCTCCGAGCCTCTCCCGTTTTGAATAGGGCATAACAATTCCGCCAGCTACACAGGCTAAATGTAAAAATGTCATGTCGTCACTAGTACATTGATGTTAAAGGAGCTGAGTCATGAATTACGTATCAAAATTCTAACAGTAGAAACCTCCACCAAATTGAGTGAAACATAAAAATACCGTAACCGCTCAAAACATTTAAACAAAGCATTAATGGCACAGCAAATACAAAAAGAGGCAGGGGCGGACAAACTCAGCTGAGGAAGACTAAAACGGATTGCAATTACCGATTTTTGAAAACTTGTTAGCCTAACAGTTTCCAAAGTTCATTTTGCTCGTATTTAACGTTTCATATAATGCTTGAGAGACATTTATTTGACGAGAAGCTGTGATTTTGTCGTTTACAAGAAAATTTTTCCCCTTACGTTTAGTTTCATTGCGCACAAGGAAGCTTAATTGGCAATATTAACAACATGAAATAGCCAGCCGTGGCACAGCATTGCCGGCAATGTTGGAACAACGTTGCAACCATTTGAATCAATGTCACAACAATGTTGCAACGCTGTCTAGCGCTAAAAATCGTTGCTGCGAATCGTCCGATGTAACATCACCTTGAAATGCATCATCAACAAGTATACTCACCTGTTGTCTGTATTTATTTGCACAGTCCAGGTCATCTAGGATCAGTGTATCACCCAGTAACATACCGAACACTGCAATGAGACAAGCAATGAATCAAACCCGAGGAAAGTTTCAAAAAACATGCAGAAAATCCCGGGGGCGTACTCAACAAATTTTTACACGGGGAGGCTACGCCCCGAGGTCCAACCCCTTACCCTTTTATATACCATTTTTCACGAAAAAGGTATCCCTTTTTAACTGCTGCAAATGCATTGTCCTTTAAGTAGGAATCAATCACAAAAATAGAACGTTTTCCCGACTTTATAAAGCCATAACACTGAAATTCATCTGCTCAGCCCTTTGAGCCCATTCACAGGCCCAAATGACAGATTTCCCACCACTTTCATATAATTCAACTGGTAAAATCCCAACCCTTCCATATACCTGAAGTCTGAAAAAGGTACCCCTTTCGGGCGGAGTCTCTCCGTATAGGCCATTATAGGGAGTACCCCCTAGGGCAGAAAACGAGAAGTGAGTTGAAAAATGAGGCATAGAGACGTCAAGGTTATTTGGATTCCAAATGAAAAACTCTTTCGAGTGTTTGATTTAGGTGTCGCAATTCATGGTATAGAATTTGTCTGTTTTCTCGATACATTTATTTGTTATTGAGTTTGAGGAAAATTTTTGACAGTCACGAAGAACTTTGTATACCCCGGACAGCAAAGACGTTTCTAGTGTAATTTCTGGTGAAAGTGACTCGCGGCTTCGGTCTGTTACCGACATCGAAGCACCCCGCCGCACGCGAGGAAAATAAAAAGACCTCTGATACCCAACAAGAATTGGTAGATGTTCACGGAGCATAAGAGTGGTAGTTCCTAAACCCATAACAATGTATCTTAACAAAGTTATTTCTACCTCTGAGCGTGGAATCACTGGAAATGTCAACAAGCGGGAAGTGGATGTTGTGCATTAAGGGGGACTGTTTCCTGGGATTAACGTATTTGTACCCTACACTAGCCAATGTTTAGCTGCCTGTTTGGAGAAACTGTCGTCCGGCTAATTTGGGGGAAGGGGGAGCATGTAACTGATTCTTGCCGTTTACGCTAGCTTGTTGCAACTAATCACGGAGCTCCACCAATGGGTATCTCTTTGACAACGGGTAAGCGAAACGTTCACCTTCCTAAACAGAAAATTCATTTCTATTCAACGTCCCTCAGCACTGCTTTCTTTCAAGCAAATTACCTTGGCCTTAGAGAAGTTCTCCATTCAAGAACTTATCGAATGAGCCAATCTGCTTGCTACTCGCGCATGAGATTCCGCCGGCGCCTCTCGAGCGTTGGCCCAACAGTTGTTTTTAAACTAGAGAACATAGAGCAGGCTAATGATTATCTAATGGTCTATTGTCGCACAGGCCCTACAATAAGTACTCTTGCATACACATTCGTATTACCTAGCTTGCAATTTTCCGCCTCTGTTGGAAACATCAACATATCTCTTGCGTAGACAGGGTTACCAGACGGATTGTAACTGCCCTGACCTCGTATATGTGGAAGAGCTCTAAAATTAACAGTCAGTATTAATGGCTACTCATTGCTAAGCTACGCTACAGGCTTAAAACTCTGAGGCCATTGGAAAATTCTTGAGCGTGCTCACTAGCATATTCACAGGCCACTGCTGACATGTCTGCAAGCATTGCTAACTTTTTCTAATGCACTGGAGGTTAATAGTCTAATTTTCACAAATTCAGGAAAGAAAAATCACGCATAGGGTCCTACCGAAATAGAGGGTTCTATATGAATTCGCCTACAGATTCAAAAGATAGATCACCATTATATGACATCACAACTGACTACGCGAATGAATGAGAGTGTAAGCCAGGTTAAACCTGCAGATAATAGTATAGTACATTTTAATATAGTAGAGTAACTCATAAAACCGGACAGGAAATTTTATAAACTTGATCGGCACTACTTGAGCACTCCCTGAATTTTCTTTGGGTTAAAAAACCAACTTACCGTAAATCCTCAATTAAAGACCCTTGGGGGCTTATTTATTTCAAGCCCATTTGAGGTGGGGGAGGGGTTAGAGAGAGGGGGGGTTATCTAATTTAGAAGAAACGATGGTATCAGTTCACCATAAAGAACTAGAATATAAAGAGGAAAAGTTCCAGTACAAGACGTTGGAGTCATGCAGCCGAAAATCAATAACAATCCCGAACTTCTAGTTGGTAAATAAACCGTCCTGGATCAGTCCACACGATGTTTTACTGTCGTGACTGATTAATACAGTCTATCATTAAAATAATGAAGAATAATAAGCGGAGGGGAGGGGAGGGGATGGAGGCTTAAAGAGAAGGGGGCTTATTAACTTTCTTTCTCTGAAAAGGAGAGGCCTATTAGTGAGAGGGGGCTTATTTGAGAGGGGAGGGGGGAGGGGGGGGGGGGGGGGGGTCTTAATAGAAGATTTATGGTGTAAAATTGTTAAGCAGGTTTGGGTTTGAAAACTCCTGAGAGACACAGCGTCTATGATAACTGGGTTTAATTTGGTCTGTACCTATTCCATTCTGGTAAACTACGTCTGAAGATAGAATCCAAGGGTAGCACTTATTGCTGGCCATTAGAGTCGCGATACACTTGTTTTGCCTGAAAATAAACAGTCACCCGTGTTATTCAAAAAGTGACAAAAAACTAGATAAATGTTACTGGTTATTTTAGAAAGCTACAAAAGGACTTGTGTGGAGGTCATGGAAGTGAGACAGTAATAATTATTACCAGGAAATAAGCAGCAGAGGAATTTACAGTTTTGTGCCAAAATATTAGTCGTTGACTTTGCCCGTTGATGTAAAACAGTCGCTCATGAAATCAGTGTGCTTTCGACCAGTAAGGCAAATACTTAAGTTACGGTTCATTCCTGAGGTAACACGGAAGCCTTTAACTCGATTGATTTTATTAATACCGGAGGAAAAGAAAAAGAATTCGACAGTTTAAACAGGCAAGATTGTCCGTTTGTCAGGAACTTGAACATTCAATCGAGCGCTGTGCGGATATACTACGTCATATAAGAAGACCTCTAAGATAGTCATGACCAAGTGTGTTTGCGGGTGATCTTACATTCGACACAAATTGAATTTGCCGCTACACAAAGAATACTACAAAATTGAATTTTTTCGCTACACAAACAACAGTATTGCTACCTCGCAAACGCTTGTCAGCAATAAAAAATACACCCTACAGAGAACAAAACGACAGGTCCAGTAGAATAGGATAGAGCGGAACAGCATAACTTACGTACATACTAGCTACCCAAAAGGGGAGAGAATTTATGATGAGCGAAAAGCACAGCAGGCAAAGCACGAGGTTTAGGGAACGAACTAGACTTGCTAGAAGTCGACAGCACGAGTGTCTTAGCAAGCGACCAAGCGTACGACGAAGTCGCGAAAGGTCGACCTTCGTCCCGCGCCATATTAAATCGGAAAAAGGACTTTTTTGAAAGTCTAAGGACGAACCTTTTCTGTCGTGAGAGTAACGACACAGTCCATATCGGATGCCATGTGCCACGACAGTACTCGCGCAACGTCGTCATCTACCACTTGAGCTAAATGAGCTACCTGCAGGGGGAACAGAGAACAGCGTTAGCGCTAACACGCAACAAAAGTATACCGACGAGGTAGAGCCAAGTGTCTTCATTACCGAGGTCAGGGCTGTCACTAAGATTTGAAGTTGCATAATTACGTCAGTCGAGCAAATTTCACCAAACCTCGTTTGTAAACAAAACTCTTTGCATTTGCCCCCTTTGGGCGTGAATATTCTTTTCAACTTTTCTGCCCTGGGAATTCATTTATGCACAACTTGGCAACTTTTCAACTTCAAAACGAGGCTGGGTGGTGAAATATACTCGTCTGACTTAAACATGCATAACGGTTATTATAAATCACTCTTTGCTATGGCTTTTGAAAAAGGGAAAAAAATTGTCAGACTAAAGCATAGTGTGAACTCATCGAAAAGTAAACTGAACAAACCTTTCCCAGAATACCAGAGTCTCCACGGGGTCCAGGGTGAAGTAGACACTGTCGGCGAGGAGTAATAGCGATCTGATCTCTCTTTTTTGACATTTCATCTATCAATGTAGTCACAGCTGATGGCTAAGAACAAACAAGCAGTAGAGGGCTTAGATTCTGAAACTTTATGTTAAATCTCATACTCATACTCGTTCTCCTCCTCAAATCTAAAGCTCTCTAGTGATTAACTCTTTCACTCCCAGAGCTATGATGTGACCATTCAAATGAAACGGATATTTAACAATACTAATCTATGGTGCGAATTGATTTTTACAAAATGAGACCTTCCGGTAATATGCAAAACGTGTGACGTATGCACGGTAACAAAATGAGGCATCATCCACAACTTTCTAGCACTTCGTCTAAATAAGAAAACGAAAGTAAACGTAAAAGCTTCAGAAGCACCAACAGGCATGGCCAAGGAGTTGAACTCAGATCCAACTTAAATCAAAACCAGCCAGTGCCGTGTGGCTACATATGCACCTCATATTTCCCTAACAGAAGCTCCGACGACAAGAACATAACTTCTTTTATAACTCGAAAGTGCTGTCGTGTGAACGAAGGAAAGAAAAATGGCGGAAACCTCGCTTCCTCTCTTCCCCTTCCCAGCATACACCACGTACGTTTTCTCCCCTGTGTTCTACTCTCCGCTAGGCCTCTGTGGAAAAGAGGGGACCTCTGGTTAAACCGAAACCAGCGACCTCTGGACTTGAGCTTGGTACTCTAACTACTCCCTTAGGGTGGCTCGATCCTGTACCAGGATTACTCCTTACCGATGCTAAGCGGCTTGCAGGGATGTTTTGTTTTCTGAGTTCTCCTCTCAGCTTCTGTTCTTGTAAAGAAGCTTCATGTACTGACACTGTAATGTACAAAAATAAAGGTTATGATTCAATTATAAAATTGGTTGTTCAAATCTTTAAAAAAAGCTGGTGTTATCAAGTTTCAATTCGCTCTGATGACGGGCTAGCACTTAATGCGTCAGCTTTTGAATCTTTTTATGGAGGAACATTGACTTAATGAGTAATCTTTTAAGTCCCAATATCCACATAAGAATTCTCTCTACAGATCTCCATATATTTCCTTACAGAATTAGTTGAGAGAATTTGATAAAAATCAAAGCATTTTCATTTTGATGATCATTTTATTATTTCTCATAACCTTTTCTTTTGATTGTGCATGGATATTGTTAGGAGAAAATTGATGTTAGTTACTCTCGAGACTTTAAGGATAAGACAAAATTATTACGTCTCACTCCCTCTGTGGGCGAATGTTAATGTGGTCGACTGCAAAGAACCAAAAATAAGCCACCAACCTTGCATCTCGTTAATGAGTTGTCGCGTAGTTTCAAAAAGAAGCCGGTAGGTGCGTATCGTCTCAAATAAATGATCTCTTTCTTTTGTCAGCTGAGCCATCTGTTGCTGTTTCCTCACATCTAAAAGCAAAAAAGTATAGTACTGTTTATGAAATATGTTGTGTTAGTTAACAAAATACCTAACAAGGTGGAAAGCAAGTAAAAGGAAGTGATTTAGAGAGGTCAAACGACGAATAAGCAGATACGTTAATCAATGAGTGGAAATTAGACACTTCTTTATAAGAACCGAAGTGTACTTGCCATTCTAAGACAAAAGGTTGAACAAACAAAAAGACGTTTTTTTAAAGTTAATCAAGAAGAGGGAAATAGGAATTTAATAGTGTTTTTTTTTTTTACAGGAAACCGAAGTGTACCTGCCACTGTAAACAAAACCAGGTCGCAGCTGGGCTGCCACTAAGAGCCAGGGGCCGGGGATTTCCCCCAGCTGCTATGAATGTGGCCCCAGCTACTTTCATTGGAAAAGAGAAGAAAAATAGAACAAAACGAAATCCCTAGCTGTTTGATTTCCCGCCTACTTGTTGTATTTACCCGGTAACTTGAAATCTTAGTGACAAGCCTGCGCAGAAAGAACGGGCACTTGTTATTTTATGTTAATATTTATAAGGGATGGGAAAATTAGCACCACAGAAAACCGCAGTGTATTTGCTATTTTAAAACAAAAAAAGTCACACAACGAACAAGCACGTTATCGGATATTCTTTAAGTTAAGGCCTGTTTACATGGAGGTGGGAGATCCCAGATAGGTGAGGTAACATGCGGCGGGTCACCCCACTTATCATGTAAACGTGATCAAATTAAAATGAGAGATTATATGGACAGGCGGGTTACCCCACCTAAGCAGGTTACCTCACCTACCTGGGGTCCCCCGCCTCAATGTAAACAGGCCCTTAATCATGAAGAAGAAAGTCAGCACTACATGAAACCGAAGGGTACTTGCCATTGTAAAACAAGAATGCCAATGTAAACACGGGAATAGGATGAGGCGAAGAATTAGGAGGAATCTGAGTGTGAATGTTCAGCAGGTATTCCTGTCCGTCTTTGCCTGCAGTGTTCTCTTGAATAAGGAGGTTCTGTACAGTGGCCACGCCCTTGACCAGGGGTACCTCCAAGGAGTACACATTTCCAGTCAGAGCAGGGATCTCGTCAATGCCTTCTGATGGTGTTGTTACCTTGACAACCACCTTTCCTTTCAGATTCTCACCAGTCAGGTTATCAAATTTGTCCTAAAACAAACAGCAGAGTGAGCAATCTTGTCTCAAGGCTGCCTAAGGCCACTTTGCTGATCAACAAATGTTTGAGCTGTTCTTCAACAAATGTGTATCAAGCAATCTTGGACATTGAAATGGACCTTTAATTATGCCATGCTGAGGGTTTTTTAACGTTGTTTAGAGATCAGCAACTAACGAGAGCTGCAACATTAGTTGGTTTCAGATCAGAAAAGAGAAAAATGCCCTACGTTCGTTATGTTAAATCCAAAACATAAACAAACAAACAAACAAACAAACAAACAAACAAAAAACATATGGAAATATGGAAGAAGAGCTGGTTAGTGAAATTGGCAACGAATTCCAGATTGTTGGTCCTCGATAAAGGATACTCAACTGCTTGATATTAGTTGTACAGAAATGAGGTCTATGCTGAAAGGCTAGTTGAGTTTCACAATGGTGAACCTGACTATTACTTAAAAAGAGGTTGCGAAAGCTACTAGACAGAAGATTGTGGTGATACGAATACTTGATTTCAATTCTGTCAGGTCTTTGATCACACCATCACTTCTATTGTTAACACTGGTCAACATGGATTCAAACAAATTACGAGACATCGACTCTTGCACTTTCATCACTTCGTAAACGCCCTTCTTGGTGACATAATCGTCATCGCCTTCGTGATACGCTTCACTGACGCCGTCAATGGACTCATCTTTTTGTTGTTCATTTTTTCTTTTCTTTTGCTCATTTTCAGCGATTTGCTACTCATCTTCAAAGTAGCAGTGCTGCTAAAATCATGACTAGTTAATTACGAACGAAATCTTTGTAGGCAACCAACTCTGCAACTCTCTGCAACTCTTTTCCAAAGTTTACACAAACCAGTTTCTCTACAGAGTTAATGCTCACCACCGCTGGCCTACATTTATACGCATGACGTCGCAAAGAAATGGTAATTGAAGATGTGGGGTCATTTTTGCATTACAGTGAGGAGAGAACACAGCCAAAAACAGTAAATATTAGTACCTTAAGTTGTAACTTGAGTGTCTTCACCAGGGTTCGGCTGTTGGTCCTTTGAGTGTTGGAAACAGTAGGAGTCGCAGGCATCGTCTCCGGTTCAAGCTTCACAGGGAGACCAGCCTTTGCTGTGAATGTGATCTGCAAGAGACAGCAAGTGAAACTCTGTGTTAACGAACATAGTTGGCTCTTACTATCATTAAGAATTGGGAAGGTATTTAGCTGTCGTGGCCAACGAACTCTCCGAAACTGGATGGTATGTATTACTACACACAACTCTCCTAATTGTGGAAAAATGAAATATACCACCAAGCAGACGTGCTGATTTGGAGGAGAACAGGTTTAAGGGTGCAATGGAAAAGAAACAGACAAAAAAAAAAGACAAAAAAAAAGGGGGGGGGGTATTTGGTGTGTTCTGCTTAAGATAGCTCTTCCTTACGTTGCAGACAACAAAAAGAAATTTACAAATAAAAGTGCAATTTCTCTTCAAAGTGTGTGTTATTACCAAAGAAATAAAGAACAAGGAGTACTTGGAAATAGATTAATTGCATTGTGCCTCAGATAACAAAAAAATCGATTGGCTTTTAAATGATACTTCTACTGCTGATTTTCAAATTATCATTAGGTTGTTTCAGCTTGTCCAGTCGTTTGTTTTTTCTTTCGCTTTTTTGTAAGTGTTCAATCGTGACGTGTACTTGTGTTTTTGAAATATTCAATGTAAACAGCGCAAGCTCTCTAGATGAGCCCTTAAGGCTCTTAGAGCAAATGTTGTAATAAATAGTGTTCATAAATTGAGTAAGGGTTTGTGCAAGAAGTAACTGGTGGTAAGGAAGACTCCACGTTAAACAAACAATGCTCTCACCGGTTTACTAGAGAGTGTGGCTGCTCCTGCAGATCCAAACTGCACTACCATACAATAGCCACCTGACATATCTGGTACTTTGAGGTCCCTAGTGAGTGCAGTTTACAATATATGGTTACAAGAGAATTCACGAAAAAATTTGCATTGCTTCCTTTGAAAACTACTCAATCAACCATACTTCGGTTGATCTAATTGCCGTCGCTGCCAAGTCAAGATATAATCTTAGGTCCAGGAATGCGGCTTTGTTGGTACTAGCCAACGCACAGTGCCTACCTACTGACTTGGTAACCGAGCCTTTCAGTCGGTGGCTCCCAAACTGTGTGAACTGTGTGAACAGCCTTCCGGCGGAGACAAGAAACATTCAGAGCCTTACATCTCTTAAGACAGCTCTCAAAACCTACTTTTTAAAGATAGCTTTTAATTAACTTTTTTTTTGAGGTAGCTTATAATTGACTTACTTTTTTAAGATAGCTTTTAACTGACTTATTTTTATCTCATCGTTTGTAATGCGTACATGAAAATACTTCCATTGTATAGAGTATTTTCACTCACGTGGCCTGCATCTACGCAAATTTATTGAAACAAAAGAAAGCGTTTGCATAAGAAAAGAGTTCAACTCCCGGAGGATTGGTTTGGGACACCAATATGGCCGCCGTGACGTCATGTGAAAACACTCTATATGCACAATATGCATATTATATTATTATATATTATCATATTTATTCGTATTCTTATCATTATTACCTGAAATAGAATTCTCCTTCTTTATCCGTTAACTTCCGCTTTGATGGGTACAACGTTGTGGCCTTAACAAAATTAAAATATAAGTAAAACGTTAAGCCTTGGTGGTTTCAATTAACAGCGGCATTGTGCTACACCGTTGTGACCTCAGTACGATAACAGTTTAAGTTATAAACAATAGGCCAGTCATCTTACCACTTCTGAATAGTAACCACGCCCTTCTGCTGTGAATATGCTGTCACTAAGAAGAAAGGGCAGGGGATTTCCTCCGGATACTATGAACATTAGCCCCCGGCAGTGGTGGATTCAGGGGAGGGACCCGGGGGCCCGACCCCCTCCATTATTTTTTGGACCAAACTGAGGCCAGAAGGGCCGAAAAAATTTTTTTGGGAGACCACCCCCCCCTCTTAGCTAAGGGTCTGGATGACCCCACAATGCAATGACAGACATAGCCAAGTGTATTTAAGCCTTACTATAGACCTACAAATTCTCCACACTGATCTCCATACATTTCTCTTACGACCTAGTTGAGAGAATTGCCACTCTGTAGGTCTGGAATCCCGAGGGGTGCTAATCGAACATGTCCTTGTATATCACCTTCCGTTTTGGATGAGAATTCCCATAGTTAATATCAGTCATATGCTGCTAAAAGTGGAAGAAAAGATCTCAGCATTTTCCCTTAGTTTATCATTTTATCATTTCTCATAACCGTTTCTCCTGATTATGTGTTGATATTGTTAGAAGAAAATGGATCTTGGTCACTCTTGGGGATTTTAACCATTTAAAAATGGTTAAAATGCAGAGTCACTAGACAAAGTATTTGACCTGCAATGTGGTCTTAACCCGTCAGTAGCCCCGTCTCGCCTCTCTCGCGTGGGGTGATTTTCACGCGCGCTCGCGTTTCGCTCGCTCTTCTATCCCTGAGGAAAAATGTGGACTACTCGTAGTCTAGACTCGATTATTAGTCGCTGTTCGGTAACTAGGGAGCTTAAGCAACGACGACGGCAACGGCGGAGAAAACGTCACCCAAAAAGTGAATTCGCGCTGTTTCAAACTTTTCATTGCTCTTATCCCAACTCCTTTAATTTGTCAAATGATGGCTATTTTTTTCAGGAGTTGAATTCTAAACGGCTCTATCTGAGTTCACAAAAGGAAAAAGAAAATCGGTGTCTTGTGTTCACGTAAAATTGGAAGTTTTACGTCGTAGTCGTACAACGACGATAAAGAAATGTACAAAAAAAAAACGTTGTTGTTTTGCCAATCTAAACCTTATTGTTTTTTGCCGTTCTCGTTGACGTCGCAGTCGTCGTTGCTTAAGCTCCGTTATGAGCTTGCGACCTCGACCGGATCCGAGATAGCGGCAGAAATCCAGCCTATGGAAAGCGCAAGTTTTGACGGCAAAACCGGAAACCCGTTTGCTAGCTTGGGATACAGCTGCCCGTGCAACGGTCCTACCAGCCTACTGACAATCTAATGGTCTCACTTACTTGGTAACAACTCGCCAACGACACACGGTGCATTAGAATCAAACGTGACGTTAAGATTTACAGCCTTTGATGGGTCAGGCTCCACTCTGAAATGCAAAACATATATCAACAACAACAACAACAACAACAACTTTATCATTAGAACATGACAGTGCAGATATAACTTCCCGCAAATAGCTACAGATAGTCGAGGCTGGTAGGTACCAAAGGAAATTACAGTATCAAAAGCACCAACTTGAGAACAGCGATCGCAAATAGCTTTGACGCGTCCGATTTCTGCCAACGTATGTAACATATTCACTCCTAAGCGATGTACTAGCTATCTCCAAAACGGCAAAAGCGAATTCAATAACCGATTTGATCTCTACCGTTTCCTTTTGCTTTAATGCGACGTTCAACATCTCTATTTGATACAAAATATTGAATATTTTGGCGAACAACAATTTTCCATTGACCCTACTCTTACAGACCACAGAGATAACGTGAAAATCTTTAATACGCTGCAGTGAAACAACTGGAGTGCAGTTCGCTTTTCCACTAAAGTTTTACACCTTTGGACGCCATTTCGGAGGTCTAAACTCTCACAAATCAGAGCTCTTGGCCAAGTCGCTGAGTTGCTGTGAAATGTGTGTTAACCTACTTCACAGAACTTACCTCACGCTTATCGTAGGCGCATCCAACGCAGTTCTTCCAAGCAGGGCTTTGATTCTTATTCCATACATTCCCCTGATTTTCAAACACACATTACTCCTAGTAATTTTACAGACTTAAATTATGACTGAAGAAGAGGTTGTTCCTGAGAAATGCCAAGGTTGGGGCTCTTAAAGTCGAGGGATATTTTTTTGATCGGCACCAAGTGTGTGCCGGCATTTAGTGCCATTTTTTTTTTTACATACATACATACATACTTTATTGGCTCGTCCCCACGGGGCTTTTCAGAGTCAATTCAATTTTTAGGGAGATGTTCGTCTTATAGAGTCAAAGAAAATGAATGAAGAATGGTAGTAACCGACTCTAGGTGTCCATTTTAAGGATGTGTCCGTCTTATACAGAATCAAAGAAAACGACAAAAGAATTGCAGGGACCAACTCTAGGTGTCCGTTTTAGGGAGGTGTCCGTCTTCTACAGAATCAAAGAAAATGAATGAAGAACGACAGGGACAAACTCGAAGTGTTTTAGGGAGGTGTCCATCTTATAGAGAGTCAAAGAAAACGACTAAAGAATGGCAGAAACCGACCCTTGGTGTCCGTTTTAGGGAGGTGTGCGTTTCAAAAAGGGTCAAAGAAAATGACTAAAGAATGGCAGGGGCCAACTCTAGGTGTCCCAGTAATAGAGGCGACCGTTAAGAGGTGCCTCAGTGTCTTGGTTTAAACCTCTGCTTGATAATTGCAAAATACTATATTTACACCGCGTCTAAAAATGAGGAAGATTATTTTTTCGACGCTTTTTTGTCTATACTTAAAAATAAAATACAAATTGAAACTAGCAAAGCTAAGGTGCAAGTCAAGCTATAAAAATAATTTTCTTGATTCTGGCTAATTTCCCTTGTTTTTTGGCTTTTTTGTTTTGTTTGTTTGTTATTTATTTATTTATTCATCTATTTTTTGTCGTTTTTAGCGTATTTACTCTTCGTTAATAGATAGTAAGTTAGTAATTAGTTGTATTAGAATTCTTTTTTCATTATTTTGTAACAGACTCCAACTCATCGGCTCCTGTTTTGTAAGCATTATCTTGTAAGTTTATATTATGTAAGTAAGTAGTATTTAACTTAGCAAGTTATATGTAAGTAGGTATTAAAGCTTTATGTAACTAAGTAAGTACTATGTAAGTAAGTCAGCATTATGTTTGTAAAAACAATAAAAATTAAAAAAATAGACGCCAAAAAAAAATAGACGCAAAAAAAAAAAAAAAAAAAAAATTGAGGCGACCGTTAAGAGGGAATTAAAACCGCCGTTTTAGGAAGGTCTCTATCTTATAGGAAGTCAAAGAAAATGACTAAGGAAAGGCAGGGACCAGCTCTAGGTGTCCCAGTAATAGAGGCGACCGTTAAGAGGGAAATTAAAACTGCCGAGTAGCAGAACTAAGAAATATTGTACAAAGTAAAGAAAGCTTTGGTTGACTCAGTAACGTTCGTTAAGGGGTAGAGGTAAGAGCTATCAAGTAAGAGGCAGGAACAGGCGCATAAGAAGACTGAAATGTTCATATTCCACCTACTTGGTTGCGCTCACAGTAGGTTGACCAAACGTTGCTTGACCCTTGCTATCCGTCTTTTGCTGAGCGGGTGCTGGAGTTAACTGACAAAAAATAAAATAATAAAAATGCCCACAATTAGATTCTTACCAAGAAAACATCATTTTGCACAGATTTATATAAATTTGGATAGTTGCGTGCACACATACCATCGATAGAACGCTCAAAAAATAAGGCCGTAAAAACGGTTCAGTCGCAACATCGACCAGATCCTCGTAAGTGCAAGAAAAGTTCGCAGATTACGTAATACAGTTGAACCTCTCTACAACGGCCACCTTGGAAACACAAGAAAGTGGCCGTTGTGGGGAGGTGGGGGTGTAAAATGACCAAACTTTTTAGGGAGTACAACATGATTATTGTGCCATTAAGTTCATTCTTGCACCACTTAATGCTAATCCAATCATATATCTTGAATATTGATTTCAATTAGAATGTTAACGTCACAAAACAAGCAGGGCTCGCAACATTCGTTACAAGTACCGTAGACAATTTATGCTTACTGCAGCAGTATAAATGGATCACAATCAAAATAGTATGATTAATGACCACATTAGACGTCACGAACGATTGCCATGATTAATCACCAACGGGCCAAAAGGATCAAACTGTATGACCATTCTTGACTTTTTCATGATCGGTTGCTGAAAAAACTGGCCGTTGTCGAGAGCTAATAGGGAGCTTAAGCAAGAACGACAGCGAAGGCTATGAAAACGTCACTTCAATTCGTCAAATGTGAGCAATTTTTTTTGGAGTCGAATTCTGAAGGATTGTATCGAAGTTCAGGAAAAGAAAAGGAAAGTTGTTGTCTTGTGTTCCCGTCCTCGACAAAACGTGAAATTAGGCACTTTCACGTTGTGGTCATGCAACGACGGCTAAGAACTGTACAAAAAAGCGTGATGCACGTGCAAAGTTGTTGTTTTGCTAATCTAACCTATCTCGTTGCTGTCGCCTTATTTGGGAACACGCTTTAGTGACCGTTACCGTTGTTGAGAGGTGGCCGTTGTAGAGAGGTTTGCTAAAAGACTTGCGCTGGCTACCAATCAGGCAACAACTTTATTTTCGTTTTGCTGTTCTGGTTTTTAAGTGCATGACGAGTTGTGCCCCGGAGTATTTGACATCAAAGCTCGTTGGAAGATCCGCCGTCTCGACAAGGAATACGAGAAATTCTCAACTTTTGAACATACCACTCTTCCGCACTGCCAGCGGCCAAAGGACCTTTCAATATAGAGCAACCTCTCTCTGGAATGAGTTGCAGCCTGCGCTCAAACTTAGCCCATCCGTGACGGAATTCAAGTGTTTACTCAGGCAAAAGCTTCTTAATGACTGCTTTATTTAATTAATTTAATTAATTTTATTGACCTTTGTCTTCTTTTATCATTGTTATATTCTTATTGTCATGTACTTGGTTTATAATTTTGTAATGTAAAATTGACTCTGAAAAGCCCCGTGGGGACGAGTCAATAAAGTATGTATGTATATTTAACAATTATTCCACGAGGGCGCGTTGGATATGACATGATAGATAGCCAACGAGGCGCATAGCGCCGAGTTGGCTATAATCATTTCATATCCAACCAGCCCGAGTGGAATAATTGTTTTATTAAAAACGCCCACAAAATCTCGTTGAATCGCCCCGACTAGAACAAACCGGAAAAGACAAGGGACTTCCGCTATTGACATGTCACATGTCTATCAAAACTGTCAACGCGCGAACGGACTCGCCTAGACTGCATGAATGAAAAATCAAAACATTGTGCGATGAACATTGGTTTTTTAAAAAGTCATCGTGATTCTAGGATTTTACACAGCAGAACAGCTTAAAAAACCTGGCAGATAATGTGAAGGAAAGGAATTTTTAAGTGACAGCCGTCGAAATTACTATGAATTTGGATTTTCGGTACAGTTATAAAAGTAAGAACAACGGAGAAAAACTACCGGTATTACCTCGGTCGCTTGTTATGAAGTTGTTTGAAGCCACAAGCTGGTTTTGCTGAACGAGAAAAGAAGCTATACTGCCGCCTCGATTGCTCTAGTGAATGGCTGCATAGCCTGTATTTGTAGCTGGTTACTTGTGATTTATATTCTTGATGTCGGATAAACAAGCTGCAGTTATCTATCGGCGAGTGACTCGATCGGCGAATGGCTTCGCGATCATGAAGAAACAACACTTGTCTTCTTTCGTAGCTGATCAAGGTACTTTAGTTCCATGTGTTTTCATGTGTTTTTCGACAAACTTTCAAACAAGCTCTTGTGGCTTTTTTGTTTGTTTTTGTCTTTTTTCTTTCGTTGAAATTGCATTTCTAGTATTCTAAGAAATGAATTAAAACGATTTGCTTCGGGCGCCGTTTTATCCTTCGCGAAAAAAAATCTCAGCTAGCTTCCAATTTTAAACTGACGCTTACAGCGACCATATATGGAGAACATGGTATATTAGCTCATATACCATAACGGCTAAGCCAATCAAAATGCTAGAATTGCATTATCCAATGATTCAGTTTTTAATAAGTATGTTTAGACAAGAGTCAATGTACGGATTATCCGCTGGGACTAAAAAAGTGGCCGTTGTGAAACTGAATCTGCATTTATTAAATGGAGACCAAACCATTAAAGGATTGGTCAAAATTTAATTGAATAACAAAAACTGAGATTCTCACCTTAATTCCTCTGTCCGTATTAAGGACCACCTTAACATTAGGCTCATCTGAAGGGTTTTCAAGCTTGTCGCACAGTTGAACAGTAAGGGGAAATGGCATCTTGGTATCGTTAAACACCGAAAGTGGCTGTAAAACAAGTAGAAACAAATCACAACATGAACTCTAGTTTGTACAAGAGCAGGCTTGATAACGCATAGGAAGCTTTCCAGGCAATGTTGTTTCGTACTACAGCAAGTCAGAGGTCGAGGCAATCTCAACAAGCACTCTAACTTAGTGTGCTTTCCAAAAGTCAGAAATGGCCGGCCAGACCATGGCTGGACCTGTCATTTTGAAAATGAAATAGGCTTTTTCCAAGAGTTTTTGATGAAAAACGATTTCCTTCATGTATACTATTAGGATTTGACTGATCTGGCTGGATAGCTTTCATAAAAAGTAAAACTTTCATTACGACGGGAATGTGCTGGCCGGTCAGTTCTGACAAATGGAAAATGCCCTGACTCACTGAGGAGAGAAAAAGACTTTATACACAACACTGTTGTGCATGAAAGTGTTGTTGAAGAGTCAAAGAAGTCATGGTTGAAATGTGCTTATGCCTCTTAATCCAATGTCAGGTGGGGCTCCAAGCTCCTAGGTCTGGTCAAAAACTCAAACTGACTCATGACAATTTGCTCTCACAAATAGGTTTGCTTTGTTAGCGCTTGCAAAAGTCTGGGTCTTTTTTTCCAAGTTAGCTGCAAGTGGAAGGCAAGAAAGAGACCACCCGCGTTACACTTATGTTGCTGGGTCCCAGAAGCGAGACCATAAGTGGCTTGAGTTTGATATTGGTTCTTTCCTTGTTCAAAAAGGTTTTTCCCCGGGTACTCCGATCTCCCCTCTCTGCGAAAGCCAACATTTCCAAATTTCCATACGATTATAGACTGCAAAACAGTCCGTATTTTTGCGTATTCAAGTACGTGCAAGCAGTCAAACAAAAGGTCTGGAGCGAGGCTAAAAACGGAGAGCAAGACTGGGGAGAGACCGTGTGAGCCTGGCGTTCTTCGCGCGTGTGAAACTCTTGAGCTACGCTAAAACGATTTTGAGAAAAAAAACCGATTGTTTTGCAGTCTAATACGATCAAGATTAGTAGACGAATAACCACTACATGGATGCACTTCCTCTACATCTAAAACGTTTGTATAATGTACGCGTAAATTTAAAAATAACTGGGTTTCGCATGTTTGTACACATCTAGCGAATTGCCATCTGCAGTTGTTGGTATTTGAGTCGAGAGGAAAACTACCGTGCTCTGTTGAAACAAGAGAGAGAAGAAGCAACACGGTAAAGAATAAGCCACGGGGGAGAGAAGCATCAACAAACACAACATGACCGTCCGCCTCAGATGAACCCGCACCACACTGGAGTGAGATGAGTGGTCGAGTACATCCACACATAAATACTCTATACTGAACTATACAATTCCTTATAAAAATAGTTGGGAGAATTTAACTTTCTTGTTCATTACATCATTTTATTAGTTTATTAACCTCTTCAACAAGTTATCCATGCCTATGTCTAACTAGGGCAAGTGATGATTTCTCTTAGGGCCGTTCTAAATGTCGAGCTTCACTGGCATGTGCCGAAATTAACGCTAATTGCGGGCGATGAGAGGGACAAGCAATCCTAATCTACAGGTTATTACGCATGCGTCGCATGTATGTAGCCTGCATTCGTTTGGACTTCCACTTAGAATGAATGGAATGCTCATTACGCGGCCCATTACGCACGTTTGGCCCTTCTATCACTCATGCACTCACGCGTTTTTTGACCATCTGTCACGTGAAACTTGCGCAAAGCACAGCGTTGGAGCAAAAGCGTTTTGACCTTCGCTCGTTGTCGCCCACATTCCGTAACTTTTGGTTTTTACTCGAAGGAAAATTTTATTGTTCTCGCTCATTTGCATTAGATTCTGCACACATGAAGTTTAACCTTAAAATTACAAGAGATATTGAAACACGCAATCTATACTACTCACCTCTAGTCTTTGATAACATATAAGATCTTTCCATTTAATGCTGACTTCTCTGTGTCCAAGGGGGCCATCCTCAAATTGAATGTTCTTGATTACGATATTACCATCCTACAAAACACAACACAGCAGGGTTGTAAGCAAAGGATACAAATACAGCAATTAAAATGTCAACTGCAATTACTTGGCAGAGTCATGCTACCAGAAGCAGGGTTTATACTAAAAATTGGCCAGTGAGGGTGAAATGGGCCCCCTTCCGTTATTTTAGGGGGCCCTTTTTTCAAGAATGGGGGTCCACGAAAGGGGGTCCCCAAAAGGTATTTGAACTTATTGGTGCAGACTGTTCCATGGCAAAACGAACCTTTATTGACGCGTTGCCGCCATTTTCGAACATTCTGGGCAACTGAAAAAGCCTGGGTTCGAATTACTGCAGAATCCCGGATGTTTGTCTGGTGAAATAATGACTCAAACGAAGAAGAGAAAGGCAAATGAGTAATTAAAAGGCTATAAAAGTTCGAAGTAAGTTTAAAGAT
>OZ037781.1:15039902-15084902 GCA_964035525.1 Porites cylindrica | reverse complement strand
CTTGCCCTTGCAACAAAAGATAGAACTTTAACGACGTCTGAGCTACAGTCGCCGTCCTCGGATCTTAAGGTCCCTAATGACCAGAAAATGGCTACGCTGGGTTAAATTTAACCAACTTTGGAGGAAACCAGGCCGTGCCACTGACAGCTGGCTGAAGATAAAATGTAACTGCAAATTGAACTAAGCCAACACCAGAAGAAAATTGACTGATACACACTGAGAAGGAAACTAGACCAAGTTGACGTTCGCAAAGACTTCTGGACTGTTACAGAGAACAGGGAAAACAAATTGGCCAATAGCTGACGGGCATGTCCCTAGTAACGATCCCCAAAACAATTGCGGGACACATATGGGCTCAAGTCCTCCTCTCGTTTCGTAGGTGACGAATGGGCAGTTTACGTAACCACGAAGACGACGGGTTCGAAGACGTCACCAATACAGTGAAGACTCGATCTTTCAAACTTAATCGTGATAGCAACTTGCTCATGACCAATGTTCATATAGACACATTGTAAGGGACCACTCCCAAGTTATAAAGAGTGGAAATGTATCTTCATAGGTTTATGCCACCATTTAAGTTCGCGGGAAATTTTGCGTTAGAGTTGTGCAAAGGATAGCGGGCGAACGCAGACGTGTTTCCTGTTCGGGTGGAGAGAAGCGACGACCAGAAATACCTTTGCGTTCGCACCAAAAAGTGTGACGTGTCGTTATTATCGAGTTCAGTTAAGGCAAAACCTATTGTTTGCTTGTTTCGTATTATTTATCGTTACATAAGCTTCCTAATGTTTAGCTGATGTGGTCATGCCTCGATGATATGGGTTGGCATTTTGGTGCACACGTAATTTTCAAACCTTCTTTTCTCTTTTTTAAGCCTGTACTATATGAGAAATTTGTGTAATTGCCTTAGAGCAGTGGTATTTCAGCTTAATTTCACATACCTAGATGTGAAAATTACAACCCTTTTACGGGTAGTCGTATAAATAATTAATAGTATGATTTGTACGTGATATTTGGCATAAATACCACTTGTAATATTTCAAAATAGTCTCATATTTCACTCCTCTAACGCCTCGTGAAATTACGTATAACAAATTCGAAATACCATTCCTGGTATCTATGCCAAATATCACTACAAATCACGCTATTACCTATACTAATTTCTGACGCAAATTAAGGCTAACTAGGGGAAAAAATCATATCAAATTAAGTACACTGATTTCTGGTTTATCACATACTCAGTCCAGTAAGTGTGTTTCCTGCTGTGCAAGGCAGCTCCTGTCCATCGTCCAGCTTCTTCTTCTGTTTCGCATCAGGAAATTTGTAAAACACTTCCAGCTCTGCTGCTTTACTACTGGGTGTCACAATGATGGTCTTCTCCACTGCAGCAACCTCTTTATGATGCTAAAAGATCATAACCAGTCACTAAATCAGGGCTACTGTTGTGTGTTTTTACAAAAACGACAAACAAGCATGCTGAGGTTCGGGGTGTTGGTCAGCCAAGCCCAGATACAATTTAAAGATGTACAGTAAGAATGTTACAACTACGCACCACACCCTGCTGACAGTGCCTTCCTTTTGCTTTCTCGATTTTGGCGTATTTGAGAAAGACTCCTTACAAATCGAGTAAGCTTGTTATTTTAATGAGGTTATTGTTGCTGATAAACTGTGTTGAACCCAAGCCTAAAAGCTGTGCACACGGTAGAGTGGGTTTAGGTATGGCCATCGGTTAATCAATAAACGGTCGCTCGCACTTGGAAAACCAGTTTGACGATTGGTCCAGATATTCTGGCTTCAGCGACTTCAATGGGATCACGTGATTTAGACAGAACCTCCTCTTTTCCTTTTCACTCAAGAAGACAAAAGGAGGCATTGCACGCAGGGTGATCGCACCAAAGCAGGACATGAAAACCCCAAAAGGGACCATTCCCATTTCCCTAATCAAATGACAAACCTGTAACTCTATCTTGGCCTTTAATTTGGTTTCCTTGGTGATCTGCTTCAGACTGCTATCAGCACCTGTTAGGGAGGCCTTTCCAGATGCACTGAAGTCTCTTATGTAAGTTGGTAAGCCTGGTGTGCCTGTCAGCTACAACACATGAAGTTGCTTCTTATCAAATTCAAGTTTTACAATAACAAAGCGATTTTTCACACGCTGATTGGTCGAGAGCTGTGCTCGACGAGACTCGGAAATGAAGTGATGATAGCGTTATATTTTTTTTCTCTTTCTCTCTCGTGCGATTTCCCTACAATCGGCCACAAAACTAGTCTGACGTCTCGCCAACTTTAAAGGGGGGAAATAGATCTTTCCCTCCCTAACCCCTCCATGCAACGTTGTGCCGCTGTTCGAGCTACCTGTTGAAAACAAAAAACACCCCAACCTTCAATGGACGGGATGGGGGAGGAGTGCGTATTGTTTTGTTCTTCGAGGTTATTCCATTTGAGGACAATGTCTCAACAATTTTGTCGCCGATTGTAAACTGCAAAGCAGGTGTATTTTGCAGTGCGAACGATGATACTATCGCCTCCACCTTGGACATCGCTTTTAAGATGGCGGACGCCATCAATGCACCTCTTTGTTAAAAAAAATAATAAAAATAGTAAATAAATAAATAAATATAATTTCCCAAGAAACATCATCAGAAATGGCCGTCGGTGTTACTGAAAAAAAAAAATCGACAATTTTTCAGGCCGTGGTCGGTACAAATATCGACCATAGAAATGACATTAAAAGTTCAAAACTTTGCAGCTCGCTGTTCATTTTGACGTCATTTCTATGATCGATAAGGGAACAGATCATGGAAAATTATAGTTGATTTGTTATTCTCCATACAAAGTGTACTGCATATGAAGTTTCTGATCAAATTTTGGTTCTAAAAATTTAGCAAAGTCAAGTTGATGTTTACGCGGCTCGAGACGGCAGTAACTGTAGATTGATCATGGATTGTATTTCGCTTGCCTAAAATAAAATAATACGAACAGTTTACCGTATGTTGGAAACAAGGTGTGAGGTGCTTTGAGCATTCTCAAAAGCTTAGAACTATCAGGGATTTTCAAATATGTAGTTGCAATGAACGTCTAACAATCGTCAATTTGCTTGAACAGAGTATACTCAACGCCCCATGACTCCTTAACAAAGTTGTGGAACCAGCACTTTAAAATTGAAGTTTTAATGTTAGGAATAAGGAGCAATTACTCCACAGTTAGTTAAATCACAACGGGGTGAACATTAGCATAGTTACCTTGCAGACAACATTAAGCCTTGGTTGAACTGTAGGGTTTCCCGCCTTGTCCTGGACCTGCACTTGTAGCTGCAGGGCACTGTTGTTTTCAATGGTGACCTCACTGTCATTTGGTGTGACCGCAAGGCATTCTGGTGGGCCTGCAGCACAAAGCGTGTTTTAGTAAACAGAAACAGTCATGCTAACGTGAGTCAAATTTTGGAATGAGAAGGGAGCGTGCACGTCACGGTAAAACCCTACAGCCACGTTGCCTTGTGAGCTGCGTTCTACTGGGATGAGCCGGATCAGGATCAGTGATCAGAGATCATTCGGACCACAGCACATTAAAGGAACCGACAAATCAACCCTGGAAAAGGATTCTTTGGTTCATTTGATGTAGCATGATCCGAGTGATCCCAGATCACTGATCCTGATCCCGATCAACCCAGAGGAACGCATCCTTTTTAGACAGTGTCTCTCTTTTTTTTTTTTTTTTTTTTAAAAAAAGGAAAATTTACATGCTGGTAAAAATTGTAATTTGTGATTTGTATTACCCACGGACCACTTAGGAGTTCTTAAGAACTCGATGAAACGTGTCCGTGGGTTCTAGATCGAATTAGAATTTGAAAGTGTTGATTTTTAAGGAGAGGTAAAAACCGGGTACCCGGAGGAAAAACCTCTCGGAGCAGGGGAGAGAAGCAACAACAAACTCAACCCACATATCGCGTCAAAAGAGTACCTGGAAGTAACCTGATCTTCAAGCTCTGCGAGCCTTCTTCAAGTCCTGGTAGGGTGATCTTTAGATTAAAATCCTTTAACAACAAACAAACAAACAAACAAAAAAACTGTTCAGATAAATTTAACGTAAGTTTGACATTTTGAATCATGAAGGCTATTTTATTAAGAGAAATTGAATCAAATCGGCCAAGATGTTTTCCAAAAAACCCCTCACCTTTCCTGCATGGGATGGTACAGAACCAAGGGCCACCACACCCTTAACGATCAGGCTGTTTCCCTTCACTGATGTTCCCTGGTGAGTCAACTCCAGTCCGCTAACAATATAAACAAGATATGTTATTCCGTTGAAGGCAGGATTGACTTTGACACCAAGGTTACTAATCCATGTTTCATTAAAAAATTATCAAAATACACTCACCTTGCACTTCACACGGGTGCTTTTTCCTCTGATAACTTTGAAGGGTTGTTAAACTCATCCAGCAAATTCAGTGGAATCTTAACCAAAAAAACATAGTATTGTATAATATTTGCTATTCTAGACTAGCTAAACCTTGTTACCATCCTCTAGTGACATATTGCTAGGGGTACTTGGATAATATTTTGCTTATTATGTGTTGCTGGCCTCTTAGAACCCCTTCACAACTCTAGGCTATTCTGTGGCCAATTATAGACTCCATCTTAGTCACTTTTGAGCAAATATAATTTTCTGCACAATCCCAACTTCCCATTTTTAAGCCCCTTCTTATAATAATTTTTTCCCTAAAAACCCGAAAACCTGAGACCCAATTCTAGTAACTCTTCGGAAAATGCAAAGCCATTATTCCCAATTATAGTCAACCCAGTCGTGGAAATGCGACCCCATCCAGGGGAACATACCCATTGGCCTATTACTAGAAAGAAGTGCCCCCCCCCCACCCCCTAAGGGAGCTACATCCTCTCACGAACGGGGTGGAGAGGCGGGGGGGGGGGGGGGGGAAACAAAAACGATACCTGGAAAGGAACTCCAACTCTAAGAGGTGTCTCCAACATTCCAACAGTGAATTTGTTTGGATGAGCCTCTAAATAAACAGAAATGACAAAGGAGAAACAAGATAACAAAAGATGTACGAGTTATTTTAACAGGGTGGATCAAAGAATAAAATGTTCCCATTCAAAACGAATCTGGAACCAAATTGTTCGGAATCGTCACGAATCCAGAAAAATCACATCTAGCGTAAGCGCAACCTAAAACTGTCCCAGGCTGGTCATTTTTTACAAACCTGTAACGGTAAACTTGATACGATGGACTGGAAGACTCCTAATTGATGGTGCAGTTGAACTGTCACTCAGTAACACTTGAAGCTGAAGGGTGTGGGGGCCAAGGACGGTAATATTTTCTGAAATGACAGCAAGAACAGGTAAATTCAAACACTGTTTTCAACTGGCCCAAGTTGTTCGAACACTGGATAGCCCTATCCACTGCATTAAAACAATAAATCTCATAGCACAGATAGCAGCAGACTAACTCAGTTACCCATTTTTCTGAACCAGTATGGCCAGCTCTTTCCTCCATGTTGACACACATGATTAGTGATTACTTTATCTCCATCTTTGTCACTTCCTGCAAAAAATACGTAAATAAGTAACAATAACGATCCTTTATGAATGATAACAATGGAGAGTTTTAGATTCTAAGACGAGGACGGCTAAGAGAATGAGATTTTCTCAATACAAAGTAGTGCGCGCGCGCGAACCAACATCATTTTGGCGGGAAAAGGTGGTAGCAATCGTCATTCTATTACGAGTTTTAGCGAGAATGTCGTAGTAACGAAAACAGGTTATCAAATGTTAGGAATTTTATCATTAGCGATCGGGAGAGGACTCTAACTTCTTCAACGGAAGAGTAACATTAGAAACAATGGCCGTAACAAACAAGTAAAAGTAACAAGTGCAAACACAAATTTCTTAACTCTTAAGAGATGTATTTTGTGCCAATGGAGACCTAACTTTTTGTCAACACTTGATTAAAACAGAGGAAAGCTTATTGCTACGAGCAGCCAGCAATGCATAGTACGAGCCCATCACAAATCATGTACTTCTCCTTACAATATAAAACATTTATCTCTTACCATGCCAAATGACCTTTAACTCTACCAACAGTCTTCTTCTGTCACCAGGAAGTTTGTTCACAGATTCACCCTTTCCGTTTAAAATGTCCACTTTCATGGCACCTGATTAAGAAATGGAAAATACATCGTTTTTAAACGATGTTAAAAGTTGCCACTAAGTTTCTGAGATGGTAGTGAAGCCACTATGGCTCACAGTAAGCTATATTTCTTGACAAGTGATACAGTGAAACATGTATTAACCCGTTCACACCTACGTGTACCCCCCCCCCCCCCCCCCCCAAGTGAAAGAATAATGAAGTTTTGTACAGCAGTTCTAACATCTGGGACTGTTGAAGGAATCCACCGAAGTGGTTCGACGTTTGGCCTAGGCCTAACTAACACACAGAGAAACTTAAAGAAGAGGAAGACTAATATTATGCAAACCAATTGACGTACGTAGAAACATAAAGAAAGCGAGACCCCACAACATCGTCCAAAGGAGCTAGTATACATGGAAACAATTAAAAGACAAGACGAACGGCAATTTTGCAATCAACTTTGCGAAAAACAAAAAACAAACAAACAACCCAAACCAAACAACAACAACAACAACAGTAGGTATTACTTTGGGAAGAAGGCAAAATTGCTTCAGTTCTGCTCATCAAAACAATGCAGTGATACATTCAAGAAAGGTAAGACATTGTATCCTGTTTTATTGATTCGCCTCCCTCCCCACCCCACACAACCCCACCCCTCATTTTTTTCCGACCGAATTTTTTCCCTAATTTTTTTCCAAATATTGGTCACCAAAAAGCAACTTTCTGAAAAACAAAATAAAGGATGAGACCACATAAATAAGCATATAATATACTGCCAAGAAATAGTTCATTGTTGTAGCCTGCATTGTAGCCGGACATACTAGTCGACACCTAGACTTAAAAACGCGATATAGTGTATATTGGGGATTTCGACGCAGGCTATCGTTGGGGAAGTTAGGGGTTCTAATTTCTTTAGGACTGAGAAAATTTAATGATTTAGGACATTTCAAACCTGACCTACGTATGTTAATTTTCAATCGCCTTTTCCTAACTTGAATTGAACTCAGAGTGAGCCCGGAACCGCAGATCGTTTATTTTTTTTTCTATCGGCTTTAATTTTCCAATTGAAACTGAATAGCAACCAAGAAAATTGTCTAATACAACAGAGTTTATCGTTTATCGAGAAGTACACACCTATGGTGGTTCCTGCTGGGATTTTCGAGTTAGGATCCAGCTTGTCATCCTCAGGCCATTCTATAACCAGTTTACTTGGCAACCTGAAAGAATAGTTTTATTCTGTACCAATGTGTGGGGCAATTGACTTCTCTATCCCCCGTGCCCCTCACGAGTTAGGGGTGGAGACGTATAACATTTTAGACTAGTAAATTTACAGCACCAAAACCATGAAAACCATTTGCTTAAAGTCTGTTGATAATTGCTAGAAATATCAGTATGGTAAAATCATTGCTTTAAAGGTAACTGTTATAAGAATTTAACCATTCGTTAGAGCTAGTTATCAGCTTACTTTGCTTCTTCTTCCTCCACGAACTTTTTAATTGTAGAAAGACTAAGTGAGCGATCCAATTTGGCCAGGGAGAAGAATTTTGTGTCTCCATACAAAGAGACTGGCTCCTAGCATGGAAATTTCAACAAGAAACAAGTTTAAACATGTAAATGTTACTGTTATTGGAATTTTAATTGTTAACAGTCAAGGGCAACTTTGTAAGCTAACTTAAGCAGGGTGAAGAGATCTTTCAAACCATACCAGATAAGCACGACTCAGTAAAGGAGGCCGGGGAAAAGGCAAAAAACAAAGAAACGTTGATGCGAAAATTCCCATGAAATTCTTCTCCCACTACCCACCTACCTTTCCTTTCATCCTAAAAGCTTTCCCAAAAACGTTTCCCGCCAAAATGAAACTTGCCAGTTGTAAATGCCCGGTAAAAAAAAAAGGCAGGAAAAGCGAAAGAAGAGGAGAGGAGAGAAAGGGAAAAGAAATAGTCAAGACTGCTATTTGCCGTGTGGGAGTACTGATCAGAAAACCACCTATGGGAACTTTTCTTAAAGCAAGGCTCAAAATAACGGACAGTAGGTCGCCGGTCATGATGACCGGCCAAATATTTTTTAGCCCGGGCAAACCCCGATTTTGGCCGGTCAAATTAATGAATATTATAGTTATTTTTTTGCCCATGGAATATCGAATTACGCTGGTAGCAGATCGTTGTACAGTATTGTCGTTCAGGTTTTTGCCGGCAAGTTGGTGAAAAATTCATTCACACGTTGTTGAGTTCGTTTCCGCGATTTTCGCCCGTTTTACGTCCGTTTATATATACCTTCAGCATCATCGTACGGCGGTGTCGGAAGTCTCCAAGGTTCGTCCTATATCTGCATATCGGTGAAACTTGATCCTTTTCTTTGCCCGGCACGTGATCGAAAGTCCCCTCCAGAAAGAAGAATTTCGTCGCTAAATATTTGCGGCAAAGAAGTTGATTTGGCAAGAAATTTGTTCCACAAACAGCGTATTCGTCATCAGAAGTCAATAAATATAAAGCAGAGCTTTCATTTGGGTCGTCGCGCAACACTTTAACGCGAACGGCTTATCAAGAAGGAGGATTTTAAGCGCCGAGATAGGCGAAGTTCGTTCTCGATTAGCTTAGTTTTTATCAGACAATTCTGGAATCGAGTCTGCAAAGGAGATCATGTTCGACATAAAGAAATAATTATAATTAATCGATGCGCTGAAATTTATTCCCAGAGAAACAGTACAGGACGAGCGATCGATTGGCCCGAATTCCGTCGAAGGTGATTTTCACAATCCTCTTACAAGTAGATGTGAAACGTTTGATGGACAAAAACTGTCACTCATCCTTTAGTTTTCTAAAAAATAACGGATTATTGCTAGCGTATGTTTTTCCAAAGAAGGTCGCATTACTGATCACAGCAAAGCAGAACGTTTTTCTTTAAAGGGTTTAGTGCAAAGCAGCAAAAAAAGACAAAGAAAGCAGCGAATTACAGCGTTATAGAGAAAAACGCATTAAGCGACAAGCATCCAAAAATGACCGGTCAAAATGACCGGCCAGACGAGAGTTTGACCGGTCAAGCCCACGATCAGGCCGGACATTGTCCGTTGACCGGCCGTTATTTTGAGCCCTGTAAAGAGACCTAAGGAATTTGATGTGCGTAATTCCTCAGGAAGATTGTTCCATAGAAGAGCACCACTGTAACTAAAGCTACATTTCAGGTATGATGTAATCAGTTCTTGGTTTTGGGATCATTAATTCCCAGAGTAGTCAATCAATAAAAATCGGTATTGATAAAAATCGTTAGCAATCAAGTGCTATTTATCGATTGATAAGATAAGATGTTTTTAAATATTTCTTTATAAGTGATGTTTCATAAACAATATGTGATAAATGTTTGATACTGTGACTCTCAACTGCCACCCATTGTCAATAAATTTACTGTTTGCATGAATTCAGTTTTAATATTTTGATGAGCAGATGTTTCTTCCGATATGAATCGATGAAACCGGTAGAAATCAAGAAAAATCGATAAACGAAACGAGTTTGTCATCGATTTGTACCGATTGGCAGATACAATCGATATCAATCAAATCAGATTTACCGATTTTCATGATTTATTGATTGACAAATCGATACCGATTTTTATTGATTGACTACTCCGGGATTAATTTTTCCTTCGGGTTGTGAAAAGTAATTCGGTGTTCTTGGGGCAAACAAATTACAGAGATAAGCTGGGGTGAGATTATTGATGGCTTTTACATTAAATTAGCCTTTTGTTTAGCTCTTCCAACTGATAAAATAATTGTCCCAACCAAGCGAGTTAAGAAGAAATCTGGAACTAGGATCATAGCTACAGTAGATTTGGTGATTACTCTGATAGCACGATTTTGAAGTTTTTGAAGTTTTTCATTAAGCTGTTGGGTCAAGCCATCCCATACAGCGCTGCAATAATTGAAGTCTGGCTCGATAAGACCTTTGTATACATGTATTTTAATTGCAGTGTACATTGAAACAAATGGCCTGTCCTGCTTAATAGCATCAATACCAGAGGATACTTTTTTAGAGATTTCATGAATGTGGGCCTTCATCAATGATAAGCCCGAGAGATTTGCTTTGAATGCTTTGGTTAATTGGGACGCCATCTATATGAATGTTCATCGTGTAGTCATTTAAGGACTGTAGTTTCTGCCTCGAGCTAATAACCATAAATTCTGTTTTGGTGACATTGAGACTTAACTTATTAGCTTTGAGCCAGCGTAAGCTTGCCAACCAAGGCAAACTGACAGATACAACTTCATCTCTTTCTTTTAAAGGGATAAGAACGTTTCGTGTCACGAACGTTTGTTCACGATCATCATGTCTTTGAAGTGCAATCGATCCGTTTTTTTTGATAAAAGATAAACAGTCTATAATTGTGCGATTAGAGAAAGGAGAAAAAGGAACCAATTTGTCAGAGGAATATGGTGTTAGTAAGCAGCAGATCTCTGATATCCACAAGAACAAGGAAACGAGCATGAAGTTTGCTGACATCTTAGAGACCAGCGAAAGAGTGAAGCAAAATTTGCATTTGCTGAAAGTTGCACATGATGAACAGCTCGATAAAGCCCTGTATGTCTGGTTTATTCAGCAACGAACATCTGGCACTCTCATTTCTGGCCCCCTAAAGAATTTGTAATAGCGTTGTTTCACAATTAAATGTTGTTTTCTTAATTCAATCAGTTTTGTTCTTCATTAATATTCATATATTTGATTATCCGGACCCTCGATTATCCGGACTATTAATTTCGTCTGGTCCCAGCGAGTCTGGATAATCAAGGTTCGACTGTACACACATCCAGATCACGAGAAGTGAAAAAAGTGTTTAGAAAGTGCCATTTACGTCACACATGAATCAGTGATGTCAGTGAAGACATCTACATTTGAAAGCTGGAAAAAGACAAACAAATATCTCCCAATTTATTCTTTAAATACAATCCTAACATGCCGGGATTTGCAAGAAGTGGGTGGGGAAATTACCAGGAACAAATGTGTTCACTACAGGTTCCAAGAATTTGAAATCATCAGCCATTAATTGCTGAACATGTACAAAGCAAACTTATTGAATATTCATTATTGACAGCCAAGGAAAAAATAAGCCTTGATAATAATAGCCTAGAGATTCAGGCTAAAAGCTGTGATTTTATTTTGAACCCTGATCAACAGTCGCAAGTCTCCCAGATGCACCCGACTGAGCTGCAATGTTGCCAATATCTTGCATTGGCTGCTGTGGCAAAGTCGAAGCATATATAACCTGCTGCAACTCAGCCAACAAAACGGCAGCAGGCTGTGCTGGAGCAAAAACCTGCCTGATCCGTGTTCAATGACACTATTTGCGAACTGACAACTTTGCATACATTATTCAGGTTTATATGTATGTGTAATCAAATAGTGATGAGTTAAATTAGGGAATAATTTCACGCGCGTTTTGTCCAAATCCTTATAATTTCCCGAGCCTTTAGGCGAGGGAAATTATTAGGATTTGGACAAAACGCAAGTGAAATTATTCCCTAATTTCACGAGTATACCATTTGATTACCTATTAATATCATGGGTGATGAATACGTTAGCAATCTTGGATTTTTGACATGTTTATCCTGGATTGTATCGATCGAGAACTCCACTCTCTCAAACTTTTAGAGCTTTAGAATCCTTCTTGATGTGCTCTTTGGTGTGTTCAGGTTTTCTAAAGCATATTTATATGCCCTGGCATCTTCATTCATGACAGTTTGAAACTTCGTCGCCATCTTGACACTGAGACATACGGAAGGTTGCCATGGCAATTTTGTAATTTCACATGAGAAATTACAAATTATCGCTGAAATTTCGCGCCAAAATTAAGGAGTAATTCGTCACCTATGATATTAAATGCTTAATTCCTCACTGCAGGGGATAATCAAAATTACATGAGTGTGAATAAATAGGCTTATGTACGCTACTAATTGCATTATGATGGATTTTTCATTTTGTTTGTTGTACCGTCAAGTTCACTGTGCGATTACCCTTTGTAAAATAACTGTTGATATCAATAGCGGTAAAAAATGACGTTCACGTATAATGTTGCTCACCTCTATTACAAACTATCTCCGACGTTGAATGCACACATGTCAAACATCGAGCGTTGTATTACACTATTCCATCAGCCATTTTCCGTGTGTATGGTTCCAAACCACTCTATTTAAAGTCAGTGACTATTATCACATTTCAAGGGGCTTCTACCAGCCATTAAAAAGACCTTCTGGCTCCAAAAACAACAAATAATTAGTAGCATTCAGCAAAAGTTTATAGTCGCCATGCGGGTAGTGGGTCATGTAAGCCCTCGCAAAATGTCCCGAACGATGTTTACGTCATGTTCAAATGCGCAAATTGTCCCGATGAAAGCCTGCTTTTTCTAACTTCGTTCTCAGGACCCTCGCCTGCTCAAAAGTAGGAGGGAACCCTGGTAACGAGGATGCGCGCCATTCTACGCGCAGTAACGTGCAGTACGCGCAGTAAAAAAAAAAACAAAACAAGAAAATGAAAAGAAAATGTGTTTGATGTTTTTTTCGATGCGGTGACATTACACCACAACATTTCGATGCGTGGCAGTTATCTTGCATTTTTTTTCCAAAGGGGATTAAGCCTATGATTTCTTGACAACCTTTATTTCCTTTTTTTATTTTCGTTTTCTTGTTTTTGCTCAAAACAGGCCGCAAAATAATGATGACGATGTTTTGGAGTGGTGAAAAGGCAAAAAAAAATCACTGTTTATAATCATGGGATATTTTATCTAAGGGTTTAGGCTGAGCCAAGCAACCATTTTGATGAAAAGCAAAGTAATGGCAACTTCTTTAACAAATTCGTCCATGCAAAGTTTCTGAGGAAGAAGAAGGTGAATGACGTAATGATGCAATCCCTGCCATCCCAGCTGGAAACAAAAAGCTAAAAAGAGCCAAAAATACAAAGTGACCATTTTAAATAGTAACAAGAACAAAAAAGACAATTTCCTGGATCCAAATTAAGAAAAATTTATTTTACTTAATTTTTTTTTTAAATGATACGAAATTTCACCAAAAAAAAAATACGTGGCCGCCCGGTCCCCTCGGTCAACCCCTAAGGCTCTAAATCCTTATCATCTTCCACTAAACCTACAATTAGACTTTCAATTAGACTACTTCTTCTCTTTTCTAAGCTAAAGATCTAGAGTCAAAATTAATAGTCAACTCAGCGCAACGCGCCTAGAGCTCATGAACTACTGTTGACTGATTGAAAATGTGAACTTGTCGTCAAAGTAGTAAACATAGACAATGATAAATTGTCGTTTTATTTTATCAAATGCACTTACATTCAAAACAATACTTCTATGTGCAAATGCTCTTCTGTCGTTGTCCAGCTGCAGAACACAATAACACAGGGCTTTATAACCTTCCATGCCCGGTCCCAGTGTAGATATGCCCATGTAGCAGATATAAAAAGCCGTGCTAACAAACTACTCGGTCTCCTTAAACGGAACCTTTCAACATGTGACAGAAGAGTAAAAGAGGCAACCTATCTTGGCCTAGTAAGACCATTACTCGAGTATGCGAGCCAAGATTGGGATCCATATACGGATAACCTATCAAACGAGATCGAAAAGACACAGAGACGAACTGCGCGTTTTGTAACATCTGATTACCAGAATTATGAACTTGGCAGTGTCACTACGCTTTTAAAGGATCTCGGTTGTAAATCTCTAAAGAACAGGAGAGAAGTAGACAGACTCTGTCCCCTCAAAAAGGGATTAGATAACAACGCAATCCTGTCCCTGGATGAATTATCAAAGCCGGCCAGAAAAACAACACATATGCACAATAGATATTACACCACAATTTATGTTCGTACTAACATATTCAAATTCAGTTTTGTGCCGCGTATAATTAGAGATTGGAATAATAAACCACATAATGTTGTAGAAATTGCGGACGATGCTAAGTTCCGCAAATTATTTTTGTTTACGATTCTCTAGAAATCCGCTGATCCGAGATGTAAATAATATCATTCATTTAATGAACGAGGTTTCATCAAATAAATAAGTGAAGTGAAGTGAAGTGAAGTGAAGTGAAGTGAAGTGAAGGGAGTGATCCCTATAACACGTGGGGCGCTCCGTCCGAAAGCCGTACCCATGATTTCAGGAGTTGAAAGGTATATTAGGTCCGTTCAAGCATAAAACGTTAATTACTGCAACAAACTTCACAGGATAATAAATCATATATTGAAGGTCAAAAACAAAGATCACTCCAGCAGCCGGTACTGCTCCCTAGGCCACACGGCCTATGTGTTTCGGGTCACGTGGTATGAGGGAGCTTTTTCGTCTCCGATACATTACTGAGAAGGCCTGGTAAAGCGACGTACAGGGATGAGGCGACTGCTGTTGTCTGAATAGAGGGTCTAGTCTTGATTGGTGCACAAAATATGACTAGCTTTAATCTCCAACAAACAATAAATGAACGAATACATCTTAGGAAAACAGAACGTCTCCAGTACTGGTAAGTCTGTGCTTCCCACTTAGCCTTTGAGAGCCTGTGGAGGAGGCAGAAGAAAATGCATTATGGCTAATGATAATTACAGTTTCACATTCTTTGTGTGTTTCTGTTTTGGGTTGTTGATCCTCTTTGTCGATTTTATGATTTTGTTATATTTAATTCTGATCTGTCACAGTTACTGTTTTGGGCTTTTTGTGTCTTTCCCTTTTGGGTGATGTATTAATTCCGTTTCGGGAATTGTGTTCCTATTTTCGGGTTTGTGTATTTTCCTTGTTTTCGCTGTTTGCTTACCGTTTTGGCTTGGTGTGTTTCCGTTTTGGGTTTGAGGCTTTCTGTTTTTCTGTTTTGTTTCTATCGGCCACAGTATAAATTAAATCGTTATTCAGTGGCATCTAAATCAAACCACTGAAGACAACTTTACTAGACAGAGAATTTCCCGAGCAGATTTTACTGAAATCGTTTACCAGGTAGGAAAGATGCTCGTTCAATTTGGAATTTTCCAAACCTGAGAAGATATTTTTTTTACAATGTTTTTCTGGTCATGTTCCGCTGTACGAGGTTTCCTTAGTTCCCTATCTTCTCTCTTCATCCCCAGAAACAACTTTTAATTTAGCCTAGGTTGCGAAAGCGAAACAAAGTATGTTTGTTCGATAATTTGTATGGTGTCCCGGACTCGACGTTAAGCTCTGACCGGCGTTTCAAGTTAAACTTTTAAAGTTTGTTTAAATCATCTTTTCTTGTTACTTCTTACATTGTAGGTGTTGGTCAGAGTTTTTAACATTTTTTTTCACTGATGCATAAAATTGTCCTTCTTTCAGGAAGAGAAAAATTATACATATTCAATCAGCGGTACGGAAATTTATCCAATTGCAAGGTTCCTGACCTTACTGCTGTTTTCGTTGGTCTCCTTTCATCAAGAATTGGTAAGTTTTTGAAAAATAAAAAATTATTTTATTACTTGATATCGCATTTCTCCCTCCAGTAAAGGGCGTTACTACCACATCTATGTAGATTCTGGCCATGGCCGGGTGCGTATATAAATTTGAGTGCAGGGCAGCCAATCTCTGTTGATTATCTGAAGACACTTTAACTAATTTGAATTGTACCTCATTTCAGGGAGAGCTGAATTATTTCAAGCGGATCATTGTGTCCAAGGTTCGAGACGTACGAGCTGTTTCCCTTCATCTGTAACTGGTACGTTTTAAATAAACATAACTTTAGCCGCGTGCAGTATCAATGCATGGTTAGGTCCCTTCACCATAGAGGCAACCGAGGCAGTTACCGTGGATGTAATTTTGAAGTTTCTTGTTTATCTTGCAAAAAATATTTCCCTAAGACGATATATTCTGAAGAAAACAAATTTAGATTTCTTTTTTATATTTCCTCGGAAAGGATATTGGTCCGGCTGAGGACTATATGTATGGTCTAAGTACTTATATTCATACAGAATTAAAGCCTTTTATGGAAAGATTATCCATGTCCTCTGTTCTTTATAACAAAAGTGGTATAGATAATACATAGCGAAATCTAGGGATGATCTATTACTATTGTATAGTAAGTTAAGTTTGTCTCTAACAAGATAATACACATTTAAGTTACCTGTCATCTGAATGTGATTCTGAAACTCGTTTCAGAGAGAACGGAAAGCAGGAGCCAGAATCTTAAGCTGATCTTTGAGAGCTTTGTTGTATCTGTTTTGTACAAATTGGCGTTAGTTTATATTTCATTTCATAGCAGTTATGCTGTTTGTTTTGTAATGTCACTTTTTAAGAATACAACCCTTCCTGTGTGTATTTGCAAACGACGGTTAGTTCGCTGAAGGTCATTATGTACCCCGATTGTCAAACGGTATGAGCTTGCTTGCTCGACCGCCACCCCCTCCCCCCCCCCCCCCCCCCTCTTCCCCCTTTCTCACTTCCCCCGAATCGTTTATATTTAATCTAGAATGTTTATCAATGTATGTGCTTCAGGTTACCTGTACAACATAATTGTAGCCATTTATTAATATTTCTGAGAACATGTCTCCAGTCATCAGACAATGTGTTGATAGCAAACTGCTGAGCATTATCTGTAGAAATTGAAAAGAGGCTGCCAGAAAATCGAATTCGAAGATCACCTTCACCAGAGAGTTTTCTTTTCATTAATTCTATTTGGGCCCATTTCTAGACCGGTGCCAACACTCAAATTGAGAAGAAGTTTCATACCTTTTAGTTTTACTCTTGTTTCAACGTACAGTAATTAGGCACTTAAATTAGGCTCTGGATATAACTTGGTAGGAGGACACATCGTATCGTGTAACCTGTTTTTATAAGACAGCACATTAAAGCCATGTCCAGGCGATCGATCCGTTATTAGGTCTATAAACGCAAATGCGTGTTTACAGCTACCCAAATGCAAACAATATTTATCATTTATCCGTTGACTGTTTAATTGACAATTTAACTGTAATGACGCGTGGAATAACAAACCTGGACTAATTTCATTTTACAACCCGAGTACCAATCTCCTCTCAGTCCCCTAGTCGCCCTAAGGAAGAACTGAGTCACTTTAACTATTCATTTAGAAGCCAAAATTATCTATTCAATTCATCTTTTGTTATCTTCAGATTGATTCACCGAAGCGAAGAAAAGGGAGAAGAAAAGGGGGATTTTTCCAACAAACGATTGTAAGTTCCTGACTTTTTAAAAAATATTTTATCTAAAAGTTGCGTTGGAGCTGGTTCTGTTAAAACGGTTGCGACATTCTCTTAAAGTGATCTTTTCTCTGTTAAAGAAACTGATGATGATAAAATGATGAAACTGATTCTGAAATATAATTAAAAACAGTTTTTCTCAAAATTTGCAGAAATGGAAAGCAATATAATGATCGAACATTTCGTATACACAAAAAAATTGCAATCAATTAATTTGCAACTTCACTGACTAGTGACTGCCACTAATGGTTTGTCAGGAAAGCTTTGCACAGTAGTGTATATACTAGGATAAGAAACGTAAGATATTTTTCATGTTACAGTTACATTTAAAACATGAAATATATTTTATAGGCCAGAAGTATGTCTACGCACTTTAGTTATTAGCGGAGCTCTACGTGCGAGCGAAGCCACATACCTAAGAAAATTTGGTAATCTATGCACCCGAGAAATTTTGGTAATCATGTGACCGTACGCCAGTCCGTCCGCACCACAAGAAAACCAATGGGTAATGCCAAACTTTCTACCTAGTAAGGGAACCTGTAACCTGTGTATCACTTGATAATAGACATACATAATATATATATATAGATTTAGCCAGGGCTAAAAGCGAAGCTCCCGTTAATAAATTTATTATTTAAATCAAACAATAAACTTGTAATCCACAAACCAGTTAACTTTAGGGCAGATCCATATGACTTTTGAGATAAAAGCTAAGTGATTTTAGATAAAAAATAATTTGAAAACATTCCATGAGTAAAACAAATCTTACATCGAGTTGATAGTCTTATTTGTACATCCAAAAAACGGCAATCGTGCATCTTTAATCACAGTAGATTAGGTCTGGAAAACAAATTCTTCCCTGACAAAATAACCCAGTCACCCACCTACACCACCTTTATTTATAGGGTTAATTGGACAGCTCCGAAATATAATTTTAAAGGCCAGTTATAAGACGCGATAGCCAATTTACACGCTCTCCTCTGTCTAAAAGGGAGACCAAAATTAAAAATCAGGCCCAATTTTTTGTGTTCGACAAGTTTACTTTACAAACTCTTGCCGACAAATCTGATGGCCTGTAAACCAGCCTTTTATACTTTTTATACATCACATATGAGGTAAACAGTACTATCAGGTGCTCTTTGTTTATCGTGCAGACTTCGGACCGTTGAATTGGGTTGTTTTTCATTTTTCACAATTTTGTAAGATAAATTGCACTCATTCAATTATCACGACGATCGAAGGACGCGCTAACCCTTGCACAACAAATTATAGAAGTGAACCATTATAAAACGTTTTCATGAAGAAAATACCACGATTTCAGTGAGATCAATCTGCTCCTATGTATATATTGTGCAGGGTAATAATGAGCTTTTAGCGAAAACGTTCAAAAAAGCCTAGTATTTTTATTTAACTTTAAAATTTCCCTATACGGGCAGCCGGTTCTAAATAGAGTTACGCTTCAATATAAGAAAGAATTTATTATGTTTAACTTTTTTATGGTTTTATTATGTGTCATCATTAAACGCGTTTGATACGCGGGGCATTTTTAGTACGCCTGCATGCGATGTTCATGTACGACTGAAAAAAAAAAACGGCATTGCGATTTTAAAAAATTGCGAAAGAGACTACTAACAATCAAGACAAGAAATATAATTCGGTGAAACATTTACAGAGACAACAATTGTTATTCACGAAGACAAGTATTGAGAGTGAAGTGTTTCTGAAAATCCTGACGGTCATATAAAAAGCCTTGCAGATATAAACCGGCCTTCAGGTGTTTGCTACTTTTTCAAGATGAACTCGAGGCAAGAAAATCGCTCAAAGCTTTCCTTTTTTTACAACCAACATTCTTCAGAACGTTTTCCCTCTGTTTGCAGTCAGAAAATGTGTAAAGGCTTTTAAAGTTCTGTATATCAAACCTGGCATGATACTAGGTCAGATCATTGTCTCAAATCTTAAAAACTTGCTGCAAAAAACTACGCTGGACTTTATGAAATTACCAGGAAAAAAAAACATCAAATGCAATAATTACTCAGGCTTACCAGTCGAGATGCAGCTCCTGAAGGCCACCAAGTAAGGCCAGAATCGCCTCAGACTTTTCAACCCTCCTACGCACCCAGCAAGGTTAGGTAGAGGCTCATTTTTGAAAACGATGCCATCAGAAGACGGATTTCCGATAACTCGGAAAAGCGGCGCATTTCTCAACCAAAAACCCAATAAACAAACCAGCCAAGAATAACAAAAGAATCTTGATAGCAGCTGTCTTTCATTTTGTACAAGAATCAGAGGACAGAAAACTATCAGCTTCAGCTATCACTAAACAAGTTTCCAGACAATGCATAAATTTTCCGCGTGAACCCACCTGTCAAATTTTGAGCAATCAGAGCATAAAAACGGGACGAAGAGCGTGATCAATAAGTGACCATGGTGAGAAAAGCCAAAAGCAACTGCCTTCCCGCCTGTAAAAAGTGGCTGAATTTTTGCGTCCGGAGTCAATCAAAATGTTAATAGACCGACTCATTAACACAACTTTTTCGCTTGAAGTTTAAAAACTTGAACTTGAGCTTCATTTGAAAACTAGTAAGTTGTCAGGGGATAACTTCAAACCAACACTCAAACAAAATGAGTCGACACCTGAGCCTGCGATACGGTAATGTGATACTGGTCAGCAGATACCCTGTTTTGACAGCTGTCAGTTGGCCACAACATGAATGTGCAATACCAGGCTGCAGGCTCCCATACTAGCTACAAGGTGTGAAATTTAACATTGGTTTCCCTGTAGTGCGGACGGACGGTCGGGCGTACGATCACGTGACTACCAAATTTTCTCACATGGATAGATAACCAAATTTTCTTAGCTATGGGGCTCTACCCGCGCGCGTGAAGCTCCGCTATTATGGTCAATTGAGAACTCTTAAAAAGTTAATGAAGTTAAACAACGACTGTCAATGCAGCGTGAATCTTTTTACTATATACTGTGCTGGGCTTAATAATGACTAACATTGCAGGAGCATAGCGTCCATATGCGCACATACGCCCGTTTGTACAGCCGAAATCTGGAAAAAAGAATGTTTTTAAATTTCCTGAAAGCATTTTTATCATTTAATCGCATGACTTATTTACTTTTTCATATTAATAGGTGTCTTTGTTTGAATATTTCCTTTATCCTTTTCTTATTCCTTAAACGGACGGCAAGAAGCGTTTTAGTGGGATGAAAAACGAAAACAATGTACCCTTCCCTGCCCTCTACTGCATTGTTCTTCGTACCTATTTACTAAAAATGTTATGCGGGAAACGCAAGAAATGGCATTTCTGAGACTTTCAATTAAAAACATTCTGGGAAACATTCGCTCAGACTCCCTATTTTGGAGTGCGTTCCGCGCTCTAGCTTTTCTCCCTGCGCGTACACCTTCAAAATCTCTCGCTATGGCCCTTCATGCCCCGAAACGATTTTCCGAAGATGATCCAAAGGTCCCAAAGATAGTGTACAGTTCGTTGGTGATTCAACATTTCAAAGTCACTGATAGTGGCCCTGACAAAAAGGGTTAAAATTGAGCATTTGGGCTATTTTGTCTAAAACATTGAACCACAGGTCTCAAGACTTAAAACTCGTTTTATTCAACTACCTGTTGATACAAGGGCGCCCAACGACTGTTTTTGTAAAATATGTGTTTGGAGAAGCAAATATTGCGTAGAATTTTCTTTTGCTTGAGGACGGCTAAAAATTTCTAAATGAACGTTCCATTTATGTTCAATTTTCGAAGCTTATCTAACAAATTTTCGGATTCTAAAATGTGATGGAGAGAAGAATCAGAAAAATTCTCCCTTTCGTTAAACGTTAAATTGCACCTAAAATTTTCGGGAAAATAATACTGAAGTCCTCGTAATTTCGAAAAGACTTAAGTTCCCCTAGGATGACCAAACAGATTAAAATTTTGTAGCGCCGCTTAGAATGTATTTCTAGACATCTAAAAGTACTCTGAATAGCCTAAAAAGTGTTTTCAATAACGTTTTTTGGAGGAAACCGTCGTTGGGTGCCGCTGTTGATAGACGGCAGTACGGTACTTGGGACTTGTACTTAGTGATGTTATCCAGGTAACTTCAAGATCTTTGCTGTTTAAAGAAAACAATGTAGCGTGTTATATACAGGGGAAGTGAAGGAGGGGGGAAGAGCTACTCACTGTACATTCCCTTAAGGTGGCTCGATGGGGTTTTTCAGGGTTAATACCTCCCATGTTTGAGCATTAACTACGTCACAACTGACAAAAACTGTATCAGATAAAGATGAAAATCTTGTCATGATCAGCCGGGTTACATTGACATAACTACAGGAACTACAAAGACTACAGGCAGCACAGCAACTGTACTAGAATAACTACACAACTGCTATCGTACCTGTGACGTCATCGACATGTAAGGCCATGTACGTCTCAGGACATTAAATGTAAGGCTTACATGAAGTTCCTACCAACTTTTCGACCAAAATGGTTCAAATCAGGACCTTTGCAATCTATGAGAGCGTTTTGAAGATATTTTGGGATGAAGTATTTGTGGTTAGAAATTCAGTATTCAGTATTCAGTATTCGGCCGTTGAAATGCAGTTCTGGCTCATAGTACTTTCATTCACTTTTAGATGTGTTTCTAAGTAGCATGGGAACGTCTTAAGCCTTTCGTAAGAAAGAGGGATTTGATAATACATTGAGGTGCTCTTATTGGCGTTTTCTAAATATTTTGGTCTACTTTAACAAATGAGCAAATAAATTTGAAACCGCTCGATAAATATTTTTAAAAATTTGAGATTATCGAGATTAACCATCATTTTATATCACCCTTCAGCTTCAATGTTATTGATAACTTGTAAGGTAATAAAATAAGGACTTCAATTCGCTATTTTACTTTGTCGAAAATTTCGTGTTTACAAGTGAAAGTTTCTCATTGTTTAGGGGTACTGTCTCCAAGTTTCAAATTTTAAAGCACAGCAATAACTAAGATTTCTGCATATTTCAAATGCATTGTTAGTTAGTGCCGTTAATGTAAACATAAAACTTGGAGACAATACCCGGAATAGTTAGATGCAAACTGTACCCTCACGGCGGTGACAATTATTACGGAAAAGCAAAAAGGATCCAGTATGAAGCCATTTTGTGATCTGCATCAACAACAAAACGCCAGATAATTGTGCAGTTACAAAAATAACCCGACTGGTGTAGACGGGACTTTAATTTAAGCCGTTAAAAAGCGTATTCTAAGAGAGAAAACAATAGATCGTTTACTCACGTACCAAGTGGTTATGAAAATTTCTTTGATAAACAAAAACTTTCACGTAAGAAAATAGTTCAATCCTCACGTGACTGTTTCGGTACCACTGACATTGCTCCCGTTTCTCACCTTTGGTTGGCCATTGTTTTAATTAAAAAAAGATGTTCGCAAGGGCATCAGTAAGATTAAAATATGTGGGTTAGAGTGCAGAAGGTTTTAAATTTTTGTCTGTCCGATCCAGAAAACTAATTTCCGTTGAACATGTGTTAGAAAGCACTTTTCTGCATTTTCTTCACATTAACGCGCGCAACTCTAAAGAAAACAGAAAAGTGGCAGACAGGAAATAATGATAACTTTACATTTTCCTTTTCTAGGTATATTACCATCAAGGAACAGCCACACTTTTCATACAGGAACTGCTAAATGACTGAAAGGAATAGAATAGAGTACCACAAGCAACAGCTAAACTTTGCTAAAAAAGTCGGCGACAGGGCCGGACTAGGACGTGCCTATTGCAATCTCGGCAATGCTTATCACAGCCTTGGCCAATTCCAACAAGCAATAGAGTACCACAAGCAAGACCTGAGCATTGCAATAGAAGTCGGCGACAGGGCCGGACAAGGACGTGCCTATTGCAATCTCGGCAATGCTTATCACAGCCTTGGCCAATTCCAACAAGCAATAGAGTACCACAAGCAAGACCTGAGCATTGCAATAGAAGTCGGCGACAGGGCCGGACAAGGACGTGCCTATTGCAATCTCGGCAATGCTTATCACAGCCTTGGCCAATTCCAACAAGCAATAGAGTACCACAAGCAAGACCTGAGCATTGCAATAGAAGTCGGCGACAGGGCCGGACAAGGAGGTGCCTATGGCAATCTCGGCAATGCTTATCAATCCCTTGGCCAATTCCAACAAGCAATAGAGTACCACAAGCAACACCTGAGCATTGCAATAGAAGTCGGCGACAGGGCCGGACAAGGAGGTGCCTATGGCAATCTCGGCATTGCTTATGCCTGCCTTGGCCAATTCCAACAAGCAATAGAGTACCACAAGCAATGCCTGAACATTGTAAAAGAAGTTGGCGACAGGGCCGGACAAGGAGGTGCCTATGGCAATCTCGGCAATGCTTCTAAATCCCTTGGCCAATTCCAACAAGCAATAGAGTACCACAAGCAACACCTGAGCATTGCAATAGAAGTCGGCGACAGGGCCGGACAAGGACGTGCCTATGGCAATCTCGGCATTGCTTATGCCTGCCTTGGCCAATTCCAACAAGCAATAGAGTACTTCAAGCAATGCCTGAACATTGTAATAGAAGTCGGCGACAGGGCCGGACAAGGACGTGCCTATGGCAATCTCGGCAATGCTTATCAATCCCTTGGCCAATTCCAACAAGCAATAGAGTACCACAAGCAAGACCTGAGCATTGCAATAGAAGTCGGCGACAGGGCCGGACAAGGAGGTGCCTATGGCAATCTCGGCATTGCTTATGCCTGCCTTGGCCAATTCCAACAAGCAATAGAGTACTTCAAGCAATGCCTGAACATTGTAATAGAAGTCGGCGACAGGGCCGGACAAGGAGGTGCCTATGGCAATCTCGGCAATGCTTATCAATCCCTTGGCCAATTCCAACAAGCAATAGAGTACCACAAGCAACGCCTGAGCATTGCAATAGAAGTCGGCGACAGGGCCGGACAAGGACGTGCCTATGGCAATCTCGGCAATGCTTATCAATCCCTTGGCCAATTCCAACAAGCAATAGAGTACCACAAGCAACGCCTGAGCATTGCAATAGAAGTCGGCGACAGGAATGAAGAAGGAAGGGCCTATGGCGGTCTCGGCTTAGTTTGTAAATCCCTCGGCGACTTCCAAGGAGCAATAGAGCATTATAAGCAAAGCCTAAGCATTGCTAAGGAAGTGGGCAACAGGTCCGGAGAGGGATATACCTATGCCAATCTTGGCCTTGCTTATTTATCCCTTGAACAATTCCAACAAGCAATCGAGTACTACAAGCAACAGCTCAAAATTGCTAAGGAAGTGGCTGACATGTTCCTAGAAGGACGTGCCTATCAGTACTTGGGTATGGCTCATATGTTGTTAGGTTCTCTGGATGAGGCTGTAGGTAATTTCAAATTCAGCATGAAAGCGTTTGATACTATTAGGGCTAGTTTCATTTCGGAAGATGCATTGAAAATAAGTTTTCATGAGCTTTACGTATCTAGCTATCGTTGTTTATGTCGAGTTCTTATAGCGCTTCAAAAGACGGATGAGGCTTTGTACGCGGCCGAACGGGGACGAGCAGCAGCTTTGCTAGATGCCTTGAAAATAAAGTATGGCCTTACATCCCTTTCGCCCATTTCAAATGAAACTGAGGAAGATTTCGCATGCATTTCAAGGAACATATCTGTTTTGACAATGTTTATTGCATTGGACGAAGAAACAATAAGCTTGTGGGTACTGGGAAAGAAAACCAACGCTATTTTTAGGGAATCAATACTAAATAGTGGAAGTGCACACGAAGATCCCTTTGATGCACTTTTGAAAGCTTCTTTGAAAAAAATTGGGGCTGGCAGAGATGTTAGATGCGAGAATCGGTCACTTGATGTTTTAAGCGATAAGTCAACTTCCAGTACTCTTGGTGATGATAAAATATCGATTCCATCGCACGAGAATATCGACTGGTTACAGCCATTGCATGATATAGTTTTTTGTCCCATGGAAGACTTACTTGATGGCGATGAACTGGTTGTAGTCCCTGACGGCGCTTTGTGTTTAGCTCCTTGGACAGCCCTAAGTGAAACTTTAAGGATCCGTATTATTCCCTCACTGACAAGTTTGAAAGTAATAAGAGATTCTTCAAGTGAATACCACAGTAAAACTGGCGCCCTGCTTGTTGGAGATCCATGTTTGAGGAAAGTTACAAATAAAAGAGATATTCCCGTTTATGATCAACTGAAGTTCGCAAAAAAAGAAGTGGAGATGATTGGAAAACTTCTTAACAGCCAACCACTCACAGGGGAAGCTGCAACCAAAGAAGAGGTGCTTCGGAAAATAGATTCAGTCGCTTTGATTCACATTGCAGCACACGGAGGAAAGGAAACTGGTGAAATTGCTTTGGCTCCCAACCCCGGGTGGCAATCCAAGACTCGTATCCCTACGGAAGAGGACTACATGTTGAAAATGTCTGATCTACAGGCCATTAAGCTGACAGCGAGGCTAGTTGTGCTTAGTTGCTGCCATAGTGGTCAAGGAGAGGTCTCGTCTGAGGGTGTGGTCGGTATGGCAAGGGCTTTCTTGTTTGCTGGTGCTCGTTCTGTGCTGGCGTCACTCTGGGCAATTGATGATGAAGCCACAATGGTGTTTATGGAATGTTTCTACCAACACCTGAGAGTTGGAGAAAGTGCCAGTACTGCTCTGCAGAAGGCCATGAAACGCCTTCGAGATTCGGACGACTTTTCCGCCCCAAAGTACTGGGCTCCATTTGTACTGATTGGCGATGACGTCACGATTGAATTTGATGTAAACCGTTGAGAAAGCTGTAAGTACAGACTTTTCTTTTGTTTTAGATTACTTAGGGTCCTAATATATTAAATAAGGTTTAAGGTTTTATTGTCTTCAAATTAAAATGTAAAGGAATTAACAAAATTAAATACAAATAAGGAGTAAAATTAAGACAGTGTGAATGATATTGACAAAAAAATAATATAGGTGGTTCCTTGATGTACAATCATTCTGGATTTACGTCATCAGATTTCATTTCTGTAATACAAAAAGAACACTATAGAAACCTTTCAATAATCATATAATTAAGTGCAAAATCAGCATTCACTGTAAATGGCTGTTGCCGTGACATATTGGCTCTGGATTACGCATTGAGAATTCTTAGTTTTTGCCTCAAACTTTTAGTTTCAACTACCATTAAGTCATCATTTTACCCGATTCAAAATAGAAATGTTATATTTGTCAAAAAGAGTCAAAATCTTTATTTTATGATTTTTTATGAGCAGAAAAGCAGGTTAAATAGGCAGAAAATAGACCAAAAAATGTTTCTAAAAACCCATTTTTCTATATACACCATAATAGCTAGATAATAAAAGTAGCTCTAACATACTCTCTTAATTGTTGTACAGTTATGAAAGGTTTTGAGCTCCTGTCCAACTTTGATTTTACACTCGCCTCATCCTTGCAATCCTGTAATCTAAGGCTTTTTATCTTATATCCTCTATAGAACGAGTAGTATTGAGGCCGTTATTTCGCTGTTCAAGCGTATTAATTAATCAATCGTTACTTTATTTACAGGGACCGTGCTGATTGCAGGGAGATGTCAAAGAAAGAGTACTGAATGAAAGGAGCATTATAATATCAAAGTCTATTTTACCTGAGGAAAAAAGGTTTCGTGTAACCGTAGAAAATGAATAATATACGTTTTTTTTCCCTAAAACTATTGCAACAAAGCAGCATTAGCTGATAGAGAAATTTTGCTTCCTTTGATGATGTTGAAATACGTTTCTCAAATGGTACTTCCACTTACGCACGTGTTCCTTCGGTTAATCATTGCGTTAGAACAAGTCTATAGAGCATAAAATATCTACAATTTTGGACCGTTGATTTGGCTATATATTCTTATACTTTACATATTGTTAAAAATATTTTGCGCAAAATTTAGTTTTTTCAGCGTCAACTATTGGGAGTTTACCCTGAAAGTGTTAAAATCAGTTTCCTAAATGATTTTTTATACCTTACCTTGTTATGCTTGGTGTAACATTTTGTCTGCGTAACAACTAACTAAGGAAATTGGAAAATTGACGGAAATTTACTTCGTCCAGACAAATGAATATGCGTTTTTGTCAAAGGATAATACATTCACGAACTTTTGCCTAGTGGATGACGTTGGATGGAAGGCCAGAACGCGTTATAAACGGAAGCGTCTCCAAACTAAAGCGCATCGCAACAGATTAGTCAGGGGCACCAAACGACCGTTTTCTAGGAAATGTCTGCTCGACGCTCTCTAGTATGCCTAAAATTTTTATAGCGATGAGAATTATTCATTTATATTGCTTTTAAAACACCCCAGGAAGCCTATAAAGAGGCATTTCAGAGCTGATTTTCGTGATAAAGCTGTCGTTGAGTGCGCCTGATTAGTAAGTTAGTAAATACCATTTTAGTTAAAACTGTAACTTACTATTGCTTGAGTAACATAACAGTTATAAGAGGGTCCTGAAGGCGTAAAACAGGAACTGGGATTTCACTTTTTTTGGAGTGGGAAGATGGGATTTACTGCACTGGGAGAGCCATGAACAGTTGTGAAAATGGCATTGTGATTTCTCTTCTTTAGAGGACTTGGACTCCATTATTTGACACAATTTTGCACAAATAAGCCTACTTTTGGAAATTGAGAAATCCAGTCATGCATCAGTAAATCAAAGTATAGCAATGCATGAATGAACTGCTGTCAGCTTTCCTGTTCAATGGTTTGTTGTCGCTGAAATGACATGCCCATTTGAGAAAGATCAAAATGGCGTCTGATTTAAAAAATGTTTCCCGCACTTTGCACAATTATGGTCATCGAAATGTTTGAGTTCAGCAAACAATGCGGTATCCCGCACAGAAGATTGCAAACTATAATCTTTAACTGATTTCGACTGAAATGTGACAACTACTGACGCGGCGAAGCAGAGTAAGTGCGTGAGTCGGATGAAGATGCTGAAAGTGAGATTGAGAGAAGTATTTTTTTATGGTTATGCCAACAAGAGTTGGAAGAGAGAGATCGTTCACTTGTCCAGTAGAATGAGAGATTTTTTCTTTCCAGATGAACTGATGTACCTGTATCCAGACGGTGTCAATCAGTGCAGCTTTTCATTTATTATGTGCATGCAATAAGTTTCCGGCAAACAACCACTGGGAATGGGATTTGGACCAAACTTAGGACGTGGACTGGGATTTGGTATACCCCCCTTCAGTACCGTCTTATAATATTGTTGTTATCTTATATAAGTACCCGAACTGTGGTTCAGATAGTTCAATTGCTTAGTAACAGTGATACGCTTTTTTAATGTTTTATTGAGTGGAGAACTTAATTTTTTGTAAAAGTAAGGCTGCACATTGATCAAACAGATCAGTTCCAGAGCACTTGTTCAGCATCGTTCTGTGGTTAGGCGCTGAGAAGTTATGTGTACCTCAATCTTTTAAGCTAAGATTATTCTAGCGGGAATCTAACAAATTTTTAGCTACCTGAAGGTAGAGTGTTTTCCAGGCCAATGACGTATAGCATGGCCATGATTATTTTAAGAAGTTCTCCGCACTCATTTACCTTATCACATCGACTTGATTACATCAACTGCTGGTAGCTAATCTGGGCGCGTTGCGTGGTACAGTGTTCTGTTTTTGATGTAACTTTCAGCCTTGTTATGTTGTATTAAATATAAAGAAAACGAGACTGAAGTTTTACTGTGATTGTTGATGTTCAGGATGTAAAAAACCTTGATGAAAAACCTCTTCCCCTTGAACACTGACCTCCAAGGTCAATATTTGATTAGAAAACCACAAGCCACTTCTTACTGTCCCTAATTCGCTGAGGCTTTAACCATTTCCGATGCTGCAAGTTTTTTTTTAATTGGTCGTCACCAACCCCGCCCCCCCCCCCCCTCCCCTGTCCTCGACCAAGGTGCAAGTTTTTTTTAAATTGGTCGTCACCAACCCCGCCTCCCCCCCTCCCCCATCCTCGACCTAGGTTGCAACTGTTTTTCGTCTGATCGGGTAAATAACAGATGCTCGAATCTGATTAATTTTTCTCAGCCTTCATTTTTTGCTTATAAAGTACCGAAACTGTATGATTTGACCAGTCCGATTACAGACATAAGATGTTTTGGTTCCAAGGGGCAGAATAACCCCCGGCTCTCTTTTTCTTCAGTTAGATGAGCGCAGTGACTGTTACTGATTTGTACGCAAAATATTCCCCTCCCCTCACTTTCAGCTTCAAAAAGGTACTATTGGGCCATTTCGTGGCCCAATGGTGTGTTATTGTGTTTTTAGTGTTGGATGTTTCATCAGTTGACTGCCTGATACACAAAGAATATATATAGTACTCCCGTACTAGGCCTATGTCACGGCGTTTTTACGGATCAGTTTATTTTTAGACACATTTTAGGGTACTTGTTCCCGCGAAAAGAGAATCTCTACCATGACTATGAGCGCATTCGAAGTATAACATATCAAAAAGAAAAACTAACGGTCTGTAGGTTTGGCTAACTGATTTGTGAAATTTAAAAGATATTCAAAATTCGCGCTAAAAACCGTTCTAAAAATAAACTGGTCCGTGAAAACGCCGTGGCATGAGCGCATGGAAGTTGCTCGCCCCGGGTAATGGGTTCCTGTCCAACCTCTGAATTACTGCGTCCCAGAGCTTTACAGTAGCTTCGATCAATAGTAGACGCACGTGGCCTACATATATATCAACTGCTGCGACAACAGTGAAGGAGAATATAAGAAACGAATGAACCACTTTAAAAAAATTCCACAAAAAAAAAACAATCAGAAGAATAAAAACAAAAAACAAAAGAAACGAAATTACTAAGACACAGGAACTCAATGGTAAAGAACATAATGCTTCTGTTATTAATCAAGACAAAAAAACTTCTGTTTGTTTGCTTGTTTTTGTTCACTTTTACGCGCGGAGTAATGAAGCCTTGGGACCAGATAAGAGAAGCGCGACTCTATCATGAGCGTGATAGTAGCTCAAAGTCTGACTTCAGTAAGCAGGCAAATCAACGCAAACGTAAGGCTATATTTTGTGAACTAAACGCGCATTGAACCCTCGGGCGTACACGCAAAGTCATACCCCCACCGTGGTACAAGGGGTAGGGAAGCAGGGAGGGGGTTGATGGAACCTCTCCCCTGCTCTTTAATATAAAGTAGCAAATCCCTGATAAATATGATGAAGAAAAGAGGAGCCAAAAAAGATCCTTGTGGTACTCCATGGTTTACACACGCCAAAGATGATTCTTTACCATCAATGCAGACCAGCTGACGTCTACCAGAGAGATAAGACTGACACCAATTATATGCTCTGTTGGTAAAGCCATAAGCTAATTTCAGCAATAATAAATTGTGGTCGACCATGTCGAACGCTTTACAGTAGTCAACAAGTAGTACTCCACCCACTCTGTTGTTGTCCAAATTTAGTAAACAGAGCAGTCTCAGAACCATGGTGCTTACGAAAACCGGACTTTATCAATAAATCAAGCAACCTCCCATTGTTTCTAGGGAAAAGCCCTGGGGACGAGGTAGTAGATCAAGTTGTTCACTTGAATAAATTCATACAAAGAATCGTGGACGTAACGTTCAATAACCTTCAAAGTAGATAGGACTGCATGTAAGGACAGAAATTGGACGATAATTAGATGGGTCGCTTGCATCACCTTTTTTGAACAAAGGGTTAACTTAAGCGTTTTCCAACGTTGAGGAAAATTTCCAGTTGCTGAGAATGAGTAGTTAATTATCCTTGAAATATTCGGCGTGATAACTGGTGCAGTCAAACGAAGTAAACGTGCATTAATCCCGTCAATACCAGCAGATTTGTTAGGACTAACTCTCGATCTTCAGAATACTAATAAGTTGAGTAACAGTAATATCCCGAAGAGTGAAAACAACATCATGATCTCTTCTGGAGTTGACAAAATTAGTTAATCTGGACAAGTCATTATTTAAATCGATCTGGTGACTTTTCCCTAAGTTTATCGGCGATTTTTGAGAAATGAGTGTTAAATTGCTCAAGAAGTTCACTAGGATCATCAATCACTTTGCCGTCCACTTCAAGGTTTCTAACACAGGAATTCTTAGCTGATAATTCTTAGCTGATATCCTTCTGGATAGGTTTGAGTAAATTTAAAATTTTACTCAAAGATCAGATGAAGAAGGTTGGAGCCTGCTCGCTAAGTTTAAAGGACAAAGACAAGGACTCAGTGGGGGAAAAAGCCATCCATATTGAAATGTAAAATTTCTAGATTAAGGAAAACCTACAAGCAGAGTTCCTATTTGAAGACATATAATTGCTGAAAGTTTTTCTTCAAGAAATCTGACACACAATGGAAGAAATAGTCAGAGTCATGTAACCTTTTGATTTATGCTACACAGCATTTTGGTGAAAGAATAAAAATACAACTATATCCTTTATAGTCTTGCCATATACGTGGCAGTATAATTATCAACGGCAAACAAAGGTTACTTTCGAATTCCAATTTTTATGTATTTGAGTTAAGAAAAATGCGAGCGGAATACTGTCATCGCTAATTAAACTTTGACAGTTAACAATACAGTACTTTTTCGAAGTTTTTAACTGAAGGACAGTCTAGATAGGTCAAGAAGTATTTCTGTTACGTCAGTATTAGACTACTTTCTGGAGGCACCAGCGAAAGGCTCTGAACATTTCCCAAAAAGGCAGTAGAGAGAACAGCAATCCATTAACGAATCGCACGGTTGACCCAATGGGCTACATCCCTGCTGCCACGACTTCAGCAAAAAAGGAACGGCGATCTTGAACTCAACCAGTTTTTCAATCGTTTCTCTGCGACGAATGAGGCGAGCGGAAACCAGAACGAGGCAAATAGATACCAAGGACATGGCCAATAAGACCTTCATGTCTTTTGGCTGAGAAAAAATGTAGTACGAATTCAGTTCAATATTATATTGTTGACAAAAAAAGTAGGACTGAGTAAGAATCTTTGAGTGTTCTGTTTATAATTAGCTACCCTGCGAGCAGAGGTTCAAGTCGTGCAAGAGAGGAACCTCTACTCGCAGGGTAGCTAATATATAAACAGAACAGCAAAAACCTCTCAGAAGCATCTAGCGACTGTTTTCTGTAAAATATCTTTTCGGAAAAGCAAGCATGGCCTAGAATTTTTCATTACTTGAGGACGGCTAAAAATTACACTCCCCACGTTAGGCTATTTTTCGTAGAAAAAAGAAACCTAAGTTTTTCTTATTCAAAAATGTAATGGAGAGAAGAAAACAGAAAAATGCTCACTTTCTTAAAACGTTAATTAAATTAGATCTAAAATTAGCGGGGAAATGCTGAAGCCCTTGTAATTTTGAAAAGACTCAAGTTCTCCTAGGATTACCGAACAGATATAAATCTTATAGCGCTGCTTAGAATGCACTTCTAGAGATCTGAAATTACCCTGGATAGCCTAAAATGTGTTTTCAATGTATTAAGGGGGAAATAGTTGCTGGGTGCCCCTGACCTCTGCTCGCAGGGTAATAACTAGCTGATAATACTTTCGAATTCTCATCTGTACGGTGATTGGATATGCTAGTTGTGCCTTGTTCTCTAAGTAGACGGATTTTATTCTTGACGAATTGTTCAGAGTTTTTGTACCCTTCTCTGTAAATGTTTGTAATATTCTCAACTGGTTGCACAAATTAAATACCGTAAAATTTCGAAAATAAGCCCCTCCATGTATAAGCTCCCTAAACTCGTAACGCAAAAATCCCTCCGTTAAATCGACCCTCCGAGTATGAGCCCTCGGGAGCTTGTACTTGGAAATTGCCCTCAAATTCAAAATAAAACGAGGCAAAACTGTACAGTAACACATGAATTTTTATATTTGCCTAATAACCCTTGCGTGTACCAAATGATTGTAGTCAGAAATTGCTGTTTGCATAGTTCACTCTTCACTCTTGGCTTGGATTTCCTTGGTCCATGTAGACCAAGTGCTTCCATGGCTGCGTTTTAGAAAGGTGTATTTCCTCAAGGCAGGTTCAGTGAAACCTTTCTGCAAATTACTGACATAAATTTTCCTTCCAACTATAAGTTAACCCAGCCGATTTTGAGACGCAAATTTCCCTCCAAGTATAAGCCTAGCTGATTTTGAAACGAGAGCGTCCCTCCGTATATAAGCCCCTCCGAATATAAGCTCCTCAAAAAATAACCCCCCAAAATAGGTCTTTGAAACATATAAGCCCCGGGGCTTATTTTCGGAATTTTACGGGACTTCCATAAGAATCTGATTGAAATGATTAAAAGGAGAAAAGAACTCATTGAAGACACGCACGACAACTGAGTGTCACAAGATCGATGTGAACAGTCACGCAGTCTAACAGCAAAGGATACTTTCAATAGGTCTGTTTTTGAACTTCGTTTCCAGGGTTCTCCGCTACTAATTCCCCGACTCTCTTGCTTCGGAGGACGAATGGGAGAGAACCATGGGAACAAGGTTGCTTGGCTCCGAGGCTGCGTGGTATAAAACTAAGGAAATGGTATTGAGATTCGGAGATGAATAGTCAATTTATTTAGTTTTATTTCCCTCAGAAGTGGATTTTGATACTTCGAAACTGGCCCGTTCGCCAGAGGCCTTCGAGAGCAGACGCCTTTTTCGGCTTTAGGTTTCGCCCCAACAGTTTCACACGCTTAGAAAACTGTTTTCTCGGTGTGTAAAGCAAAGCAGAAAAAGGCCTGTGCTTTGGCAGGCTAGTTCGCCATCAGAAATTACTTAAGGTAAAGGACAACAAATCGATTGCATCGACTTCTCATTTTAAGCTAGTGATAATCATGTACCCATATGATGATCCGGGGGAGGGGGAGGGAAAGCAGTCATGGACAGAGGGTAGTGAGGCTAAATTGCTGCCTCTTGATACCCGTTAGCAAACCTTATATGCCATACCATCATCAAATGCGTCCGTCACTTGGAGCACTTTGTCTAGAGCACTTATTTTCTGTGCGATAAAAAGAAACAGTTGCTGGTGTCCAAGTTCAGTGTTTGGTAGATAGTAGCGGAGAGGAAGGGATTAATCAAAAGGGCACCTCTATATATGTTCTACCCTACAGTAGCTAAAATCCCCAAGAAATTAGCTTTAACCAATTACTAATTAGCAGCTGGAGAAAAACGTTAAAAACAAATCTACTGTGAAAGGTGATATTCTTTACATTTCTTTCCCTGATAATGTACATTTCCACTCAGTTGTCGATATTGGCCTGCTGATATTGCATGTGGCTCTCAAAAAACTGATGACGATTTTGTTTAGGGGTCATCGACAACACTCTCTAAATTATCTCATGGCCTTTCCATGATAAGCAGTAATACTCTGAGAAATTGGACGTTGTTTGCTATGATTAGACCTAGTCACTAAGAACTGCTGCAATAAATAAGGAAGCTTTATCATTAAGTAGTAGATTCAAAAAACTGAAACCAAATGAATGTCAGAAGAATTATAAAGGTGAAGAAGGTACAAATGCTCGGCTTCAGTTCTAAAACGCTAACAGTAGAGCAAAAATTGCTTAACTTCTCCGAAAAATGAAAGGTGATTACGTACTTGATTATCATACCTGTTACTTGTCCTTTTTAAATTCCACGTCAGAAAAAATTAAAGGGAACACAGTATCCTGTTGTTACTTGCTGAAGCGTTCGTGTTTGGTTCATAAACAGTCGAGTGAGAGGCGCGCACTATAATATCACGAGCACGGTCGAAGGTCACAACGTGAACAGGGCACAATCCTAAGGTCACACATACGCGTAATCATACGGTAAAATTCCGAAAATAAGCCCCGAGGCTTATATTTTACAAAGACCGTTTTTGAGGGGCTTATTTTTGGAGGGGCTTATCTATGAAGGGAAATTTGCGTTTCGAAATCGATTGGGTTAGCCTTATAGTTGGAAATAAATTTACCTTTTTTTGCTGTGTTTTACAAGCCCACCGGGGCTTATATTTGGAGAGGCGATTTAACGGAGGGTTTTTTGCGTTACGAGTTTGGGGGACTTATATATGGACGTGCTTATTTTCGGTATTTTACGGTATCTCACAAAAGAAACCTGTAAATCTGATCACATTATCATATGCAGCTTTCGCGAGTTGGTGAGCTGAAGTTAATACTGTTTTCTGATTGACTACCTATCTTTCCCGTTGGGAATTTTGCCGCAGTGGTCCGGCAGCCGGGCAACGTATTTATTGACCTCGAGACTCAGTCCGTGAGAAAACAAACAAACAAACGAACACCCTCGCCCAAATTTTGCGCAACCCTTTTTTCCTAAATTTTCATGCGTATTACAGTCGTCGCAAGAAAAATTGAAGACATTGCTTACGCTTACACAATTTTGTTTGGGGGAGGAGAATGGCGGGGACAAACAAGTATTATTAATGATACAAAGGCGCCTTGCGGGGGTGCGCTTCTCGGTACTATTAAAGACGCTTTCACTCCACGTGTTCTTTTTTAACGCTTTTCTTTTCCTTGTGTGCCCATTTTGATCTGGAGTCGGGTATGATTTTCGAGGGAACTACGGGAGTGGATGAACGTATTTATGGTTTTAATTCCAAATGAGTAAGAACGAATTCGAAATGGATTTTAAGAAATCGTTTTTTTTAGAGGTGAGATCTGAAAACGGGTGTGAAAAATGACAGTTTTAGGTCTGATATAGGATTAGGATTTGGAGAACGGGGCGGCCCACCCCAACCAAGAATTCCCAGGAGTACCTTCTGGGGGATCAGTGCTTTAAACTTTTTGTTCTACGAATCCTTCGTTGCAACGCACCCTTTCCAGTGTCTAGTGCCAGGCTTTTCAGGAAAAAAAACAACCTCGACCCAGTGTCTTTTGGAAAGCGAGAAGACACTGGGGACGAGGGTGGGTAGAAAAAATGGGATGAGTTTATCTGTCTAGTGTGAATTCGAGACGAATAATCCGTCTTTGACAGATTATTCGTCTTCAAAATCCGTCTAAAAAGAAGGATAAAGTCAGACGAATTATCCGTCCAAATTGAACAACGGCCTTTTTTACACTTGAGATGGATTATTCGTCTGAGACGGATAATCGATCTTCAAAATCCGTAAAAATTGACGGAAAAACAGATGGATTGAGTCAGGCCGATTGTCCATGCAAAATTAAGACCGTTCCATTTTTAAATTACGGCGTATTATCTATCTGACGCGAATTATCCAACGGATAATTCGTCTCAGACGGATAATCCGTTTCTAGTGTGAATACGTTTATCGTCTCGTTTTCACATCTAGACGGATAATCCAACGGATAATTCTCAGACGGATAATCCGTCTCCAGTTTGAAAACGGCAATTGTCATTCAACACAGCACCGAACGAGTTCCACGCGTTAACACAAAACGGACAATTTCTCAACATTCATTTGCCACTAATCTCATACTGTACTTTGAGGTAAAAAGTACCTTTTAATACCGTAATACCTTTTAACACGAAGATAAATTAGTGGCGTGTAGGATGTAGTAAGGTTAAGTAAGACTACTGAACTGAATTTCAGTCAAATTGAAATTAAGAATAGAGACCTTAAGATCGAGGTTTGGCCATCTTACTGAAAACGGCAAACTATTTTAGCTCAGAAATTGTCTTCAAAAATACGTTCCTATGAAAACGAATTGGATGATTAATATGCGGAAGAGTTCTAAAAGGTAGTATTTCCTCTCAAACGCGGTATTAGGATGTTTTGGGGTGCAAAAATCCTTGCAGTAAATCACTTATTATAACCCTTGAGCGTGCTCATGCTGTAGGAATGTGAACCTCAAACCCAAATTCCGACGGCAGGGCACTGGTCACGTGAATTCTTGACGTTCGCGGTTAGCGGGAAATGCCAAAACACTCCGATCTTAAGGTCTCTAATATAAAAGCGCAATGTCATGCAATTTTAGGCAATTTTTAGCTAAAACCAAGAGATAAAAAAAAACATCACGTATCCTCTTCAACCTCAGATAGGACGTGTATAGTCAAGACTGAAGAAGATGGAGTAAACTTGGAAAACGTCGGCTCCACTTTTGGTTTAGTTTCGGGAGATAATCCGGCATGAAAGAGAATCAGAGCACAATATCAATTTTACGCTAAGTTCTCAAAGTAAATTTCAAAAGCACGTATAATGATAAACTTCTAGAAGGAGGGTGTGAAAAATAGATACAGTAGCAAAGTGAAAAATTGTTACAATCTGTAAAGAAATGGAATCTCCTCATAGTCTTCAGAGGTACAGTTTTTCAGTCAGTAGATCTTTTACAAGGAAAGCCGTAAACTTAAATGAGCACGAGGACCAGGTTTTAAAGCATGGCACAATATAGCGAAGCATCTTCCATGGCGGACTTTCCTCGTTTAAGAAATGATCGGTACCACAAAATCATGTTTGCAAGTTCTTTAAGGTTTTGACTGTAAATCCACTGCGGTATGTTTAAAGTAGTGTCAACCTCCAGAATAACTATTTTAAGCTGCGTTCTGTTCATCGGCGCGTTCGTTTACTCGTTCTTACTTCTTCAGGGGAGATCGCAGCACCTCGCCTCGTTCGCGGAGAAGTTGTGTTTCCCGATGCGTTGCTCGAACCATTTACGACCGGAGTCGATAAGGTCGGAGAAGCGGTAGCCGCAGCCGCAGCTCGTGCGCTGGAGCGACGCGAGGTAGCTGTTCTTGTAGGTGGAGTGTTGATTTCTGTCAGCAGCATAGTGGCCGGACTGGGAGGCATATTGTACTGGGTCGGAGTCATGCCCAAACGCTCCTCAATCATGCGTAACTGGGTTTCAGCCTCTCTGCATTCCCGGTGTTTAATTTTCATCTCCTGCGTTTGTCCGTGCTGTAGCTGCAGCTGTTAGAGAAAGGAGATAGAGAAAGTGTTCCCTTCAAATGCTCCAAGATCAAATTCGTAAATCAGCTAACCGTTACCAGCGATTTGTTTTGAAAATAAACTGGCGAGCTGAACAGAAAAGTAGTGAAAGCGGATTCAAATCTTTAAGTTATGGGGTCGCGCTCACCTATACGATAAGAAGGAAAGCGGCCTTAACCCTCTAAGCGCCAATTAATATACACATACAAATTCTCCAAAGTGATCTCCATACATTTCCTTTAAGAGTACGTTGAGAGAATTCAATAAATGATCAAGGCATTTTTCTTTGGCGATCATTTTATTAATTCTCATAACCTCATCTTATGACAATATACGGATATTGTTAAAAGAAAAATGACGTTGGTCACTTTTGGGACTTAAAGGGTTAAAACAAGACTCGACGCGATTCAGGCAGAACTTCCCCTTCTCATCCGCTCTCAAGAAAAGAAGACTGACAGCAGGGTGGGTTTGTGTACGAAAGGAAAAAAAAAAACCAATGCGATGCGCTTCTTTAAGCTTACCGAAAGTTCTTCCTTGGCTTGTGTGTGTTTGATAACGGCTTGTTTAAAAGCTTGTAGTTGTTCTGACAACATAATGAATAAAGAAAAACATTAGCAGCAATGTTGGAGTTATACATTGGCGGTGAAAAATGAGAAGAGCTTTAGTTGTCACTCACCAATCTGCGTTGTCAGTGAATGGAATGTCAGCGGAAGAGGCGCAGCGAACACTGCGCCGCGCATTCTCTCAAGAGGAGGAGCTTTGTTCTGCAGTCCGCCGAATTTACCTTTGCAAGAGAGCAAAACAATCGAGATTAAAATTCTCACTAGAAGAAACAGTATCACGGGGATTGGTGCGACCCTTTAAACCCTAAAATTAATACAAACATTCTCCAAAACGTTCTCCACGCATATCCTGCGTAATCAAGACCTTTTTCACTTGCTGATCATGTGCTTTTTCTTACGGTATTTATGTTTGACTGAACAGTGTAAGAATAAGGAGAAATTATAACATAACGCGCGTGCTTGCCCTATATAAGTCCTATTGAGCCGCTCAACAAAATCTTTATTTACGCACGCCCGTGCGTAAATAAGATGACGTGAGCATTTTTTTTTACCCGGCTGCAAAGTTGTCGTCTTTTAAGCTGCAGTGCACTTTTCCTTCTCCTTAAAATATGGAAGAAACCAGCGAAGAACTGCCCAATTTTTCTATCGGCATTGACCTTTTAGGTCCTGATCCAACAAGCAGCAAAAATAAAGCCGAATTTAAAAAGACTCGCAAGTAGCGCGTTTCGCAAATTTGCCGAAGACCAGCTGCAGCAAACTTTGGCCGAAAGACATTCACTGGGAACAGAACAGACACCAACTGGTCATCAACAACATTTAAAGGCAAAATTTCCGTTTTTATTGTTGTTTTTAAATTTGTTATGCACTTTGTTATCTCCGGACAATCCGACTTAAGCAGGAAAATTTCTCTCGCAATAACAACACAAATTACACGAGAAGACAAATTTATTACTCACAAAAACAACTGCTGCCAGGTCTTCTCAAGAAGCCGTAATGACCAGCTAATGTTCGTAAATGAATATGAGTTTAAAGAAGGATGACAGTCGTCTTCGCTAAAAACATGTTTTCTGGATTTCGCCGAGCAAAACGTCTGAAATGTAAACATCTTTTCAGCAAATCTAAACCATGCTCCACGACTTCTTACGAACATGTTAGTGTTTTAACTTCAGGTGAACTTTAAGACTCTTTTACCTTTGTTTCTGCTTAGTTTCCATTGGTCGTTGACGAATAAAGAAGCAAATTTTCTTTCTCACTTTTACAGAAAGAATATTTTCATTCAAACTAGACGATTGTGGCGTGTTCGTAAACAGCCAATAGAACCGTTTGTTATTGTGTCGCGCGTTACGAGAATTTTGCAGTTACTCAAAAAACAATCATTTTTGTCAGCTATGTTATAAAAGAATTTGCTCATGCTTTTTGCTGTGCGTATATCGAGTTATGGATGCACTTGGGAAGTTTGGAGAGCACTCAAGAAGCTAGAGTTGCACTCGGCTATCGCCTCGTGCAACTCTTACGCATCTTTCGTGCTCTCCAAACTTCCCGCGTGCATCCATAACTCGATATACGCACGCTAAGCATGAACAAATTCTTAATTCTACCTCACCATTGCGTCATTCCATGATCACGTGATATTGCGCGACCTGCCAGCTCAGCATGTTATCGATATTTATGTTTGACTTAACAGTGTAAGAATAAGGAGAAATCTTAAACACTAGTCACTTAAAGGTTAATGGGCTAAATAACTTACCGTTACTTCTGATGCGATCTCCTCCTCTTGTAAGAATCGTAGGACAATGAGTGTGCTTTACAACCTACATCATAACAATACACAAGAGAGGTTAAGCAAAGACATTTCTGGACTTAACACGTCAACCGGAAGTGAAGCCTTTTCTCATTACCTTGACGCTAACAAATGTGCCTTGTTAAGTCCGTATTTATTCGAATAAGCGCCCAACCTCAAATTAGCGCCCACCTCGAATAAGCGCCCACCCCCACTCCACTCCCCGATGTCGGACATCGAGGAGGCAGCACCAGAGAATTCACTTATTGACTTGAGTGACAATGAGATTGAAATTGAAATTGAATAAGTACTAATAAGAGACTTCCCCGAAGACGAAGTTTTCTTCAGAGCATTTTACAGAGACCTTACTTTGTTACATCTTCGCGTTTTGTTATTACCATTTATTGTTTGTTGCAAAATAAACATACTTGACTTGCTGAAAATGGTGAAAATTTAATAAGCGCCCAGGGCAGGTTAATCGAATAAATACGGTATCTTTACTCTTACTGAGACGAATTGCCAGAAATTTAATTTGGGAAAAAACTGCTGACCAATGATGCAAAACAGCCACTTCTGGTTGGTGCGTGTCGCTCTAAAACGTCCTTGGTTAAGTTCACTATAGTCAGGCGTAAATCAATAGTTTTCTTTATTGCATTGCAGTCGTCTGTTAGTGGCTTTATCTCAAAGCCACAGCTATGTCTGTAATTTTGCAATTAGCTTAAAGGCTCGAAAAACCCGCCCCATCGTCGTTCAAACGTTGGACAGCGCTATCTACTGGATAAATAAATCTCTGTCTAGCGAATAGGTATAAGGAAAACCAATTGAGTTATCCACTGGACGGTAGCCTGGAGCCTGGTGTGGATTCAACCCTCTCCGAGCCTCTCCCGTTTTGAATAAGGCATAACAATCCCGCCACCTACACAGGCTAAATGTAAAAAGGTCACGTCGTCACCGGTACATTGATGTTAAAGGAGCTGAGTCGTGAATTACGTATCAAAATTCTAACAGTAGAAACCACCACCAAATTGAGTGAAACATAAAAATACCGTAACCGCTCAAAACATTTAAACAAAGCATTAATAGCACAGCAAATACAAAAAGAGGCAGGGGCGGACAAACTCAGCTGAGGAAGACTAAAACGGATTGCAATTGCCGATTTTTGAAAACTTGTTAGCCTAACAGTTTCCAAAGTTCATTTTGCTCGTATTTAACGTTTCATATAATGCTTGAGACACATTTATTTGACGAGAAGCTGTGATTTTGTCGTTTACAAGAAAAATTTTCCCCTTACGTTTAGTTCAACTATTTGCAACCATTTGAATCAATGTCACAACAATGTTGCAACGCTGTCTAGCGCTAAAAATCGTTGCTGCGAATCGTCCGATGTAACATCACCTTGACATGCATCATCAACAAGTGTACTCACCTGTTGTCTGTATTTATTTGCACAGTCCAGGTCATCTAGGATCAGTGTATCACCCAGTAACATACCGAACACTGCAATGAGACAAGCAATGAATCAAACCCGAGGAAAGTTACAAAAAACATGCAGAAAATCCCGGGGGCGTACTCAACAAATTTTTACACGGGGAGGCTACGCCCCGAGGTCCAACCCCTTACCCTTTTATATACCATTTTTCACGAAAAAGGTACCCCTTTTTAACTGCTGCAAATGCATTGTCCTTTAAGTAGGAATCAATCACAAAAATAGAACGTTTTCCCGACTTTATAAAGCCATAACACTGAAATTCATCTGCTCAGCCCTTTGAGCCCATTCACAGGCCCAAATGACAGATTTCCCACCACTTTCATATAATTCAACTGGTAAAATCCCAACCCTTCCATATACCTGAAGTCTGAAAAAGGTACCCCTTTCGGGCGGAGTCTCTCCGTATAGGCCATTATAGGGAGTACCCCCTAGGGCAGAAAACGAGAAGTGAGTTGAAAAATGAGGCATAGTGACGTCAAGGTTATTTGGATTCCAAATGAAAAACTCTTTCGAGTGTTTGATTTAGGTGTCGCAATTCATGGTATAGAATTTGTCTGTTTTCTCGATACATTTATTTGCTATCGAGTTTGAGGAAAATTTTTGACAGTCACGAAGAACTTTGTATACCCCGGACAGCAAAGACGTTTCTAGTTTAATTTCTGGTGAAAGTGACTCGCGGCTGCGGTCTGTTACCGACATCGAAGCACCCCGCAGCACGCGAGAAAAATCAAAAGACCTCTGATACCCAACAAGCATTGTTAGATGTTCACGGAGCATAAGAGTGGTAGTTCCTAAACCCATAACAATGTATCTTGACAAAGTTATTTCTACCTCTGAGCGTGGAATCACTGGAAATGTCAACAAACGGGAAGTGGATGTTGTGCATTAAGGGGGACTGTTTCCTGGGTTTAACGTATTTGTACCCTATGTTAAGGATTATTTCTTGTGCCTTTTTTCTAAAAGAATTGTTTGTAAGAGCGAACCGGAAGTGCATTTTTACCGGAAATTACGTTACGCGCGGGAAGATTGACAGTTTCAAATAAAAGTCCCCGGATTTAGGGGACGAGCGCTTACGCCATAGAAAAAAATCTTGTGTGGATGTTTTTTTGTCTTTTTTACGGGATTTTTTCAATGGGAACTCTGGACTTTTTTAGGAAGAGGACTGAGAAAATTTAGGAACCTAAGGAGAAACATTTCTGGTCCTTCGAGCCGGATAAAGTGGATTAAAAGTTGGAATTTTCAAAGGAAAACGGTCTTGGACGTGGAGGATTTGTGTGGCGAGTTGACAATAGTGTTGTTTTCGTCAAAGGTGAGGAAACTTTGTGGATTTTACTAAGGAAATCAGTGGAAAAATGTCGGACAACGAAGAAGATTCAGCCGAAGACCGTATGATGAAAGTGGAAGCTTTAAAAGCGGAAAAACGGAAATTAAAAGGGGCGATAACAAGACAGCTAAATGAGTTAGCGAGTCGGGTTGCTGGCGTCAGCGGCGGCGTTGAACCAGGAAGTTTTGAAGAAATTGAAGAAATTAAAGCTACTTTGGAGCGTTTGAAAAAGATTAAGGAAAAAACTTTCGAAATACTGGAAGAATTACGGACATTGTATCAGGAGCTAAAGAACACTGAAATGCAAGTTAAAGTCGGGGATTAAGCGGATGAATTAAACGAAAGGATTGAAGGTGAAGCTAGCGCCGCTCGTCGCATCTTGACTTCAGTAACACGGAACACACGGCCGGTAAGTCCACCATCTTACTCGAGTAACTCTAACACCAGTTTGCCGCAAAGGAAGGTTGATAGTGGGGTGAATAACCTAGAAAGAATTCGCATTCCAACATTTAGCGGGAACAAAACTGAATTTCAGCACTGGAACGCAACATTTACGAGTTGCGTGGATGCAACTGCAATGTCTGCTCAGTTTAAGATGTTGAGATTGGAGGCATGTTTAGCGGGCGAAGCTTTAGAAACGATTAAGGGTTTAGGATATTCTGAAGCTGCTTATGAGGCTGCTAAGTCGAGGTTGTTGAGAAAATACGGTGGAAATCGTAGGGAAATTCAGTGTCATGTAGACGAATTAATAAAACTGAAGGCAATCGGAGAGGAAAATTCAAAAGAATTGGAAAAATTTGCAGACATGTTCGAGAGGGCAGTGATAAATCTACAGGAGAACAATAGAGCGGCTGATTTAGAAGCGGGAACTTTGTACACTATCATTCTTGAAAAACTGCCAGAGAAATTATTGTCTCAATACATTCGCTGGGTAAAAGAAAATAGAAGGGTCGAGTCTCTAATTACACTCAAAGATTGGACTGCAGAAGAAGCTGAATATCAGATTCAAGCAACTGAAATTAAACATGGTTTAAAATCAGGAAATTCAAGCGGCAAATTTCACAACAGAAGAAGTAAGTCTTTTGGAAGTAACCGAACTGATGACAAAAAGAGGGGAACATGCAAAGTATGTGGGGAAGGCCATGCTGTATGGAATTGCGATGTCTTTAAAAGCAGAAAAATTCAGGAAAAATGGGCTACGGCGAAAAAACTAGGACTCTGTTACAGATGTTTGGGTGATGATCATCTGGGAGGGGAGTGCCCAAGAAGTAGAGTGTCTAACATTGATGGTTGCAGGGACCGACACAACCGGTTGTTACATGGGAATCGAAATGGAAACAACTCTCAGTCTCGACCCCTGGGAACTCAGCCTCAAGAAACTCAGCCTCAAGGAACACGGCCTCAGGGAACCCAGTCCCAGTCAACCCAGCTTCAGTTGGCCAGGACAATTCAAGGAAGAAGGGAAATCCAGTCAAACAGAGATGACAACATTCTGTCACAAGGAATTCGAGAACAAAGCGGCGGGCTTAGCACGGAGGGGGATGCTAACACCAATTCAACTTCGCTAAAACTACAGAAAGCAGAAAAAGTGGCACTGCGAACTGTTCCAGCAATCTTGAAACACGGTAGGAAGAGAATTCTTGTCAATTGTTTCTTGGATG